>JAEUYN010000740.1:0-18832 GCA_018257835.1 Euura lappo
ATACAAATCCGAAGTCAGAATTTCCAAAAACAAAATGGCGGACTCAATATGAACGGCTACTTTTTGAAGAGTCGATTTGATTTGCAGGGAATAGGTACATTTTTTAGGAGTCTTCAAGGCTGCTGATAATAAATATGGAGTCTAATTTTGAAAATCGTTATTGATAATGAATCGAATAGAACTACTACTACAACGTGTCACTCAAATCGTCCCAGGTTCTCGAAGGATGCCCGTGCCTCGCTGTGCTTTCCGTAAAAGTCGTCAAACCTTCAATTTCAGTTGTGAAAAATACCGAAACGTTGAGCCAGGTGTCGGAATTTTCGGCAAATCCCTTTTCTATCCTGTTCGCTTGTTGCGACGTTTTCCTGAATTCGGATACCTCGGATTCGGATGTTTTTAGGGAATCTTTTTGATTTGGCGACAAAATTTTATGGACGCTCCTGTTTTTCTTAAATTTGTGCTTGGATAATTTTTTACCGTTTTCAATCCGCCATTTTGTTTTTGTGAATTTTGTGTTCAGATTCGTATTCAGCGAGCCGAGAAACCCCCGACTACAGACTTCTACCCGAATTCAGAATTATGTGGGCTTTTTCGAGATTTCGGACCACTGTGCCCCGAGTAGAAATTTGATAGGGCTAGCCTGATGTGCTATCAGGCCCTGATTGAGCTTTGTTCAGGCGGTCCTGAGTAAGACAAACCTGCTGTGGTCCTGAGTAGGGTCTCATCAGGTATCCCTAACAGGGGCACTCCTGATATGGCCCTGGTCAGGAGGCTTTCAGGCCACACTTACCAAGGTTTGCCTGCTGGGCCCCTGGTCAGAATGCTATCAGGCAACACTAGCCAAGGTTTGCCTGCTGGGCCCCTGATCCGGATGCTATCAGGCAACACTTGCCAAGGATTGCCTGTTGGGCCCCTGATCCGGATGCTATCAGGCAACACTTGCCAAGGATTGCCTGTTGGGCCCCTGATTAGGATGCTATCAGGCAACACTTGCCAAGGTTTGCCTGTTGGGCCCCTGATTAGGATGCTATCAGGCAACACTTGCCAAGGTTTGCCTGTTGGGCCCCTGATCAGGATGCTATCAGGCAACACTTGCCAAGGTTTGCCTGTTGGGCCCCTGATCAGGATGCTATCAGGCATCACTTACCAAGGTATGCCTGTTGGGCCCCTGGACGGGAGCATCCCTTCCCGAGGTGTGCCTGATTGGCCCATGATCAGGATGCTATCAGGCAACAATTGCCGAGGTTTGCCTGTAGGGCCCCTGATCAGGATTCTATCAGGCATCACTTACCAAGGTATGCCTGTTGGGCCCCTGGACAGGAGCCGACAGGCATCCCTTCCCGAGGTGTGCCTGATTGGCCCATGATCAGGATGCTATCAGGCAACAATTGCCGAGGTTTGCCTGTAGGGCCCCTGATCAGGATTCTATCAGGCATCACTTACCAAGATATGCCTGTTGGGCCCCTGGACAGGAGCTGACAGGCATCCCTTCCCGAAGTGTGCCTGATTGGCCCCTGGTCAGGATGCTATCAGGCAACACTAGCCAAGTTTTGCCTGTTGGGCCACTGATCAGGATGCTATCAGGCATCGCTTACCAAGGTATGCCTGATTGGCCCCTGATCACGATGCTATCGGGCAACACTTGCCAAGGTTTGCCTGTTGGGCCCCTGATCAGGATGCTATCAGGCAACAATTACCGAGGTTTACCTGTTGGACCCTTGGTCAGATTGGCTTCTAGAGTACATGATACTAGAAAGTGCAGTGCGCCTGTTGCGTCCCTGTTCAGGTTGGTATCAAGCATCCCCTACTGAGGCAAGCCTGTATAGCCGCCAGCAAGGTTGGCGCCAGGCATCCCTTACTCAGGCATGCTTGCCACGCCCCGGATCAGGTCTTTATCAGGCTGTCTTTATTACGGGTTTCATGCCACAGTGTGAAATGTGTGATTCATTAAGAATCAACCATTATTTGGTACACTTTTAACGTGCCGGAAGCACGCAGGATAATCATTTAGATAAATATATTCGAAGCTCTTATTATTAGTAGATCAATAAGTTTTCACAATATCTAATAAGTAGTTTGGCGTAGTAGGTAGGGCGTGCGATTAGTAATGCGAGCGAGCGATAGGTCCAGGATCGAAACCCGGTTAGGTCGAAAAAATGCGAAGTTTTTCTGAAGTGAAATTGCGTTCTAGCGTTGGTATGCGGTCGAGTATGAGTGGTTCAGCTTACTCAACCCATAAAATTTTTATTTAATCATTATTTTTGTAGCATCGGATGATACAAACACAAATCCACAAATATGATCAGGGCTTGATCAGGGATTGATCAGGAAGCTTGATCAGGAAGCTTGATCGGGGCCTGATCAACAAACCTAATCAGGGCCTGGCTGTAAAATACTGATCAGGGCCTGGCAATCAAACCTACACTCAGCCTGATCAGGTAATTCTAGAACGTTACGTTACATTACTGATCAGGGCCTGACCAGGCAGCCTAATAAGCACCTCATCAGGTGGTAAGGTTTGCTTGATCATGCCCTGATTGTGGCCTGACCGAAATTTCTACTCGGGGCGCCGATCCCGCGCCGTGGATCCGCTCAGAGTTCCCGCGGGAGGCGATTCTCAGTGATTAACCATGAAATGATGAAAATAGTTCAATAGAAACGTCGTATTCTTGTTGAATTAACCATTTCCGACGATAATTGGGCAGTTTGTATTTTTTGATTAGTTAATTTCGACCACTTACTCTTGCACTTCGAACACGCGGCTTCGACTGGAAATCAACCTTAATTGTGGAATAACAACAATGCAGCATTAAAACTCGATATTTCGGTTTTATTCGCCATTTCCCATGATAGGTAGGTATTGGTGATTTTTTAAATAATTTATTTTGACCACTTTACGCTTGAGGATTGAAAATCTAACTCACCTACTTGGGAAATAATAACAATACTACATGGAAACTTGATATTTCGATTCGATTCGCCAAAGGTTGATTTTCAGTCCTGAAGAGTAAAGTGGGCGAAATTAATTATTTAAAAAATAAAAAATACTCATTCATCGTTGTAATTGGCTAATTGAATCGAAATATCTAGTTTTAATGTAGCATTGTTATTATTCCACAATTAAGGTAGATTCTCAGTCCTGAAGAGTAAAGCGATCGAAATTAATTATTTAAAAAATAAAAAATACTGAATCATCGTTGTGATTGGCAAATTAAACCGAAATATCGAGTTTTGATGTAGCACTGTTATTATTCCACAAGTAAGGTAGATTTTCAACCTACAGGTTCGAAACACAGGAGTAAAGTGGTCGAAATAAATTATTAAAAAAATGAAAAATACGAAATCATCGTTGGAAATGGCGAATCGAGTCGAAATATCAAGTTTTTATGTAGTATTGTTATTATTTCCCAAGTAGGTGAGTTAGATTTTCAATCCTCAAGCGTAAAGTGGTCGAAATAAATTATTAAAAAAATCACCAATACCCACCTATCATGGAAAATGGCGAATAAAACCGAAATATCGAGTTTTAATGCTGCATTGTTGTTATTCCACAATTAAGGTTGATTTCCAGTCGAAGCCGCGTGTTCGAAGTGCAAGAGTAAGTGGTCGAAATTAACTAATCAAAAAATACAAACTACCCAATTATCGTCGGAAATGGTTAATTCAACAAGAATACGACGTTTCTATTGAACTATTTTCATCATTTCATGGTTAATCACTGAGAATCGCCTCCCGCGGGAACTCTGAGCGGATCCACGGCGCGGGATCGGCGCCCCGAGTAGAAATTTCGGTCAGGCCACAATCAGGGCATGATCAAGCAAACCTTACCACCTGATGAGGTGCTTATTAGGCTGCCTGGTCAGGCCCTGATCAGTAATGTAACGTAACGTTCTAGAATTACCTGATCAGGCTGAGTGTAGGTTTGATTGCCAGGCCCTGATCAGTATTTTACAGCCAGGCCCTGATTAGGTTTGTTGATCAGGCCCCGATCAAGCTTCCTGATCAAGCTTCCTGATCAATCCCTGATCAAGCCCTGATCATATTTGTGGATTTGTGTTTGTATCATCCGATGCTACAAAAATAATGATTAAATAAAAATTTTATGGGTTGAGTAAGCTGAACCACTCATACTCGGCCGCATACCAACGCTAGAACGCAATTTCACTTCAGAAAAACTTCGCATTGTTTCGACCTAACCGGGTTTCGATCCTGGACCTATCGCTCGCTCGCATTACTAATCGCACGCCCTACCTACTACGCCAAACTACTTATTAGATATTGTGAAAACTTTGATCTACTAATAATAAGAGCTTCGAATATATTTATCTAAATGATTATCCTGCGTGCTTCCGGCAGGTTAAAAGTGTACCAAATAATGGTTGATTCTTAATGAATCACACATTTCACACTGTGGCATGAAACCCGTAATAAAGACAGCCTGATAAAGACCTGATCCGGGGCGTGGCAGGCATGCCTGAGTAAGGGATGCCTGGCGCCAACCTTGCTGGCGGCTATACAGGCTTGCCTCAGTAGGGGATGCTTGATACCAACCTGAACAGGGACGCAACAGGCGCACTGCACTTTCTAGTATCATGTACTCTAGAAGCCAATCTGACCAAGGGTCCAACAGGTAAACCTCGGTAATTGTTGCCTGATAGCATCCTGATCAGGGGCCCAACAGGCAAACCTTGGCAAGTGTTGCCCGATAGCATCGTGATCAGGGGCCAATCAGGCATACCTTGGTAAGCGATGCCTGATAGCATCCTGATCAGTGGCCCAACAGGCAAACCTTGGCTAGTGTTGCCTGATAGCATCCTGACCAGGGGCCAATCAGGCACACTTCGGGAAGGGATGCCTGTCAGCTCCTGTCCAGGGGCCCAACAGGCATATCTTGGTAAGTGATGCCTGATAGAATCCTGATCAGGGGCCCTACAGGCAAACCTCGGCAATTGTTGCCTGATAGCATCCTGATCATGGGCCAATCAGGCACACCTCGGGAAGGGATGCCTGTCGGCTCCTGTCCAGGGGCCCAACAGGCATACCTTGGTAAGTGATGCCTGATAGAATCCTGATCAGGGGCCCTACAGGCAAACCTCGGCAATTGTTGCCTGATAGCATCCTGATCATGGGCCAATCAGGCACACCTCGGGAAGGGATGCCTGTCAGCTCCTGTCCAGGGGCCCAACAGGCATACCTTGGTAAGTGATGCCTGATAGCATCCTGATCAGGGGCCCAACAGGCAAACCTTGGCAAGTGTTGCCTGATAGCATCCTAATCAGGGGCCCAACAGGCAAACCTTGGCAAGTGTTGCCTGATAGCATCCTAATCAGGGGCCCAACAGGCAATCCTTGGCAAGTGTTGCCTGATAGCATCCTAATCAGGGGCCCAACAGGCAATCCTTGGCAAGTGTTGCCTGACAGCATCCTAATCAGGGGCCCAACAGGCAATCCTTGGCAAGTGTTGCCTGATAGCATCCGGATCAGGGGCCCAGCAGGCAAACCTTGGCTAGTGTTGCCTGATAGCATTCTGACCAGGGGCCCAGCAGGCAAACCTTGGTAAGTGTGGCCTGAAAGCCTCCTGACCAGGGCCATATCAGGAGTGCCCCTGTTAGGGATACCTGATGGGACCCTACTCAGGACCACAGCAGGTTTGTCTTACTCAGGACCGCCTGAACAAAGCTCAATCAGGGCCTGATAGCACATCAGGCTAGCCCTATCAAATTTCTACTCGGGGCACAGTGGTCCGAAATCTCGAAAAAGCCCACATAATTCTGAATTCGGGTAGAAGTCTGTAGTCGGGGGTTTCTCGGCTCGCTGAATACGAATCTGAACACAAAATTCACAAAAACAAAATGGCGGATTGAAAACGGTAAAAAATTATCCAAGCACAAATTTAAGAAAAACAGGAGCGTCCATAAAATTTTGTCGCCAAATCAAAAAGATTCCCTAAAAACATCCGAATCCGAGGTATCCGAATTCAGGAAAACGTCGCAACAAGCGAACAGGATAGAAAAGGGATTTGCCGAAAATTCCGACACCTGGCTCAACGTTTCGGTATTTTTCACAACTGAAATTGAAGGTTTGACGACTTTTACGGAAAGCACAGCGAGGCACGGGCATCCTTCGAGAACCTGGGACGATTTGAGTGACACGTTGTAGTAGTAGTTCTATTCGATTCATTATCAATAACGATTTTCAAAATTAGACTCCATATTTATTATCAGCAGCCTTGAAGACTCCTAAAAAATGTACCTATTCCCTGCAAATCAAATCGACTCTTCAAAAAGTAGCCGTTCATATTGAGTCCGCCATTTTGTTTTTGGAAATTCTGACTTCGGATTTGTATTCAGCAACCCCAAAAACCCGCGAGTACAGACTTTCACCCGAATTGAACAGGGTTTTGAAGAAAATTTTTACCGTTCTCGATACGCCATTTTGTTTTTGGAAACTCCGACTTCGGATTTGTGTCCTTGTATTCAGCGACCTCAAAAACCCTCGAGTACAGACTTTCACTCGAATCGAACAGGGTTTGAAGAAATTTTTCACCGTTCTCGATACGCCATTTTGTTTTTGGAAATTCTGACTTTGGATTTTTATTCAGCGAGCCTCAAAACCCTCAAGTACAGACTTTCACCCGAATTGAACAGGGTTTTGAAGAAATTTTTCACCGTTCTCGATACGCCATTTTGTTTTTGGAAATTCTGATTTCGGATTTGAATTCAGCGACCCCAAAAACCCCCGAATACAGACTTTCACCCGAATTGAACTCGCTGATCAGGCTGGCGCTGCCCGGCAAGCCCCATTGAAATGCAACGGCCCTGTGTCGCTGGCTTATCTGTGCCAGGATTGGCGGACTTTAATTGACTCTAACTCGTTAACCGTTGCTTTAAGAAAAATTTTGCAAGAACAAGTTTCGTCTTAGAATAAGCCAAGGAATCCGCCAGTAAACTCGAAATATGAACCTACCAGAACACCCTGTATAGCCTATGTTACTCGGGCAGACCTGAGGAACAATTTGGTGCAAGTTTTATGTAAATCGGTCCACTGGTTCTCGAGTTTATCGGTAACAAACAGACAAACGCACGAACTCCTTTATATATTAGTATAATATAATATAATATAATATAATATAATATAATATAATATATAATATAATAATAATATAATATAATATAATAATATAATATAATATATAACTTATATAGCCTATGTTACTCGGGCAGACCTGAGGAACAATTTGGTGCAAGTTTTATGTAAATCGGTCCACTGGTTCTCGAGTTTATCGGTAACAAACAGACAAACGCACGAACTCCTTTATATATTAGTATAGAGTATAGATATAGATATAGATATAGATATAGATATACCATTTCATTTCATTCATTATACGTATATTTGAACGTGATAAATCCGATTAACTTTTTGAGTGGGGTATTTTGCTTCGGAAGTGCCTAAGGGCCGAAATCTATATCTATATCTATATCTATATCTATATCTATATCTATATCTATATCTATATCTATATCTATATCTATATCTATATCTATACTAATATATAAAGGAGTTCGTGCGTTTGTCTGTTTGTTACCGATAAACTCGAGAACCAGTGGACCGATTTACATAAAACTTGCACCAAATTGTTCCTCAGGTCTGCCCGAGTAACATAGGCTATATAAGTTATATAAATGCAGTCCGATGATTGAAAGAATGTCGAAAATATGATAAATACGTTGCCTTTTGACATAGAGCGTACACTATGCGCTTTGAACTTCTGAGCGTCACCGCGAGGTGGCGGGCGTTCCCTAGCCTACCTTACCACCATAGCCAAACAGCCCAAGCAACGCACTGTACCGTACAGCGTTACGTAATATCTGGACAGCTCCTTACAAATACATTCACCAGATGGCTTTCGTCTCTCGCGAGATTCATTGAAAACGACGTGCAAGATGTATGCAGAGAAAAGAAATAAGTGAGTGTTCCGGAAAGAGTTAGAAAAGGTTAAAACAGCCACTGAAGGTTAGAAAAAGTTAGGCCAGCCATCCCTAGGAAAAGCGAGGCGCGTAGCGCCGAGCGGGGTTGCCGCGCGAAGCGCGGAGGGGCGGAGCCCCTAGTATTGAATAAAACAAGCGGGTTTGGGCTGACTATGAGCCAGCCTTCGAACTTGTTATTTATTTTGTTCTCAGCTATTTTCAAATTTGTAAATCTGACCTCAGATTCTTGATCAGCGGTTCAAAAAACCTTCGAGTACAAATTTCCGTAAGACTTCGAATGTTTTTAGTATTTTTTCCAGCAAATCGGACTCGCCATTTTGAATTTCGCTAATCTGACTTCAGATTCGTGATCAGTGACCCAAAAAACCTACGAGTACCAAGTTTCATCCAAATCCAAATGTTTTTAGTTTTTTTTTTGCAGCATATCGAATACGCCAAATGAAAATTTTGCAAAACTGACTTCAGATTCGTGATCAGCGATCAAAAAAACCATATGGTACCGAATTTCATCGAAATCCGTTGATTCGTTCTCAAGATATCGTCAGTTTTGTTGTGTTTTTTAGAATTTTGTTATTCGAATAGTTCAAAAAGTACTCATCCGATCGAAGCCAAAATCTAATCAGTTCTCAGTTAAGAAAAGCTCCGTCGATTGAGCCCGAGTTGATCGAAATCCGACCACGCGTTCTCGAGATATCGCGCGGACAAAAATGTGGTCACGCACACACACACACACACACACACACACACACACACACACACACACACACACACACACACACAGACGTCAAACTGAAAATAGTCGGAGGTGATTCTTTGGACCTCGAAACGTGAAGATTTAGTGAAAACTCAAATTTTCATTTTCAGGGTGATCACAATAACTTCCTTTTTTCTCTGAAAACAGAGGAACGGTTCACGATTTCCTATAAACTTCTTCGATCTCGAAAAAGCACTCCTGAATTTTTTCAGATTTCTTCTCGCCAACCGTTACTTTTTTAAGGTTATTCCACCCCGTCTAAAATTGGAATCATTTTTAACGGGGTGTGATAGGTGGAATGTCGGTAAAGAAGGGTGCATTTTCACCTAAAATCTTTTAATCGCTCGGTACTCCGCGAGGAAGGTCCAGAACGGGTTTTCGTTCAGGCGTTCGATACATTATGCTGTTACGTACTGACGCAGATGGAGAAACGCTTTGAAATCGTACAAAAATTGTTTTTGGTAAAATATCATCGACGAAATTGTATAAAAAAATGGCCGCTCGAGACTCGATGCTCACCTGTTTGTTGAATTGTTGAAGTATCCTTGGTCTCCAGCAGTAAAACTTTCTGTTCGTCGCACACTGTGGAACTGCACAAAGCGAACGATATAATCGTTTTTCGGTATTTCGCGTCAATTTGAGCCTCATTCTGGAACCTGCTTTCTGGTGACGCCAACCGAGACACAAAATTTTTCGACGATCTTTGCTGACGATATTATACGCGTAGTAGGATCTATTCCTCGCCAGATGACGCGCACTTCGCGGTCCTGCGATTCACGAACCGCCGTTCCTTGTTCAGTGCTATGACAGCTGAGCGTGAATTCAAACGGAAATAATTCGGAATAATAATAGTTATAACCATGAATTATTATTATTATTATTATTATTATTATCATATAATAATAATTTCCAAAATGAGATTAATTATAATAATTATTATTATTATCATAATAATAATAATAGTGCATAACGAAATGATGAGAAAAGATGATGATGATGATGATGATGATGATGATGATGATGATGATGATGATGATTAAAAAAAGTTTGATGAGTCCCTTGTTTTGTGAAGTTCAAATGTTTTCTGGAAGAAAAGGAAATAAAAAGGACAGGGGACAATCGGAATACGTGATATTACTTTTATGCACTTGCCCCATTGTTGAAGCAACCGTTGCGTTACCATAATTAGACGTTTTCATAATTTTGAACCGGTCACTGACGTTATCCGCACGATTATATTTACGCGCCACACTATGGCTAGGGCGCTTCGGAAATATAGCGAACGCATCACTACGTCAGGCTCTACGGCCAACGGGCGAAATGCCCAATATGGCCGCGACCACCAGTTGACATCGACAATTATCATTTTGTGCAGAATACCATATCCTGTCTCTATTAGTGCATGAAATAAAGAAGTTTTGCAATATAAATCTTCGGAATTCAATATAGAATTGCGCTGTTGGTTCCTTTTCCGCGCTCGTGACGCGTAGGCTTTGCTATCAGTGAAAACAAGTGAAAACCGGGTACGGTGGGTAAAGCCTGACTCCAGCATGCTCTTAATACTCACAAAAGTAAAAACTGAAAACTAAGAATTGTAGGAAAATCATCTGTTGACACCTCTGACAGGACTGATCTGACAGGTGACAGGTGACAGCTCTCAGCTCACTTCAGACTGTTTTAGAACCATGAACAGCGCCGCCCAACAGTCATTTGCTTCCCCGAAAGCCAATCACAATGGGTCTTAAGCGACAAAAATGGGTTCGAGATAATCGTGACACCTCCTTTTTAGGTGTGGATGATTAACCATGTAGTTTACTAGGTGATTTTTCATACGATTAATTATAAAAAAAATTTCAGTAGGGTACTTGAAAATTATTCATCTTACACGGAGGTTTAACTGAGTATTTCAATCAATAATTTGTTTAATAACCTGTTTACCGCTCGGATTGGCCTCACGTAAAAAGAGAATTAACTTCCGGAATGGAATACTATCGTTTAAATAAATTGTTACGTGCAACCATGCTAAAGGCTCCGGTTGCTGTGTATTTGATTGAATGAGAGTAATCTTCGAGCGGCTGAAGATCACCCTTGTAGGCCTAGCTCGAATAAAGTCCTGTTGACACCTGCTATTCCGAGATATGGGAAGAGGGAAATAATGAGGTGACTTGATTCTGTACCAATGAACAAGTTCTGAGTTTATTATATGAGAAACAGAAATGAAAATATCAACTATTACCTATGTTAAAACTTAATTTTAAAAAAAGGGGGTGAAAGCTACGCTAATCGTAAATGCTAATGTATGAAGAATGAGTATAGGAATGAGAATAATCGAAATCGAAATGCTGATCGCTGAATAAGTAGTGGCATTGAAATATACGAAAACAAGATGAGGGATGAGTCATGAGTGGGGCTCCCGGAGTCACAGTGAGGGCAGCTTTGATTTAACCTGCCTTGGAATCCTGAGTATGACGCGCGTGCCCTTGTTAAGGATTGGGTAGAATTTGCAACGGTGTCGTCCCTCTGGTAGTCGAAGGCGCTTTACCCATCTTCTTTCCACTGTCCCCCTCGCGTCCCTGGGCCTACTTTGTTTTGCGGTCGATACTGGCCCAACGACTAGGTGTGAGGGCACTGTAGACTCCGGATGGCTGGGCACTTTGACCAGCGGCACTCACCAAAAAGGTAAGTTGACTGAGGGCTCAATACCGCAGTATCAATTCTTGATCCTTAATCCTTAAATATACTTCGAATTACTTCAATTTCGTCAATCTACTGATGTCATTAGAAAAACATCAGGAGTTTTACGTGTGATTGCAGCTGGGTTGACTCACTCATCTCTTGTTTGTTTCAAATGATGTTCATAATATCGGTAATCAAGTGTGTGCAGGAATTCGTCAATTACGTGATGATTGGGTAATTGAACTTACGTAGGAATGAAAAATGAGGGCCGTCCGTAACAAAATAGTAAAACAAGTTGAAAAAACCAAGATAATTTTTTCTAAACCTTAAATATGCTATTTATGTTAGTAAAACGCAACTCTCTTTGCCTTGATTGTAGGTATACTTTCGGTTGTTAGAGCTAATACTTTGTGTGCTGCAGTAGCAATGCTTGGTATAGTTGTCGCAGCGATACCGTAGCTTTACGAGCGCGACGTAGGTACAGCTAACTGCAGAGCAGGGCTTCTGGCTGTGCGTGCGAAAACTCGTAGGACCGTTCGCGCAATGAAAGTTGAGCGTCGAGTTCAGGGTGCGACTTTTACGGTTTATAATTATAACTAGCATGCAATGGATTCATAGGTGAAGGATGAATTGAAGGAATGTGGCTTCGAAAGATTCGAAAGTTCATTTGAATACTTAGTTATTCTATGAGGTGCACGCAAACTGTTCGTGAATTCTAAACTCACTTCACGAGGTGCGTGCATGAGCGCCCAGACGATGTTGATGAGCTATATACTGGTATTGCTGCCGAAGGTATTCGTTGTTCAGCTCTCACAGCGACACCGAATCCTTCGAATAGCTGAGCCACGTCAGGCAGAGTTGTTTCGGTCGTACAGTGGTTCAGATATCGGAAGAAAATGTATTCCAGCTCAGGTAGCCAGAGTTCTCGCTATAAGAGCAGAACTTTTTTTCAGTGCACAGGATTTGATACGTTTTGAGTATCACAATTTTCCAGAAGAACTTGGATACAATTCTGATTCAGGCGAAGAACAACCACCATCTATAGCAACAGGTAGGTTTGAAGAGACTCTATCTTAATCACGTTCAGACTATTAGAATACCGAGGAAAAAGCTCATGTTTTAGATTGAATCGATGAATACCCATATATTTATCAATTACCGGGACATCGTTTAAATGTACACCAGTAACGGAACATCGTATTCTGAAAAAATACGATGTATACCGATCAACACAATACGCGACAGTATTGTCCTCCTCCTGTTCACAAAGAAGAAATTGAAAGACAGATCGACCTTGAAATGCAAAACAACATCGTAATGCCATCAGAATCGCCATACAATTCACCGCTGTAGATTGTTCAAAAAAAAAAAAAAAAACGATTCTAAGAAACACCTTAGATGCCGAATTGTTATGGATTATCACGAACCAAACGATAAAACAATCGGTGACGCTTATCCCTTGTCTGACATTAGTGACACCTTAGATCATCTTGGAGGAGCTATGTACAGTAAAATTTCGATTATCCGAACCAATTGGGACCGGGCCCAGGTCAGATAATCCAAAATTCAGATAATCTAACTGTAATGTTTGGTGACACGATGTTCATCGCCGCAAAATATTCAAGAAATATGTACACTCGAACTCCCTCTAGTTGACCGAGTTGGGACCGAGCTGTTTCTGCTATCTCACGAAAGTAGGGGCCCCCACTCCGTGGTCGGGTGCGAGTGAGAGCGCGATGTACAGCGCCGGCAAGTGGCGCAGTCGCGCGGCTGTTTCATATACAGCTATGTTACGGCCCTGAGGTTGAGGGGAACGCTAAAGAGAGTGGGGGTAGAGCCCGTCAGATAGCAGAAACCAAGTGCGGTCAAATAACGGAGTTGGTCAAATAGCGGACGGTCAACTAGAGGGAGTTCGAGTGCCGAAGAGAATCAAGCCGAAGATGAATCAAGGCTCGAATTTCAATGATACATTTTTTTATAGTAAATATTACTTATGCAAAATGGAAACTGAGGCTTTCAGAACTGACGATGAGCTGTTTTTGGAATAAATGTAAGTGTATCGTTTCATTGATTTAAAGATGCTAATTTTACTGACGAATTTGACCAATGAGAGATGAAGGATATAGGATAAAATTTAATCCTGAAGGACTCTATCACTCGACATCTTGATAGTGAATGGAAATCGATCAAGTCGAGTCCGAGGAAGAGGAGAAATAAACAATTAATCCACTCCTGAGTAATTGGGTTTAACGTTTCCACGACCAATCGTCGTCTTCATCAGGAACTACGGAAATTTTTATAAATTAGATTATTTATCGGAAAACAGGACATTTGCATGTAAATTTCAATACATAATTACCTCATAAACGAGAAAGCAGAAGTATGGGTACGTCTTATAATGATAAGCACAGGTGATAACGGCGGTCAGACTGTAATGAAAGTGAGGACAACGTAATTTTTGTTTCAAGTCACTGTAGTAAAAGGATTACCTTGAAAAGGCGGTTGAATGAGCACATTGTACTAAGTCAGCAATAAAAAAGAGTGGTGGCGGAGTCACAAAATAAAAAACACACCGAATAGAACACAATTAAAACAAGAAAATTGAACGGAAAACCGTTATCATCCAAGTGACGTGCGTACGACCTGGACAAAGGTAAACACAACAGACTAACGAGAAGTTATGTGGCGAGAGATCAATAATACTATCGACAATCGATAGTCGCGAGGTGTTGGAATCATGATCATAACAGTCCGCTGGTACATTTGAAAGATTAGCTTAAAATTGAAGAACTAAGAGCAACTCTTGGAGCGCAGTCTACGAAGTAAGTTGTTGTAAGGAGCATGTAGTTTTTTGGTATCTTCTTTCAGATTAATCGATGTACTTTGCAAGTTGATGTGTAATACTCTGGTTGTTACGGGTATATCATGTGTATCATCTCTGAGGTGAGACGTTTGCCCCAATGCGTTTCGCGATCTACAATTCTCACATTATCCCAATCGAACTCGTGTTTATTTAAGGTTTGTTGTAACGATACGACCGAATGGAGACGTGGGTTTTTTGACAAGTTTGACTTGTGTTCGTCGATACGTACTCCCAACTCACGTTTGGTTTCACCCACATAAGAGGCATTACAATTTTTACATGGAATTTTATAGACGACACGAGTCTGGGATATCTTGTCTACCTTATCTTTACCTTTGACTATGAGGCCACTCAAGTTGTTATTGACCAGCGGGAAAGACCTGATGATATTGCGTTTTCGTAAAGCACTACTAAATCTTTCAGAAAAACCTTGGGTGTAAGGAAGAGATAAAGGGCGTGATTTTGGACCTACGCCTGGTCGGTAATCTAGCAGGAAAGAAGTGAAACCATCAGGGTCGGTCAAAATAATTTTTATCCGATTAGAATCCCTAGATAATCTTTTTTCTCAAGGTGGTGGAGTCTGGTTGTGATTAATTTGTTGAAGAACGAGTCAGGATAATTGTTATCGCGTAGGAGAGACTTTATAAGATGAGGTTGTCTCAGTGGAAACTTTTATGGGATAGCGAGATAGCTTTGTCCACTAAATTAAAAACCATACCGCGCTTGTGTGACATTGGGTGTGAAGAATTGAAATTCAGGAACCTCCCTGGCTATGTATCCTTCCTCTAACCTATCCCTCGCTACCTCGCTATCCCATAAAAGTTTCCAAAGAGACAACCTCATCTTTATAAAGTCTCTCCTACGCGATAACAATTATCCTGACTCGTTCTTTAACAAATTAATCACAACCAGACCCACCACCTTAAGAAAAAAAGATGATCTAGGGATTCTAATCAGATCAAAATTATTTTGACCGACCCTGATGGTTTCACTTCTTTCCTGCTAGATTATCGACCAGGCGTAGGTCCAAAATCACGCCCTTCACCTCTTCCTTACATCCAAGGTTTTTCTGAAAGATTTAGTAGTGCTTTACGAAAACACAATCCCGAGTAGAAATTCAAATAGGGCCCTGCAAGGGGTGTTGTCAGGTTTTCCCTATTTCACGCTCAGGCGCTATCAAGGCAAATTGACCGGGCCCTGGCTATAAATGTAACGCACCGGTTCATAAGGCCGGGATTAGGCTGGCTGATCAGGTCGTTATTATGCAGCCTTAATAAAACCTGACGGTTCTGACGAGGCCCTGTTCAGATTACTATTTGGGTAATATTCAGGATTCAGATATAATATACAGGGTGTATCAGAATTTACTAGACAAAATGATAGGGGTAATAGAGGGGGTCTAGCTGAGTAAATTAATCCCAAGAACATGTGGTCTGCGGAGTCGCGTTCGCGAGATATGGCCGGTTAAAAAGTCGCGCTAGCATTGGTATTTAGCAGTCAAATTCGCAGCGGAGATCGTTCGGCAGTCTGGGTATCCAGGCGCACTCAATCACAAATACGGTTAACAATCATTTCCAGTTTCAACTCAAACACTATTCGTTAAAATTTGTTCATAAAAAGGTCGTGCGCGCCTAAAACCAGAATACCGACCGATTTTCCCTACCAATCTGGCTGTTAAATACCAACACTAGCGCGACATTTTAACAACTCCGCAGACCACATGGTCTTGGGGTTAATTTACCCAGCTCGACCCCCTCTATTACCCCTATCATTTTTTCTAGTTAATTCTGATACACCCTGTATATACTCAAATATAGTCAATTTATTCATTTATCTGCGATTTAGACATTTAAATTCTCATACATCAATTCTTGAAGGCTAATACACGTATAAAAATGTTTTCAAATATTTTATGTATTCAAAAAAATCAAACAACATTTTGTTTTCTTCACTAGCCTCAGTTAAGAGTTTGTGGTTATCGTATCACAGGTTTCCTTTCGATTAATTATATGTATAGGTTTCATATAATATGTTATTTGAATCACTGATTAGATCAAAATCTAAAACGAATATTGACTTATGTCTTTGATTATCACTAGCTCGGGGCGGGCTCGAAATTCCGAACGAGCATGCGCCTAAAGACTCAAACTCCGACTTCAAAAATACCGAACTCAAAGTTTTGTAAGTTGTAATCTAGCACAAGGTTCAATACTCGATCGCCAGAAACGCAGAATGGTCAAAGTGCCGAGTCGGAATGATGTAAAAATCATTGCACATCCTGGGGCACTGTTCCGAACCGGTACCCAACAACAGATAAAACAATCCGAATTCTTAGTATTTTATTTTAAAAATTCCGAATGTCCGATTTGGAGAATCATAGAGTTCCGAAAAGTAGACCACCGAATGGAAATTATTACGCGAGTCGAAATATCATACGAAATTTGGGAGTTTGAAAACCACCAAATTACCGCTACGAATATTGAAAGTTCGACAATAGAAGTCCCGAACTAGAATAATCCCGAAAATCTGAAATTACGCTCGCGGTTTAATTTTACTCGACGCGTCAAGATGGCAGCACCGTTACACAACGATCTATGAATGTTTCGATGCGTATACATGTAGATACGCACTCTGGTGAACAGAATTGGAACCATGCTCTCATCGTCAGTAAAGTCTGTGACTGCGATTCCTAAATATTTTTGTACCCAACACCAGTGCGAGCTTCAGCGCTTTGGATTTCAGTTTCCACAATGACGCAAATTACACGACCTGGTATCATACACCGAGAAAAATACTGTCCATTACCAAGTGAATTTTATTTCGTCCGAGTAAATGAAGAATTACTGGTATATTTTCAGGTATACTGAATGTGTATACTAAAATAAAATAAAATATTGAATAAAATCTAATTTCTTGAGTTTAGATGCATGATAGAATTGTTTTCTTTGGTGTAACAATGACATTTGGGTACGTACCAGTGGGTACCTACCAAACTAAACCTGCAATTGCTCAATCATCAAACGTATTTTCAAACAGTGTTGGGCAGCGGCAAATTACATGGTGTAATTAATTACATTTCCATTACAAATTACAGCTATAATTTGTAATTAAAAAAAAAATCCATTACAAATTACTTCAGTAATTTGTAATTAAATCAAGATCCATTACCCATTACAATTGTAATTTGTAATTAAATCAAAATCCATTACCCATTACAATAGTAATTTGTAATTGAACCGAAATCCATTACCCATTACAATTGTAATTTGTAATTGAATCGAAATCCATTACCCATTACAATTGTAATTTGTAATTAAACCGAAATCCATTACCCATTACAATTGTAATTTGTAATTAGGCCGAAATACATTAACCATTACAATTGTAATTTGTAATTAAACTCAAATCCATTAACCATTACAATTGTAATTTGTAATTGAACCGAAATACATTAACCATTACAATTTTAATTTGTAATTGAACCAAAATCCACTAACCATTACAATTTAAAAATGTAATTGAGTCGAAATAAATGAACCATTACAATTTTAAAATGTAATTAAACCGAACCTAACCAAAGCATTACAATTTTTAAGAGTAATTGAACCAAAATAAATGAACGATTACAATTTTCAAATGTAATTAAACCGAACCTAACCAAAGCATTACAATTTAAAAATGTAATTAAGTCGAAATAATTGAACCATTACAATTTTAAAATGCAATTAAACCGAACCCAAGCGAAGCATTACACTTTAAAATTGTAATGGTTCATGTATTTCGGTCGAATTACATTTTAAAATTGTAATGCTTTGGTTAGATTTGGTTTAATTACATTTTAAAATTGTAATGGTTCATTTATTTCGGTTCAATTACATTTACAATTGTAATGGGTAATGTATTTCGATTCAATTACAAATTACAATTGTAATGGTTAATGTTTTCCGGTTCAATTACAAATTAAAATTGTAATGGTTAATGGATTTGAGTTTAATTACAAATTACAATTGTAATGGTTAATGTATTTCGGCTTAATTACAAATTACAATTGTAATGGGTAATGGATTTCGGTTTAATTACAAATTATAATTGTAATGGTTAATGGATTTCGGTTTAATTACAAATTACAATTGTAATGGGTAATGTATTTCGATTCAATTACAAATTATAATTGTAATGGTTAATGTTTTCCGGTTCAATTACAAATTAAAATTGTAATGGTTAATGGATTTGAGTTTAATTACAAATTACAATTGTAATGGTTAATGGATTTCGGTTTAATTACAAATTAAAATTGTAATGGTTAATGGATGTCGGTTTAATTACAAATTACAATTGTAATGGTTAATGGATTTCGGTTTAATTACAAATTAAAATTGTAATGGTTAATGGATTTCGGTTCAATTACAAATTACAATTGTAATGGGTAATGGATTTTGATTTAATTACAAATTACTGAAGTAATTTGTAATGGATTTTTTAAAAATTACAAATTACAAATTGTAATTTGTAATTTGTAATTAATTAATTACAAATTCGCTCAACACTG
>JAEUYN010000075.1:0-530674 GCA_018257835.1 Euura lappo
ATGGAAATGAAAACGTATGCGCCATTTTTTTTTCTACCAACACTCTAAAATCCTGTGAAACGCACAGAATAATCAAAATTCCGGATCTTTTGAGAAATTTTCAAGTCTCATCATAAAAAAACTAGACAAGGCAGAGGTATAGAGTTGTATCCTACGCCATTTATTATTCAATTTTTTTTATCTTCAAAATGTTGTGAAGATCGGAATTTCAATTTTTTCCATACCAAAAATAATAATATAATAATCACAATTATTAATATGATAATGATTATTATTATAAATTATTATTATTATCATTGAAAAAAAATTACTCGAAAGTGGTGAAATTTGTAAATGAAACTGAAAACGTATGCGCCATTTTTTTTCTTTTTCTACAAAAACTCTAAAATCCTGTGAAACGCATAAAAAAGTCTGATTTCAGAGTTCTTTATGTGAAATTTTCAAAATTCAAAATTCAAAAAAAAAAAAACATTGACAGGGCAACGGTATAAAGTCGTATAGTCGTAGTAGTACGCCATTTTTTTTTCACAAATACTCTTCTCCTGTGCAACGCATATAAGAATTGAAATTCCGATTTTCACAACATTTTCAAGATAAAAAAAAATATATAAATACGACTCTATACCTCTGCCTTGTCTAGTTTTTTTATGCCGAAACTTGAAAATCTCTCAAAAGAATCGGAATTTTGATTATTCTGTGCGTTTCACAGGATTTCAGTGTTGGTAGAAAAAAAAAATGGCGCATACGTTTTCATTTTCATTCACAAATTTACCACTTTCGAGTAAATTTTTTTCAATGATAATAATAATAATTATCATTATTATAATTGTTATGATTATTATTTCGGAAATTGTAATTATAATGATAATAATAGTAATAATAATAATAATAATAATAATAATAATAATAATAATAATAATAATAATAATAACGATGCATTGTTATAACTATTATGTATGTTTATGTATGTTTATGTATGTTTATTTAATGTTCCCCTCGTAGTAGGAGAGCCCACGACACTAGGTATACCACGAACGGGAGGCCGTTTCAAAATGATATGACGTCATTCAGCATGACCCGCCCGACATGGAATCGAAACTGTGCCGGGTTGAATCCTGACCCGATTAGCCGTAATTAATAAAAATTCGTGCTTTGTTTTTGTAATGTCTACCACTTTGAGGCGGCCACAAAAAACTTGTTTCGGATAATTTTTGGCAACAAGCACTGTCGGGAACAATCACTGTGCCACCCCCATATCTGACCCTAACCCCGGCACAGTTAATTCGAAGGGGTTCAAAAAAACAGTTAACTACCTTTTCACGGAGGCCAAAAAAAACCTTAACAAAAATTGAAGATTAGGATTAGCTTTCAACGAAAATTCAACTGTGCCAGCCTTCCTCTTGACCCTAACCCTCGGCACAGCGAGTCAAACCCGGCCTTGCTCCGAGCGTCCTTCTCTCGCACCGCTCGTGACATAGCCGATCCAACGCTGTTTTTTCAGCAAAATCATTTGGTTTTCAACACAGCATTATTATTGAATGCATGTGGCACTGCCAGCCATGTTCGTAAATGAGTTTCGAGCCGACTGATTATATAAAAATTAGTTGTTTTATTTTTTCTCCATCCTTTCAACGGGGAAAAAAAAAGACTTTCTGCGTATGAACACGAAGAAATTGTTGTTAGAGACTTTCATAAATAAATTTTTGGCTACGTAAATCCGTGATAATGCATAGGTCAATTTTTCTTTCTTGTCTTTTTCACTTTTCGTTTTATGATCGAGACAGGAATGTTTTTTGAGTACTCCTTCGATCATCGTAGAGTCACCGGAAGATTGCAAACATTGAAGGTGATAGAATGCAAACATGAAGAAGCAATGAGTCAAAGATATATTGGTATGGCATAAGTTTATACAACATACATACAACTAAACTAAAATATTAAATTAACCTATCAGTCTAAATGTTTCACTGGACTTTCATATCAATTTAGTTATAGATTCGAGAAACAATACGAGGTAATTTATATAGTCGAAGCGTAGGTATAGCGATTATCATAAACACATCATCATACATTTATTATGTATATATACATATATATATCTAGATATATTATTTTCATTATTATAACCATACAACTAAACTAAAATATTAAATTAACCTATTATTACAAATGTTTTAATGGACTTTCATATTAATTTAGTTATAGACTTGAAAAACAATACGAGGTGCAATCAATCCTAAATCGACTCTACATCTGGTATGAATCTACTCTACATCGGAGTCTGAAGTGTAAGCTTCATTTAAATCATCTTCGTCCTCGCTGTTATCTGACCTGTTGGAATTCGTGGCAACGACAATGTCGTCTACCATCAAGGGAGTTGGATCACCATAAAACCAAAGCGGTTTTAATGTGGTTCTCATTACCCAGCCGCATACTTCGGGGGAAATGGAAACACAGTTTGGTTCTGTTGCGTTTTTCCACATAGAAGTGACGTATATGGTTCTCCTAATTTTTTCTCTTAAACTTTTAAAGCAAGGGGGTATCAAACTCGAATCAAATCCTTTGACCTTTTTTATGAGATTTTCAGTTTGTTTTTTAGACGAGTATTGTTTTTGGAAAATAATGAATCTGGCAGTATCCACATTATTGCACTTTCTGACGCCATACATCAATGATGTAAATTCCTGCAACGCGTTAATTTTCTCTCTATCATCAATGTCGGACAAATCAAGCAACGACGCGAAGATTTTCTGATACGAGACGTTTTTTTCCATGATTTGAAAGGGTCGGACCTTGCCTTTGCGATAAAAGGCTGCTGTGTAATCGCATCCAGTGTACGCATGAAAGGCAAGCAATGCACCACATAATAACGATCCTAAAGTATTCGCTAACTTCGTGCAATCAGTGCACTCTTGGTCGGTTTTTTTAGCTGAGGATCCTGCCATCCATACTTTCAAGTCACGAAAATTTCTCATGTGGTATACTAAGAGGATCAATACATCCGTGTCCGAAGCTTTGACCATAATTTTACTGCCTGGTCTACTCTTCGCAATGTGCAAAATCATCCTAGTGTCCGCCTCTTCGTGAAAACATTGAAAATCTGTTTCTTCGGTTTTGACAACGCAATTATTGAGGACTTCGTATGAAAAGCAACGTTCTTCGACTGTCAAAAAAACTTTCTTGTTCTTCAGAACGTGAACCATTGAATCATTTTTCCAAAATTCTGAAAGAAACATCACCAGTGCTTCTTTGAATTTCCTGTTCTTTAAGCTTTTAATAAAGTCGTTCGGCCTAGTTTGCTTGGGTCCAACAATAGTGTACGAAGTATCAAGTTCATCTCGATTTTGACGTTCGCAATCTTTGATCGACGGTGAGAAATATCTATCAAAGACGAAGTGAATCTCCGATGCACTTGTGTTACATATTTTGAACAAGATTGTTTCTGCGATTTTTTCAAATGTCAGAGGAAGGGATGAACCGCACAAGTGCATGAAATAAAAACCGTCAATCACATCCACATCGACAGAATTGGGTGGAGTGGATGTTATTTTTGCTTTCAAAACCTTTCCCAGTGCTGACTTATCGGTAATATGCATGTTGCCTGAATAGTCACACAGTGCTGGAGGTGCAGGGGCCAATGGGTACGATAGACACAATTCCATATCGACCTTTTTTTCTAATGCAATTGCTAGCAAACGACCAAATACGTCACGTTCCATTGTAATCAGAGCTTGCTTGCTACCGTCTTTACTTTTTTGAGCTTTTTTCATGCAGTCTGAAGCAAAATTGAGGATCGCGTTACGTTTAATGGGTCTGTCAAATCGCTTTGGGTCTTGCTCGCATTCTTTTAAAAATCTAACTTTTTGGTCATTCCCGAGTTCGTTAACGTTCAACAGAAATTCAGCTACATTGGAAGATGCTGCCCTGCCTGTTACAAGGTGATATAATCCTGACGAATCTATCTTCGGGTCGAAGGGATTAATGTTTTCTTTAATACATTCAACGAGCAGTTCCACTGCTTTTCTGTCCTTCTGGAGTCTCGATGTTTGTAATTCGTACGAAACATCATCTTTTCGTATGATTCCAACTTCGTCAAGGACCTTTGTGAGGACGGTAACTCGCATGCTGTGACTAAGTGCCCATCTCTGCCTTGCCGATGCGGAATTTGTGAAATGACTTATACCTGTCAATGAATTCGCAGCATCAGCATTAATTGTTTGTTCGAGTGTTAGGTCGACCGGAGCTCGTGCTAACGTTCCCTTTGTCCTTCTAATGCCGAAAGCTCCTTCGCGGAATTGTCTTAGCAAATCAGAATCCGACAATTTTAAATTCAACAAATTTGAAACGTATTTCAGAGACCATCTCGCATAGTTAGGTTGATTCAAGGCGAAGAACAAGTTTGCGATTTCGAAAATCGAATCGACATACAATTCGAAATCACTTGTTCTGATGCTTCTCGAGAAACGAAAGAAGACATTGATTAGCTGTACGTATTGCAAGTGAAACTTTGCCGTTTTGCCATGATCGCCAGCTAAAGTAGACGCACAATAAGCTTGATATTTCGCCAACGCAAAATTAACGGATGGAGAAATATCTAAATCTGTGTCGGGTTCGATTTGCTTTGTGGCAGCCGTTTGCAAGTCCGAAATAACGTGACCTTCTTCGAAGTCTGAGTTTTCCAAGAAACTTTCAAAGTGCAAGATTTGCAATGCAGCCGACAATAAAGGATGAATTCTTTTGCATCTATTAAAATGCTTACAATCAAGAAAAGAGTTCACTGAACCCGCAGCTAATACTTCTGTTTCACTTAAAATATCTGTTATTCCAGAGGCATCGATGTACTTGCCAATTGCCTTGAAAAATGCCATTTGCAAATGGAATCCACCGAGATTAATGAAAATGTTATCAAATTCCGGGGTTTCGGAGGCTTGTATCTGCATAGCCATTTTCGCTATAGCCAGGTCGTACGTGCAAATTATTTCGGGTTGACGACATTCTTTGGCGATTGCGGAAGCTTTTACAAGAGTGGTACGAACGACTGGATACGACGTTGGGGACGAATTAATCTGAGGAAGATATTGGATGTTTTGCATCTTGCTACTGTCGACCGTGGTAGAGCAATTGAATCCCACCCACATGGGGGTATTCTCAAGACGAGCAAAGCAAATTATCCAGAAAATATCTTTCAGAATTGCTCTTTCTCTTGAAGCACGGCAGAGTTCCAAAGCACTCAATATTTGGTCATACGGTAAAATTGAAATCGCTGCAGAAGGCTTACGATAATAAGGCTGCACTTCATGAGGTACTTCTTCGAATCTGCGCCTCTTGCGCGGGAGTTTGTAATCGAAAATGTCAGGTGAGTCTACGTCTAATTCGAGTGTCAATTCTTTTTCGGACTCAATGAGAAGGGGTTCTTCGGGACGAGAATCTTTGGTGGCGAATTGATAAATGATACCCACGGTATCATGCATGGTGTCCTTGCCGTTAACCGTATCGACGAAAAGATCAAAATTATCAAACGCGACGTGCGTGGATAGTCCTGGGATAGGAAGTATACCTGTGGGAATTGTTTTTTGATCTTCATGAGCAGAAAACGTGAGTTCAGTTTCGATCTCTTCAGCAACGTGGTACCCGACCGTATGCCCGTATTTGTTTAATATTGTCAGCACTTTTCTGCTGCTGGTGAGGGACTTCATCGCTAAGCCTAGCATGATTTGTTTTGATGGCTTAACTCGACCTTTGCTTATCATGTAAATAATGTCACTACACAATGACTTTATTCGCACGTAATCATGTTCTGAATGTTTTCTGCGCCAGTTCGGGCCTTGAATCAAATTGCACATGAATGCAAATAGAATTTCCGGAACATCGCATTCCCCTGCAATCACGTCTTCCACCTGCAATTTCTGTGGCAGCTTTCTTGTTTTCATTGTAATCACCGCATTTCTGATCTCAAAAGCTACCTGCTCTACTGTAGTCGCTCTTTCGGTCTCAATTAGTAATCTTTCGTTCACCAACCTGCTTAGATCAATGTCAATTTTGAAAACCACTCTTTTCTGATGGATCCCTCCTGAAGCTTCAATCGAAACTTCACCGACAAATCGGTCCAAAATTTTAGATTGCAACACATCTATTTTGTAACTGTCAACGTGTTCACGGACAAACTCACCGTTGCCTAATTCAACGAAAAGTGACTTATACTTAGCATGCAAATCAACTAAGTAATAAATTTTTTCTTGTTCGATAATTTCATCTTGAATGATTTCGCTAAGTGCTTCGAATGTAGCACTGTGGAGATGCCTTATATTGCGCCATCGTCCCGGTGAACTTTTTTTCGTAGTTTCTTTCACTTTTTTCGATTGATATCCCGAATAACATGCTTTATGGTAGTGAATCGTTTCAGAATTTCTTACGATGTCGATTAAAGATTCGTCGTGCAGACTTTCAGCGAATTCAAGGATTCTTTGACGGGTCTCCTCTGATGGACACCTAATAGGCTTAACTTGTCGAGCACCAACCCTCCGACCATGATTGGAACAAAAAATGCAGACAACCTGCGAAGTTTCTCCCCCCGTGGACACATTGACTGAATCCGAAATTTCTTTCGATGTCGCACTTGAGTTGTATGCATTTTGAGATGCATTTTCAGATGACGTAAATGACTGTACCAAGCCTGCATCCTCCATATCTTTCGGAATATCGTTTGCATCAGGCGTTACAGAGGTCACACTTGCAGTTGAAGTTGATGGAAGATTTATCTGAAATGCATTGGAATTTCAACAGATAAAAGTAACTACAAATGACACAAGACAGTGGAAAAGTAAGAAGTAGCAAATTAGATGCATACCAATGGAATTCCATCAATTCCGCTTGGTGCTGTACTTTTGCGTTCGTCATTTTCGTGAGACACGGAATTCGGATTCATGACCTGTTGAACGTTTTGAATGTTCTGATGCTCCTCACTAGCCGCAGATTCCTCTTCCTAGTGATCATAATAACATTTAATTTTTTTAACTTAGACGTCTAACGAGTCTCAGAAGAAAGTTGCTTATATGCTTGTAATTGTTCAAAATCAATGATTTATAAAGAAACTAAACTATGAATTCCTAGATATTGTTCCTACATATAACTACATGACACCAATTTTACTTACGGTATGTACAGGCAGAAACATAGATTCAAATTCCTGTTTAAATTTCTGTTTGAGAACAGCGACTTTCTGGTAGCACGCAACATGATATCCACTGTCGCTTTTTGATTCAGAATTGAGTTCCAAGTCACCATATTTGAATTTTTTTCGTTTGCGGAATGTGATCATATTCGAACATTTCTGAAACGTTGCGTCAGTGAAAGTAATTACATTGTTGCCTTCTTGGCCACACACAAAGCACTGCATTTTGCAACAAACGATATTGCTAGCACTTCAGAACTACTGGCCTCGATCGTGTTCTCTTCGGCATTATCAGCTCAGAGCCGTGCCGCGCGCTAAAGTCTGCTACTAGCTACAACATGTTGGTACTTGCCGTGGCTCGTCCGCAATTCTCGCTGTTGCTCGCACGGTAGCAACGGCTTGGACAGCGCGTATAACGAGTTAACAAAGGGATCAGTCATCAATTTATTCGTGTAATATAAAATTAGCCATTTCCTGAATAACGGACACTTCTCAATACCGGATAAGATATCCGGTGCCAAAGATGTCCACTATTGGGAAATTTCACTGTAATACATTTTAAAAACGTCCTAACTATTTTTGAACGAGATGAACCGTTATAAACGCATTTTCTTTTCAGATGAACACGTAGGAACATTTTTTTTCATACAAATTTATTTATGGAAGTCTCTAACAACAATTTCTTCGTGTTCATACGCAGAAAGTCTTTTTTTTTCCCCGTTGAAAGGATGGAGAAAAAATAAAACAACTAATTTTTATATAATCAGACGGCTCGAAACTCATTTACGAACATTGCTGGCAGTGCCACATGCATTCAATAATAATGCTGTGTTGAAAACCAAATGATTTTGCTGAAAAAACAGCGTTGGATCGGCTATGTCACGAGCGGTGCGAGAGAAGGACGCTCGGAGCAAGGCCGGGTTTGACTCGCTGTGCCGAGGGTTAGGGTCAAGAGGAAGGCTGGCACAGTTGAATTTTCGTTGAAAGCTAATCCTAATCTTCAATTTTTGTTAAGGTTTTTTTTGGCCTCCGTGAAAAGGTAGTTAACTGTTTTTTTGAACCCCTTCGAATTAACTGTGCCGGGGTTAGGGTCAGATATGGGGGTGGCACAGTGATTGTTCCCGACAGTGCTTGTTGCCAAAAATTATCCGAAACAAGTTTTTTGTGGCCGCCTCAAAGTGGTAGACATTACAAAAACAAAGCACGAATTTTTATTAATTACGGCTAATCGGGTCAGGATTCAACCCGGCACAGTTTCGATTCCATGTCGGGCGGGTCATGCTGAATGACGTCATATCATTTTGAAACGGCCTCCCGTTCGTGGTATACCTAGTGTCGTGGGCTCTCGGACTATCGGGGTTACATGGTTTCCGTCTCCATAACTTCATCTAATACATTACTACTTACAATTAGACTAATTTACAAATTTTTACAACTTATACGTATCTTACATTTGTTATAACTATTATTATTCCGAATTATTTCCGTTTGAATTCCCGCTCAGCTGTCATAGCGCTGAACAAGGAACGGCGGTTCGGGAAACGCAGGACCGCGAGACGAAGGTTGGCAACAACTGTAAGCTCGGTTCCTGTTGCGCCCGCGCGTCGAAAAAGGAGCGCTGACGGGCCCGACACGCAACGCGAAACGATCCAACATGGATGCTTTATACCGAGAATTTCAGTCTTTTTCTGGAAACAATTCTGAGGCTTCATCGTTGAGTGAAATGAACAAGTTTTGCGATATATGTGAGTGGAATTATATTCCTGAGGGCGCTTGATAGTTCGTTTCCACCCTTGTGATGCGTAGTCCGTGATATCAGTGAAAACAAGTGACGGTCCCACGCTTCGCGACACAAAAAACCCTTATTTTACTCGATTTTGGTGAGATACACGTTCATGCCAGCTACCAATTTAATATAAATCGTCTAGGGAACCCATTAAACACCCCCCGTTCATATCGGGCTTCATCATTTTTTAAATACGGAAACGGCTGACTGGAGCATGCTCTTAAAACTTTCGGAATTTTTTAAAGATCGGATCCGCAGTGCCGAACCTCTGAACATTTTTCTCTACACTTCTTACATGTTAATACATGGCCATGAATTTTGGTGAAGGTCTATACGATGAATTAGCAAAGATAGAAAAAAAACGCGAAGATCACGTTTTTTTCGCCATAACTACCGCGACAGAAGGGGTAGAAGGCTAAAATTTGGCATGAATACCTTTTTTACCAAGGCCCAACTGAAAATGAAGTCCGTCGTCTATTTGGTGAGAGGGCCCTTTTTGCCTCCTTATTCGGCTATACCCTTTCAATGACTATCTCATTCTCTTTGAAATCAATGTATCCTGATATCCACTACAGTGGAGAATCATAAATTTCATTGTTTCTTATCCTATCATAAATAAGTCGTAAATAACGTCACATTATCATAATACGTTAAGCGGTAACAATAATTAACATACGCGAATTCGTAATAAAAACTCTTGTTGACCGTTTCGTGAACCTAGCAGAACCTAATCTCACTTAATCTGACAGCCGCACTAGCAGCCGACATGGAACGACAGTACGGTCGGTAACTTGATGGCCATAGACAATGTTGTTTCGTCTGTTTGCATGTATTATACTAGATAAATCGGAAACTCTGTGATATTTCAGCACCATATAACTTTCCTATTACTCGAACGACTTTCTATAGTATTATATATTCAGAATTTGGAAATCACGCCTGACGGAGGAAATGAAATTGGCGATGAAACGGGCTATCAGAATTCTATAATAAATCATATCTAAGCTCTCAATTGACTGATTACGTTCAAATTGGGCTTAAATGAGAGCTTTTCGAGTCCAGATTCAGAACCTTGCATGCGAAAAGCGATATTTGTCATGAAAACGGAATAAACACGACTTAAGGAGAGGCTCTACTCGATTATGACCGACTTACCGACATAAGTGGGCGTGTCGCTTATTACGATGAAAATTGAAGTCTACGGGCCTAATCGCAAAAAAGGGCTCTGTCGCGGATTGCTACGTGCAATTCCAACCCTAAATATGTCAAAACCTTTTTGTTTTGTGCGGAAACAAAGTAATGGCATTGTTATTACGAAAATGTGACAGTTGGGCGAGGACGCCGATTGACACATTTTTGTAATAACAATGCCATTACTTTGTTTCCGCACAAAACAAAAAGGTTTTGACATATTTAGGTTCGGAATTGCACGTAGCGATCCGCGACAGAGCCCTTTTTTGCGATTTAGGCCGGTAGACTTCAATTATACCCTGGTCTCGTTCTCGGGATTACAAAACGTAGTATCGCTAGTTGTACTGCGATGCCGCCACATTTCAGAGTAAAAAGAGAGAAGTACCCCTTCTCTCTACCTACTGCCTATTCAATTGTCATAACGTTTTTTGTGCTCGAAGACGCCCCACGTACAGAGTAAGTGAATCGGGTAATTAAAGAGTTTATTAGGAATAGGAAGTGGAAGGGATCGATCAAGTCGAGTCACAAGTCAATCGGTATAACGTTTCGGCAACGGGTTTGTTGCCCTCTTCAGAAACTAATTTATTGAAATAAGTAAATACGTAAGTATACATGAGATGAAGAAAAAACATAGAAAGAGGGTATAATAATCATTACCCGTGACAGTTACGGAGAAACCTCATCGATATAAGATCAGACACATTGAGTGGGAGTTGTCATTGCTGTAACGAGATTGAAATGGAATTAGCTAAGAGATAGATTGATGTCAACAGAAACACGAACCTGGTCCGTGGATATCCAAGCGATAATTTTAATTATCTCCGTAACTGTCACGGGTAATGATTATTATACCCTCTTTCTATGTTTTTTCTTCATCTCATGTATACTTACGTATTTACTTATTTCAATAAATTAGTTTCTGAAGAGGGCAACAAACCCGTTGCCGAAACGTTATACCGATTGACTTGTGACTCGACTTGATCGATCCCTTCCACTTCCTATAAGGATGTCGAGTGATAACTTCAACACTTCTAATAAGTTTATTAGGAAGTTAGAATCATGGGTAGGCACAAGAGGAAAAGAGAAAGCGAAGATAAGGAGGATCGCGAAAGTTTGTGGAAGAAATTGAAAGATTTAGAAGGAATCTTAACACAATTAGTGGCGTCGCGTCCATCAACGTCACAGCCGAGTTCGGAGGCGTCTAGCAAGCCTTCGAGCACGCGTAAGTATTAGCGCTGTTATCAGCAGAATCAGTAAAACTGATATTTTGGCGATGAGCCCTCACGAGTGGTGGGACATATCGTTCATTAAGCTTGGATAGAACTTACACGAGTGGTAAGGCATAACCTTGCTTTTCTCGTTGTTTACCCTAGCAACAACGAGCATCCCGATCGATCAAACAATCGATATCGACCTACCGACCGCACAGATCGAAGCGTCGCATCCAGCTGTTATCGAAACATCTGAATCGCGTTCAAACGATCAGATTGAAACGTCCACGGTTTCAACACAGCCAGCCTTGGACGACCAAACGCTGAGGATTATGGGAGATGATCCACGGGTTGAAGACACAAGCACCGGGGTTCTACACCCCGATCTTGCAGCTCGATGGTCCTGTTGGATTTCCGAAGGTCTAAAAAAGGAGACCAGAGAGCAGCTTCTACAAACTTATCCTCGAGCGGACAACTGCCTCCTTGAGGCACAAGTACTCAATCCAGAAGTTGCTGCAACAATGCACGAATCAGCTCTGAAGAGGGATAAGTTCACTGCAGAAACTCAAAACCTTACAGGCTCAGCAATGGTAGCACTGGGTTTGGCAATTACAACCTTATTGTCGGAGTCCGGGGACGAAGCTATCGATAAGAACCAGCTACTGGAATACTTATGCGATACTGGTAAACTGTTGGCAGAGACTCACTACCATGAGGCCAAAACCAGAAAGTCCTTCATTCTTCCCTCTATGGAAAAGAACATGAAAGAGGTCTTGGAGAAGAGTAAGCCTGACAAATTTCTCTTCGGGGATAACTTGGCGGAAAAAATCAGAGCTACAAAATCCATCGAGAAAGTAGCAGCGGACCTGAAACCAAAGCCAGCTCCACAGAAGGCCCCTGTTAAACAATCGAATAGTTTAAACTGGAAAGCCCCACCCTCGAGGAACCAAAGGTCGTCAGCGGTGGGGAACAAGCAATACATCAAATTCTCCAGAAACAATTCAGCCAGACGATACAGAGGGAACCAGAATCAGCAGTCATCGCAGGGTCTCCCCAGAACCCCACAGTACAAGCCAGCTTATCCACAAAAGAGTTAAAGGTAAATTACTCTGCGGGAAGGTTGAAAAACTTCCTCAATCAGTGGAAATCTGTGACAGACAATAATTTTGTTCTATCTTGTATCAAAGGTTACAAAATCGAGTTTAGTAGACCAGTTTTCCAAACCCTGGAGCCATCAAATCCTACTTTCCATTCACCGACCGACCTCGTAGATTGTAAAACAGCTGTTGAAAGCTTGATCTCTATAGGGGCAATTGTCCCCTGTACATACAAGGAACACCATTTTGTTTCAACTTTTTTCTTGGTTGATAAACCGGGCGGGGCGAAAAGATTTGTGTTAAACCTGAAGCGATTGAATAAGTTTATTGATACAAAGCATTTTAAGTTAGAAGATATTAGTATGGCATCAAGACTTATCTCACAAGGAGACCTAATGGCTAACATTGACCTGAAAGATGCATACTTCTTCATTCCGATACATACTGAGAGTAGGAAATTCCTCAGGTTTCGTTTCAATGATCAGCTATACGAGTTTGTTTGCCTGCCATTTGGTTTATCAACCGCACCTTACATTTTTACCAAAGTATTAAAGCCAGTAGTGAATTTTCTGCGCAATCAAGGTTTCTTGTCAGTGATATATTTGGACGATATTCTTTGCTTTGGCAAAGATTATATTTCATGTCAACAAAATACAGAGGCTACTGTAGCCTGCCTCGAGTCTGTCGGATTTATAATTAACGAAACAAAAAGTAATCTGACTCCTCAAAAATCTTGTAAGTTTTTGGGTTTCATTTTGAATTCAGAAAATATGTCACTCGAGTTACCAGAATCTAAAAGATTAAAAATCTTAAGTATGATCGAAAGTTTTAGCATCAAAAACAGCTGTAAAATCAGGGATCTGGTTCAACTTATAGGTAACCTAATAGCGACTTGTCCAGCTGTTAAATACAGCTGGCTATATACCAAGCGTCTGGAAAGAGCTAAATTTCTAGCGCTATTAGTTAGTAATGGCAATTACGACGCTAACATGAGCCTTCCGAGAGACTTACAAGACGACTTCCTCTGGTGGAAGTCGAATATACTATCCTCAGTTAACCGTTTCAATGCTCACGTTTATAAACTAGTTATTTTTTCGGATGCTTCGCGGTCAGGCTGGGGTGGTTTTTGTAATGGACAGAAAGTCCATGGCTTGTGGTCAGCCGAGGAAAGAAAGTTTCATATTAACTTCTTGGAATTGTTAGCGGTATTTCTGGCACTCAAATCTTTCGCTTCAAACGCCGCGACGTTCTCTTGAGAGTCTATAACACGACAGCCATCTCATACGTTAATCGCATGGGGGGCATACAATACCCTCGGTTAAATAGCCTTGCTAGAAAAATATGGCAATGGTGTGAACAGCGAAATGTTTGGATCTTCGCTTCATACATTCCGTCGAAGGAGAACGTTGACGCAGATAGGGAATCAAGGCTGAATAACATTGATACCGAATGGGAACTGGCCGACTTTGCGTTTACTATTATTACTAAACGCTTTGAGACACCGGAAGTAGATTTGTTTGCCTCAAGGGTTAATACAAAATGCAAAAAATTCTGTTCTTGGTACCAAGATCCCGAAAGTTCCTTCATTGACGCGTTTACCCTAAATTGGACATCTATCTATTTTTACGCTTTCCCTCCATTCTCACTCGTGTCCAGAGTTCTGCAGAAGATAATATCAGACAAAGCGTGTGGAATCCTAGTCGTCCCGTACTGGACGTCTCAACCTTGGTTCCCCTTATTCGCTTCACTTCTTACCGAAGAACCTATAGTTCTGAAGCCTGCTAGAAATTTATTATTATCTCCTTGCAAGACAATACAACACCCTCTGGCCAACAAGTTGTCCCTGATTGTAGGCAGATTATCAGGTCAGCCTTTGCCTCAAAGAATCTCTCGATTCCTACAATCGAAATGATGTTGGCTTCATTGTCCGAATCCACAATAAAACAATATTCAGGTCCAATCAAAGCTTGGTGGCAATCTCGTACCATGGCAAACAAAGATCCGTTCATTTTTGAGGAAACGGATCTACTAGAACACCTCTCCGAGCGGTTCAAAGCAGGTGCATCCTACGGCTCTTTAAACTCAATGAGAGCTGCAATCTCACTAATTGCCAAAGAAAATTTCTCGTCAAGCTTATTATTGAATAGGTTTTTCAAAGGAGTATTTAAAAGCCGTCCTTCAAAACCGAGATACGACAGGACGTGGGATCCATCTATTGTACTGGATTACCTATCAAAACTATTTCCGCTTGAGTCGTTAAGTCTATGTAATCTCACGTTAAAATTAGTAACTTTACTAGCTTTGGGTACGGCCCACAGACTGCAAACGCTATCCCTCATGAAAATAAGTAATATTAAGAAAACAGCAAACGGGCTAGAGGTGGAAATCTCGGACCTAATTAAGACATCTAAAATTGGGGTCAGTCAACCACTCCTGAAACTCCCCGTTTTCTTAGATAAGCCCGAACTTTGCTTAGCTAGTACGGTTAAAAAATATATCGAAGTAACTAGTTCTCTGAGAGAAAATTGTGATCAACTGTTGATTACTTATAAAAAACCACACAAGGCAGCCTCGACACAAACGATCAGTAGATGGATCAAGTCGATCCTGTCATTAAGCGGGGTAGATGAAGGGTTTACAGCGTACAGTACGAGACACGCCTCAACCTCGTCTGCCTTCAGAAAGGGTGTGGATATTAATGTTATCACAGCAGAAGCGGGATGGTCAAACACCTCCCAAGTTTTTGCAAAATTCTATAATCGACCTTTGAAAAATAACAATCAAGGTTTTGCAGAATTGGTTCTTTTATGATTATATTACCATATATATATATATATCATTTGTTCACCTAATCGGCATTTTAGACCGATAGTGTCGTTATAATCAGTTTGTTATGTTCTTGAAAATAATAAAATACATGTGATATGTGATATCTCTCTGAACATCTACGTTTTGTAATCCCGAGAACGAGACCAGGGTATAATTGATTAATCAAACGAACTTACCTGAAGTGAAGTTCGATCAAAATTATATACTGGTCTCGTTCGAGAGGATTACAAAACGTAGTATCGCTAGTTGTACTGCGATGCCGCCACATTTCAGAGTAAAAAGAGAGAAGTACCCCTTCTCTCTACCTACTGCCTATTCAATTGTCATATTTTCAGAGATTTCATGATTCCAAATAATAAAATAACAGAAATTAAAGTGAGCTTCAAATTTCTCCTGGGTGGGGAAAAGTTCGGCTCTTTACCTGGGTGGGTTGTAATCCTCTCGAACGAGACCAGTATATAATTTTGATCGAACTTCACTTCAGGTAAGTTCGTTTGATCAATCAATTTTCATCGAAATAAGCGACACGTCCATTTATGTCGGTAAGTCGGTCATAATCGAGTAGAGCCTCCCCTTAAAAATTGCCGTTCGGCGGCCGAAACAGTGGTCGCTCGGGTATATAGAGCCGTGGAGTCTCCCGCCTAAAAAAAATTGTTTTATGTACTTGGCGCGAGACTCTACCGAGTTTCTTGATTTGAGATGTTAAAAATTCACATAAATATTGTTCAAAATTTTTTTTAAATTGAGCTACAGTAGTGTACCAAGGGGGTCCCTTCTATAGTTTTTTAGCTGTTGCAGTATTGCTTCAGAATTTGTTTGCTTTTAGATGTTACGGTGTTGCACCAAAAAAGGTCAAATTTTTCGAGGTTTTGCAGTATTGCACCAGAAAAAATCAATGTTTACTAAAAATTACAGTATTGCCACAGAAAAATTGAGTTTTTTTTCTCCAAATATCACATTAGTGCACTAAAATCTAATGTCAGCCCTTAGAGAAGAGTATTATTGGATTTCCGAATTCATCATTGAGAACTATTGAAAACTATTACAATATAACAATTTCAATAAGTGCTCAATGATAAATCCGGACATTCAATATGTTATGTTATAACAATATAGTATTGCTCTCAGCGGTTTCAATTTGTTCGTGCATCAATACTATAACTTCTTATTTTTAACTTCTATATTGGTGTAAAAAATCCCCACTCTTTTTTTTTTGTTAAAGTACTACATCGTTTTCTTAGTAATATTCTATAATCTATATAATCTATCTATTCTATAATCTAAAACTAGAAGGCGTTGTTCCTCATTCGCTCGCTTCGCTCGCTCACTCGGTCGGAAGAGAGCGTTGTTCCTCACTCGCTTCGCTCGCTCGGTTGTCAGTGGTATTTCAAATATTTTGGGAGTGTATACTATCACGCTGTGCAATTGAAATCGGTACAGGATTGAATAACAATACTGCCCACTTTTAGCGTTTGATTATTAGACGGAAGACCATTGGGTGTCAATGAATTCATGAATTCTATCGGGAGAATATTACTCATATCAGTATTATCTTCATCTTCACCTGTACGGACACTCATTTATTCTACTCCAACAATTTTTATTTTGGACATTATTTCATTGTTTATGGCAATGATATCCACACTGGTTTCAGCTAATATAACCTTTCCATAATTTGGGGGATCTTGAGGATCGACGCTCTCTCCAAATATTTCTTGCACAATTTCACCATTCGAGCAGAATTTCGTGTAAATGCATACAACTCCGTTGTGATGTTTAAAAGAATCGCCAAATACACCATCCACAACCCGCAGAAGCCATTGTTGAGAATCTGTTTGTCCATCAGAGGCGCCAAGGTTGCCCTTCAATGACAAGTATACGAATTGATTCCATAGGCTGCGTATTTTCACACACGCCTCTGAAATTTGTGTTCTACTTCCACGGCTAAATGGTAAAATTTGCCGAGAATCCCCGGAAATTATGACTAGTTTACCACCGAATGGTTCGTTACATTCGTATACATCTCTAAACATACGGTCAACAGCCTCCAGTGGATACTAAGAGGCCATTATCATTTCATCCTAGATTCTGACTTTCGCATCTCGAATGTGCAACCTTTGTGCAGAATTCGATTTAATATTGCACGTTAAGCATTCATTCAATTGTAACGGCAGCTTGAGAGTAGAGTGTGCAGTTCTTCCTCCTTTCAATAAATTCGCTGCGATTCCAGTCCATGCTACAGGCAACACTATCAGACCCATACTTCCCAATGAAGTTATGATATAAATACGTGAATAACTTTTTCATAGATCCTTCGCAACGTACAGCACGCATAACTGCGTCATATACAATACGTTGATCTTTCGTTGAACTATTAACTAATGTTCCCACTATCTGTTCGATAGCAGTGATGTTTTCGTCATTGTCTGTGACATACGTAAATATGTAACCTTCTTTTAAGTCTAGTGAATTGAACTTTTGCAACGTGAATCTACGAAATACGAGTATTTCATTGATCACCCGCAAGGCGTATTCGTTTGTTTCATTATATTCATTTTGATCGACCAACTCGTATTTGTATTTTTCAAATGATTTGCGTGCATTAATTGACATGTCGAAAACACATATACATATACGCAAACAGCCTACACATCTTTTTCGGAAATTTGATACACGATCCTTCATCTCAACATTTGTCTCATTATTCGTCATCAGTAACTAACGTTCGCGCCACAGTTGCCCCAACAAGGATGAGTATATCGTACCTTGGTCAGTTCGCCAATCATATGATTGTGATCCCCGAAGACGTAATAACAACGATCTCGAATAATAACGCTCTGTTTTTCTGGGAATCACGAAATACATTCTGCTCAGTACAGCTTTCACAAATTCCTTTCATTTTGTCCACTCCGTGTTATTCATGTTAAACATACAGTGATTCGGAATTTCGCAGTACAAATACTAACGTGCTTCCACATTGGTCTTGTTGAGATTTAGCCACGCAAGCAACGTTCTTTGTTTATAAGCATAGCAGAAAATATCAGTCAAGTGACGAAACATCGGGATTCAAAGCCGTTATGACGAATTGTTAATTATAATATCCACAAATATTGGTAAAGTCTAGAATATATAGCAGACATGACAAATTGTTGATAATGATATTGTAATAACCGGGAAGGCAACGAAAAGTTGAAATGTATAATAGACATGACGAATTATTGATATAAATATTGATAATAACCGGGTAGACAACGAAAAGTTGAAATGTGTAGCAAACATGACGAATTGTTGATAATAATATTGACAAAAACCGGGAAGGTGACGAAAAATTGACATATATAGCAGACGTGACGGTTTGTTGATAATAATATTGATAATAACCGGGAAGGAAACGAAAAGTCGAAATGAATAGCAGACATGACAAATTGTTGATAATGATATTGATAATAACCGGGAAGGCAACGAAAAGTTGAAATGTTTAATAGACATGACGAATTGTTGATATAAATATTGATAATAACCGGGTAGGCAACGAAAAGTTGAAATGTATAGCAGACATGACGAATTGTTAACAATAATACCGAAAAATCCTAGTAAAGAAATGAAACATCGGGATTCATAGCCGGCATGGCGAATTGTTTGTAATCATATTAAAAATTGTCAGTAAAGTAACGAAACATCAGCATTTGTAGTAGGCATGACGAATTGTTTAAAATAATATCAGAAAATATCAGTCAAGTAACGAAACATCGGGATTTATAGCTGGCATGTCGAATTGTTTATATTAATATCGAAAAATATCAGTCGAGTAACGAAACATCGGGATTTGTAGCCGGCATGTCGAACTGTTTATAATGATATTGAAAAATATCAGTCAAGTAACGAAACATCGGGATTTATAGCCAGCATGTCGAACTGTTTATAATAATATCGAAAATTATCAGTCAAGTAACGAAACATCGGGATTTATAGCCGGCATGTCGAATTGTTTATAATAATATTGAAAAATATCAGTCAAGTAACGAAACATCGGGATTTATAGCCGGCATGTCGAATTGTTTATAATAATATTGAAAAATTATTATTATAAACTGTAGCCCCTGGCGGTAGAAATGGAAACTGCAGACATCCATTTCTGTACTTTAATATATAGATTTGGAATTTTCGATTCGTTACACTATTGTTCTAGGGGTGCGATATGTGACGGAGCTAGGTGAGATCATTACACCTATTACAGGTTTCAACCAGTGCTGGGATAAAAAAAATGAATAAATTCAACGTGATTTTCGTGGGCTCTTCGCCTAGTATTGATCAATCCAAATTCAGTTTCTTCAATGTCTTCAGTACAATTAGTTGCTACAAACCTGTTGTTGTATACAGTACGTACGAGTTCGGGATCACTTTCGCGTTTCTGATCAGGACACAAAGCTATATATCACAGCCAAATGTGACGATTTATATGTATGATCAATAATAATAACGAGTGAACAATAATTGAATATATGAATTAGTGAAGAAAAACGATTAAAGAATATAATAGAAATGTGACGATGAACTGAGGTTTGAAAGACGCGCCAAATAAAAAAATATTTTGACTCTGATAGTGATGTGCCCAATTGAATAGCGCTGTTACCGGAAAGAGGTCAAGCTCGAATAAAGGATTCTCTCCCTTGGGAAAGACGTCGTAGAGGGTAGACGTACTAAAACTTTACTAAATTCAATATAAAATCGTCTAATTAACCTGTTTGATTGAAGTCTAACCGCCTGTATCATCATAAAACGCATAGAGAGTGAACTCATCGAATCGAAATACTAAAATATTGGGAATGAACCCACAAAATCAAAACATCTACGTGAATGAATACCTGGACGAAAGGAGAAGAAGGCGCCATTCTACGACACGTGTTAAGCCACGTAAAACTCAATTGCAACGATCTCTTCAAATACGACTTCCATCAGAAAATTAACAACAATAAGAAAAGATGAGTGTTCGATGATTAAACAATAAAAGGCTATAATGACCGAAATTTCATAAAAGTTCCCAAGAGACTCTTTAAACGATTTTATCTGTGCTTCACCATCAACGTTATATAAAGACGGATCTATTTTTATTTATATTTTTTAACCGTCACAATCTCTATATTTTATTTTTATATTTACAAATTCATGTATGTGTATAAATGTATGCATGAATGAATGACATTGAATGACAAATTTGTTAATAAAGGCTAATTAGAAAAGAAAAAAGTAAATTGACAATTTTATACGTATACCATTTTTTGGTACATATATTTACAAATTCAATTCTATCTAGAATTCACGATTTACATAATTTATTTTCAATAAAAAAAGAAAATCAGTAGGGGAGACCGGGGTAACGTGGACATGCGGGGTAAAGTGGCCATTTCTTGTTGAGCGATTCTAAGAAGGCAGTATTTACACCGAGGGTTTGTGCTGACGTACTTTACAAAATGAAATAGTTGAACCCTATGAAATATTCAAGATTTCGGGAAAAATCAATAAATTTAGTTTCATGCCGTGTAGATTGATAATTTCCGTCAACTCAGATTTCGGATTATCGCGCCGTCAATGGCATGTTTTGACTAGGTTTATTTTTTTCTCGATTCCTTGAAACGTCTACTTAAGGTAGTTCTACAGTTTTGTGAACTACTTACGAATTGCCTGAAATTTTAGTATAGTGTAGACACAACCTTCATGAACCGATTCCTAGATTTTTAATTCAATCCACCACTTAGTTTGTGAGATAATTGCAATTAAAAATCGGTCGTTTTGTACGCGACGCCCATACCTAACACGGGAGCGGATAGGACTTTGTTCACATTTTTCATTATAGACGGTAAACGGAACTTACAATTTTCAAATAAAACTACTCGTGTATGCAGTACTATTGTGGGATGAATTTAAAAAAAAATTGTAATTTTCCACCACTTAGTTTCGGAGATATCGACTCACGAAAAATATTAATTCTATTCGACGCGGAACCGAAACACACTCTCTGTCTCGCTCAGTTGCACTGTGTTCGCTGCGACGAAGCGATCGGCGCGCGGTAACTTTGTGTAGGGGACCTATCCATGCATGGGGTGTGATTGTGTAGGACGGGCAGAGTGTACAAGCTCTGTCAAGAGTTCTTAACCGACGGCACCATGTAAGAAGCGGGCTTCACTGTGCGCTGCGGTCGGAACTTTTGGTTGATACGTGTACCTGTAGAACTACCTTAATGGTACTATCAATTCTTTTTTTGTTAAACATAGTTTGCATCAAGTTTTCAATTAAATTGTTGTCGGGTTACCTGCGCGGTAATATGGTCAGGGAAAAGTGGCCATGTACGCCACGAGCGCTGTTAGCCGCCGAGCGTCAACCTAACCTCACTTCGGGTAACATTTGAATCGCGACAGCGGTGTCGTGTTTCGAACATTTTCGATTCGAGTAAGTATCACAATTTTCAAAGTCACATGCTTTTATCAGACTTAGGGTAATATGTACAGATTTTGCAATCTTTTGACGTTATTTTCATCCTAATACGAATAAGGAATCCGTCATAATACGAATTTTTCCACTTGACCCGATAAGTTTGATCACTTTACCCCAGCATCGGGGCAAAGTGATCATTTTGCAGGTTAGGTTAATATCGATTATGACACAAGCACGTCGCAATAATATCGAGTTTGACCGTCATAATCGTTTACCTAAAGGTACAAACTACAAAATATATACGACATGATAAAGCTTTAGTCGATATTTTATGTTTTATGTCCGAATTAGTCTTAGGGTATCCACTTTGCCCCGGTCTCCCCTATTTCCTTTCAATCGAACTATTGTGTGATTTATTTTATTTTTATAAAGAATATCCCTTTCCCTAATTTTAAGCAGACGCAAGGAAAATAATTACTATGGATAGGTCAATAAATATTACACAAAAGAGGGTTAGAGAAATAATCCAGGTCACATTAGAAAGTGGAAAGAATTAGCTTCGCATTATCGTTTCTGACAAAATTCACTACGACCTTTTTGGCACTCAGTAGGTGACGTTAAACACGTTTTTTTAAACGATTTTCATACTTTCATCAAGCCACGCGTTATTTTTGGGAAATAGCGATGGAGACTTTGAAGGCTTCGAGTCTCAGCTTTGATTTCGTTTTTGTTTCAAACGTCTGCGATTTAGTTTCGCAAAGTTATGCAACTTTTTGTTCAGCCGTTAAGTTGTATAGTATAAGACAACTTACGGAATTACGGCCAGAAATGGTCATAAAAAAATTCAAAACATAATTCTAACAAAATTCTGACTCGTTCAAAGTAAAATAATACATCTTTTCCACCATTGACATTTGATTTATAATTCCATAGTTCTCGAGTTACGATGGGTTCTCTAAGAGCCGATCTTCTGTCGAAAAAGTTGCATAACTTTGCGTAAAAAAAAACGCAGACATTTGAATAAAAACGAAACCAAAGCTGAAACTTGCCGCCATAAAAGTCCTCCAGAGAATAAATTCGTATGGCTATCAAAAAAAAAAAACGCGTGTCTTCATGAAAGTATGAAAATCGCGAAAGATAACAACATGTTTAACATCACTAACTGAATGCTGAAAGGGTCGGAGAGAATTTTGCGACCTGGATCATTTTTCTAACCTTTTTTGGCTGAGATATCTAACTTTTTGTTCTGACTAATGGACGGTACTTCACTTAGTTGACGACGATTTGGAACGATGAGAAAATTTGCTATTGAGCGCTCTGTGTAGGGTTCACGGTCAAGCGTTCGGTCACATACAGATACTTCGTAACTTGAAGTACACTCAAAGTATGTGAATCTAATTGTAAGCCAGAACTCACTTGTAAATGTGAAAATTGACGAAATTGGTTGAAATGCTATCACATGACTTAATTTTCATATTTTGAGTGTGATGAAATTTGAAAACTTGTATTTTCTGAGTTTTTTCCTGGAGTGCGGATACTCCGAGCACACTTCAAACCCAGTACCTACCTCCATCGATGCGTAACCAGCCACCCTTGACTTTTTTCTTCGTGCTTGATCAATGCTTCGGAAATACTTTGCAAACAATCCGTAAAAGCGACTTTAAATTTGTGTTCTTTTCACTCCCATCCTGGTTGAACATATGGGGCTGTCCACGTCAATTCACCTAGCCTCCAGACCACAACTTTTTTGATTTGCTTCGTAATTTTTTCTATTGTTGCCCTTGCTCTAAAACATTTTTCTGAATTTTTTCAGATTTTTAAAAAATACCCTTTGTGAGTTATGATTTTTTTTCGACCAAAAAGAAGGACCATTTTTAAAAATCTGAAAAAATTCACAAAAATCCTCAGACTGACGTAGAACAGTCTCCCATTTGCGAGAATGTGGAACGAATTTTTTAAATATTTTTTGTTACGAATTGATTGATTTTTTTTTTGAATTTTTTTTTAAGTAAACGCTACCCCCACGACTTTTATCCTTTCTGGATCTGCCAGCACTATTTTCGAATTATACGAATGGGAAGACATTCCCAATAAACACAAGATGGTGTAGAACACGTTTATTCCACGTAAAATTGGTGGAAATATGGTGTTGGTGGAAAAATTACACGTTTATCCATCCACAAGTTTTCCATCCACGTTTTATACACGTGAGTCTAACGTTGAGGAATCACGTGTATACCGCTATTTTTTCTAAACGATAATTTGACGTTGCATCCACGTGTAAACACGTTGATAATTCGTGTAAGTTCAAGCGTTGATTCAACGCAAAAATTAATCGTTTCATTCACGCGTCTGTTTATCGTGTAAAACACACGTAAATACTCTGATATTTACCCGTCGAATATTCGTGTAAATCACCTGTAAACACGTTGATATTTCGTGTAAGTTCAAGCGTTGATTCAACAAAAAAATTAATTGTGTAATTCACGCGTCTAGTAATCGTGTAAAACACAGGTAACTACTCTGATATTTACCGGTCGAATATTCGTGTCAATGACGTGTAAACACGTTGATCATCCGTAGAAATGTAAGCGTTGATCGAACGGAAAAATTAATCGTTTCATTCGCGCGTCTGTTTATCGTGTATAACAAACGTAAATACTCTGATATTTACCCGTCGAATATTCGTGTAAATCACGTGTAAACACGTTGATAATTCGTGTAAGTTCAAGCGTTGATTCAACACAAAAATTAATTGTGTAATTCACGCGTCTAGTAATCGTGTAAGACACAGGTAACTACTCTGATATTTACCCGTCGAATATTCGTGTAAATGACGTGTAAACACGTTGATCATCCGTAGAAATGTAAGCGTTGATCGAACGGAAAAAATAATCGTTTCATTCGCGCGTCTGTTTATCGTGTAAAACACACGTAACTACTCTGATATTTACCCGTCGAATATTCGTGTAAATCACGTGTAAACACGTTGATCATCCGTAGAAATGTAAGCGTTGATCGAACGGAAAAATCAATCGTTTCATTCACGCGTCTGTTTATCGTGTAAAACACACGTAAATACTCTGATATTTACCCGTAGAATATTCGTGTAAATCACGTGTAAACACGTTGATCATCCGTAGAAATGTAAGCGTTGATCGAACGGAAAAATCAATCGTTTCATTCACGCGTCTGTTTATCGTGTAAAACACACGTAAATACTCTGATATTTACCCGTCGAATATTCGTGTAAATCACGTGTAAACACGTTGATAACTCGTGTAAGTTCAAGCGTTGATTCAACACAAAAATTAATTGTGTAATTCACGCGTCTAGTAATCGTGTAAAACACAGGTAACTACTCTGATATTTACCCGTCGAATATTCGTGAAAATCACGTGTAAACACGTTGACAATTCGTGTAAGTTCAAGCATTGATTCAACCCGAAAATTAATTATGTCACAACGCGTCTAGTAATCGTGTGAGAAACACAGGTAACTACTTTGATATTTATCCGCCGAATATTCGTGTAAATCACGTGTAAACACGTTGACAATTCGTGTAAGTTCAAGCATTGATTCAACCCGAAAATTAATTATGTCACAACGCGTCTAGTAATCGTGTGAAACACAGGTAACTACTTTGATATTTATCCGCCGAATATTCGTGTAAATCACGTGTAAACACGTTGACAATTCGTGTAAGTTCAAGCATTGATTCAACCCGAAAATTAATTATATCATCCACGCATCTAATAATCGTGTAAAACACACGTACCTAACTATTCTGATATTTAACCGTCGAACATTCGTGCAAACCACGTGTGAACACGTTGATAATTCGAGTAAGTCTAAACGTCGCATCAACGTGTCGTATAATGTATAATATGACGTATGACGTGTTCGGGCTCGGGTTGTAGTCTTGTGTTATGGGCTGGTCTAAAAATCACGTGTAATTACGTGTCTGGAAGACGTGTAAATTACATCAATCAGTTTATTCTTCCTTCTATAATTTCAGGAACATACACGACGTGATCAAACGAACAATAAGAGAGATAATAAATCTAGATTTCTGAACATCTCATCATTGTCCCTGGTGAATCCATATATCGAAACGTTGCAGTGTTATTCAAGCGGCGGTATAGCGTAGTGGTTAGGGCGTGCGACTAGTAATACGAACAGCGGCGAGCGTTCCGGGTTCAAACCCCGGCTAGGTCTTAGGGAAGCAAAAAAGTTACAGCGAACTCAAAATGCGTTTTAATTGACATGTGTACTCGAATATAAGTTACGTTAACCTGAAACACCAAAAATAGCCAGTAAAAAGTACAAAAAAAAAAAAAAAATCCTAAAATTTTATTTTTGCGTTTCCATGTACACAACGCGTACGTTCAACGTGTATTGAACGTTTAAAACACGTTCCAGATGTTGCTCTATAACAGCCACATAAACGAATAAATATTACGTTCAATTAACGTTTCTCAAACACGATGATATTGATGGTGTAAAAGTTGGATAATACAAGTCTTTGAAACGTTTAAAAACTAGTGTAACGGGCGGACATTACATCGTTTCCGATACGTGTTCTTTCAACGGTAAATCAATGCGTATGGTCAACCGCGTAATCCACGTTCCTAAAACACGATGATATTGATCGTGTAAAAGATGTGTAATACACGTCTTTCAAACGTTTAAAAACTAGTGTAACGGGCGGACATTGCATCGGTTCTGATACGTGATCTCTCAATGAATATTACACGTTTATTCTACACGTGTTTGTGTTTTTGATCCACCATTTTTAAACGTGTATTCAACTATTTTGTGTTTATTGGGTTGGTATTCAACTGGTCAGTTACTAGAACAATTAGTTCGATCCAGTATTCATTTTGCTCTAAGGATAAAATGTGGAAAAAATTGTTTGTTTCAAAGTGTATATCACAGAAACGACGAACACGAGCTGAAACGACCAATTTTTTCCACATTTTATCCTTGGAGCAAAATGAATACTGATCGTAATAATTGTTCTAGTAACTGAGCAGTTGAATACCAATTTCTTCCCATTCGTATAATTCGAAAATAGTGCTGGCAGATCTAGAAAGGATAAAAGTCGTGGGTGTAGTGTTTACTTAAAAAAAAAAAGAAAAAAACCAATCAATTCGTAAAAAAATATTTAAAAAATATATAAAAAATTCGTTCCACATTCTCGTAAATGGGAGACTGTTCTACGTCAGTCAGAGGATTTTTGTGAATTTTTTCAGATTTTTAAAAATGGTCCTTCTTTTTGGTCGAAAAAAAATCATAACTCACAAAGGGTATTTTTTAAAAATCTGAAAAAATTCAGAAAAATGTTTTAGAGCAAGGGCAACAATAGAAAACATTACGAAGCAAATCAAAAAAGTTGTGGTCTGGAGGCTAGGTGAATTGACGTGGACAGCCCCATATATTAGTCTCAAGTTGGTGCATTGATTGATCCACCCGAGTCAATAGGAACAACTCGAGGACAACATGTCGAGTGTTGAATTCTCCTTCAATTAAAATATTACTTTTCATATCGACCGAATCCATTTCAAATCGGGCAGGCTTGAAATCGTGATGTCACGGAATTTTTTCAAATTGAAATATGTTGTTGTTTGATGAAAAAAAAGCGACCCGTATTTTTTTGTTTTGGAAAAAAAAATCTTGCTACGAAGCTACGGCTATTTGAACATTTAATCGTGCGCTACCAAAGTTCTTGAAAAAGGAAAACTTTTTTTCTTAATAACGCTATATCTTTGGAACGGATCATCGCAACTACTTCATCTTGGTCTCATTTTGTAGGGTTTTTCGCACTCTTTTGTAATTCGAAGAAAAAATCAAGGATTTTTGGAAATTGACGGAATGACGTTCATTTTTCGAAAATTAGGGAAACCCAATTTTCTCGAAAAGTGATTTTTTTATTTTCTCAAAAATTTCACACAATATGTGGGGTGATATGACGGATATGTCCTCTAAGTTTCATCGATGCTAAAACACTGCTTCATATCGAGAAAAAATATTTCGTGCGTCACTGAAATTCGTCAATTCCTGTGCTGGTGTCGACTTTGTGGGCGTCTTTGAGATGTGTACAGATTTTTCGATCCAAGTAATATTACTAAAACTTGATACCTGAGGGAGTAAATGACCAAATGCCGTATGATGTATAACATCGTAGACCGAATATTGATCTGCTAATAAAGACTATCACGAAAAAAATACAAAATTAAAAATCAGGGATTTATTGTAGTAATAACAATATCGTATAATAATATTGTTGAGTATGCTTCTATTTTCGTGGTATGGTATACAGTGTGGTATAGGGGATCAAATGTTAAACTGCAACAAAAATGTGAACGGGACAGAAACGCGTGCAAAACGAAAGTAACAACAATGCGGATGAAAAAAGTTTGTAAAAGACAAAAGATGAAAAAAGACGAAAGATGCAAAAAGATTATGGATGTTTCAAATGTATGGTTAATCTATCAGATTGTTACCGATCATCGATCTGTCAGGATTAGATTTTGTTTAAACTTTATTTCAAGAGAATTCGAATCAAAATGCGACAGACACAAATATATCAAAACAAAATGCACTAAGAACGAGAGAACAGGTGACATTTTCAAGTTCCGATAGGTTCGGATACAGTACGGGTACAAAAACCATATTAGATTCGAATAGAATCATATAACTTCATCCGATATTTTTAGCAGGGTTATTAGCAGATCAATATTAGGTCTACGATGTTATACATCATACGGTATTTGGTCATGTACTCCCTCAGGTACGTATGTATCAAGTTTAAGTAATATTATTTGGATCGAAAAATCTGTACACATCTCAACGACGCTCACAAAGTAGACACCACCACAGGAATTGACGAATTTCAGTGACGCACGAAAATTTTCTTATCTCGACATGAAGCAGTGTTTTAGCATCGATGAAACTCATAGGATATATTAGTCATATTACCCCACATATTGTGTAAAATTTTTGAGAAAATAAAAAAATCACTTTTCGATAAAAACGGGTTTGACTGATTTTCGAAAAATGAACGTCATTCCGTCAATTTTGAAAAATTCTAAAATTTTCCTTCGAATTCCACAAGAGTGCAAAAAACCCTACAAAATGAGACCGAGATGAAGTATTTGCGATGATTCGTTCCAAAGATATAGCGTTGCTAAGAAAAAAAGTGTTCCTTTTCCAAGAAATTTGGTAGCGCACGATTAAATGTTCAAATAGCCGTAACTTCGTAGCAAGATTTTTTTTTCCAAAATAAAAAAATACGGGTCACTTTTTTTTCGGCGAACAACAACATATTTCAATTTGAAAAAATTCTGTGATATCACGATTTCCATTTTAGCCTTGCCTGCCCGATTTGAGATGGATTCGGTCTATCTTAGTCAGAAATCTGTCAAATTTGTCCGTAGAAAATCTAGAAATAAAAAAATCGGTGTTGAGAAGAATTGCTGTAGAAACAGAGGTGTGAAAAGAAATGGTGTAGAAAATAAACGATATAGAAAAAATGGTATAGAATAAGATATATGGAAGAAAAATGGCGCAGATCGAATTGTTTTTGTCAATTCATCTGTAGGATTCAGTAGAAGAATTTTTCAGGATTCTCATCGTGTAGAATAATTATAGTGTAGAAAAAAAATGTGAAAATAGTATATTTCGATACAAGTGCGAAAGGTTTGTTTTAGCACGAGTGGGAGGTTTGTCGCCCGAGCAAAGCGAGGGTGACAATCTTACGAGTGAAAGAACCAATTTCGCACATGTATCGAACAAACTTTTTTATACCAAACGCACGTAAAGTCCGATTACACGCACGTTTGCGTGCGTAAAATCGGACTTTACGCACGGAGTGATGAGAAAAAATAAATAATCACCGTGTAGAACTATTCTGTGGGGAAGAGAAACACTCCCATACGAAACTGCATGAGCTCTGCCATTGAGGGGTAATAATTCTGGCTAAATGCACGTGTGCACTGAATACCGAATATCGATTACTTATACCGTGAACTACCGAGTATGCAACTAGTTAATGCGCTGTCGATGGACGATGGTCATTTTATTCCTACAAAAATTACCACCCTCGCATTCCGATTCAAGCATCAGAGCTGCAAGTTGCAGTACCCCGTCCGGGATCCTGTGCAATGAAGTTCGATAATGTGACTGAATATTAAATTTAATTTTACTGCGGTTACGCTGATTCGAAGTGTGAAATAATGGTGCAACGGATACACAGCGAAGCATTTAATCTTCAACGACTGTTGAAAATGTTATATTGTCGTTTTGAATAAACTGCAGATATCACTATACACCTAGTGTACGAGTTACCTGATGGCTGAAAGGTTTTTATATTGGTGCATCTAGTCAGAATCATATCTGAAATGAAGAGTTCATGCAGTTTCGTAACACACAGCGTATATTATGCTTGAGTGTGATCCATAATATACTATTTTACAGTCCATTTTAGCAAGTTTAGCAAGTTTAGCAAGTTTATCCACTCACTGCAGTAATGTTATTCCTATACTACTGTAATCAGAAAACATTTGCTATCTCCAATCGTCAACGAAAAAGTGATCTCTAAGGGATAACAAGACAGAGGCTGGAGACGCCGAGGGAAAAAGAGACGAGAACTTCCATGGTGTTAGTAAAAAAAGTAGGGTAGAGAAAAGGCTCGAGAGTCGATGCCTCATCTCGATGCCAGAAATAGACCGCAAACATTACAAGTCTAAAATATCCATACGGCTACTGCTATTCCCAAAGCTACGAAGAGAGTTAGGTTCTCTATGTCGTTCCGATAAAGACGCAGGGGCAAAGTTTTGGGAGAAATATTTATATGCTCGTGTTGATTTTGAAATATTTGCATCATATAGTGGAAAACTGAGCAAGTAAATATTACAATTTTGATACCTTAGATCTGGATTGGATAATTTCACCAGCACACCTCGAAATATTATGAGGAAGTCGAACCTTTGGAGATTCTGGGTTAATAAGGCCTTATTACCTGAGCTTATCAGCTATTGTTGGTAAAGTATATAAGAGACACCCATTTCATTTTCATGGATTGTTCTTCAACCAGCTCCCTCCTTGATAAAGGAAAAAAATGAACATCTCAGAATACATGATTTTATGGGAACTAGAGCATTCGGAAATTGGCTACGTCTTGTGTACGACAAAACAGCAAAAAGTATGTGTGTATTCCTACGAAGCTCCACTGTGCTCTACGTGCAATTACCTATAGATTTATAATTAGTGAGGAACCGCGAGCCCTAATTATTTGTATTCGACGTTTTATACTGTTTTCTCAGGTCCGCTCAGCCTAGCTTTTTCATTCACGTATTTCCAGAGGTTCTGCGTAATTAGGTTGAAGTAATCACAAATACAGCAATTGATGTATATATATCTTACAGGTAGAATAATTGCGTGAATACCTTTTATAAGTCCGCGAACTACAGGACGTGATATTTGTGTGGAATTGTTCTTTGCATTTATTATTGACCAGCAGGTTGTCTATATTCTCAAAAAGTACTGACCTGATCATAATTCATCAATTCATATTTTAGGAAACAAGGATCCCTTATTTTTTGAACACTGGTAAAATTTGGAATGATCCTACAATCAGTCTGGAAATCTTATATTTACCCTGAAAGTAACGAATATATTGAAAATACTGATGACAGTCTGGGAATCTCCGCGTCTACGAAAATATGTATCCTACGGTTGCATTTGATTTTCTTTTATATATTTTGAACTCTGAGGGATTTTCAATACTTCTATTGTAAAGATGAGGGTTTTTCACATAAGAAAGACTTGCTTGGAATTCCATTTTTCACGTTTACTTCGTAACAAACAGTGCCTTTTTTCTTTCGGTTCCTGTGACCGAAAATTCTCCATGCACTTCCTAAGTTCCTAAACCTCGATTTCGCCTCGAATAACATTCTTGTGTTGAGTATATACCGAATATAGCGTGGCAATGTGTGTTCGGCTGGCTGATTGCCAGGGGTTGGACGAAGTGCGCCGAGGAAACACGACGCCCGGCGTCGCGACGCCGGTGTATCTCGGTCTTGCGCGGCGTCGTTCAGTGTGTCGCGAATCGTAACGTGGTCTTCCTCGCGATGTGATGTTCGCCGTTTCACTACTTCAATAGATAAAAGTTATCCGGGTTGATCGTGACGTATGAGAGATAATCGAACAGCTTTGAACACCGCACACATCAGAGATTCGTTTTCAATCATCTCCCGTGCCTATGCTTATTTAGGCAGCATGAGAAAATGAGGGTATACATCGTTGCTTGAAATACAGTAATTCTAATATAGCCTGAAACAGTGCCAATCAGATGGGCATAGTTACAGTTGCAATAATTTTGTATTTTACGATCGGAATTCAATACCCTATCGAGTAGCGTAGCTCATTATTGACGTATAAAATTTATATAAAAGAACGTTCGACTGAAATCCACAGTTTTCAAAACTTCAAGTCATTTAAATGACAAATTGCGTGAGTGACGTAGATTATTTGGTAGGATATTTGTCGTCTTTTCGCAATGCCGTGAAAAAAATTTGGTCAAAATTACCTGCCGCTGGAATTTGACCTAAAGCGAAGTTATCTTGTTGTTCTACGCCTATCTCTCGAGGGTCTCACGGTCAAAAAGCTTCGCACGTATGTTGAGAGTAGATGTAGACTATTTGCCGTATCATGTGTGTGTATTGGTTGTTGTTGGTACAAACAGCTAGGAAACTTTATTAATGTAATAAAGTTTGTAATGTAATAAATGTATAACGTAACGTTACGAAGACCTTGAAATGTATCATGAAGAAAAGTATACAGTCGTCAAGCCCGATTTAGAAGTTCGAAGATCAAACTAATTGAAGTGGTCGAATAGTACATTGAATCGTACCTATCACGCAAAAATTGATTGGTTAATGTTTTTGTTAGACTGTTCATTTTTCGGACCAGAAAAAAATATAGGTAAAGTAATTGAGACACGAGTCAACAGGGTGCGGTGGATAACTTGGCAAGAGTTTTATTCTTCATTTACTGACGCTAACAAATCTGTCTGAGTTTGAAAATAAACCTCTGATTCAGAAAAATAATCGAACTCCAATCCGAAACTCGTATTTAGAATGTAAATTGTAAATGATTACATCAAGTATCTAAATAAATCTGACCCCAAGTTATTTGCTATCACGTAAACGTTAGCCAAGTACAAATATACGGTTATCTAACCTAATTATCAATATATGAAGGAGATACCTATCTCTAGTTAACAAATTACAAATAAAAATCTACATTATCCGATAGTTTGAGAAACCCATGAGATTGCCTTTCACACTTAGACGTGCAGGACCTGTCACAAAAACTCAATGCAGAAATATTTATGAAAAATTAATCTCATAGATCGTCCATATATAACAGACAAAAATTGGAATGAAAATAAAATAAAATAGTGCCTAGCTGGTGCACGGTTGCTGACTTGATTGGAAATTAGGGACAAGATAAATCAGGTGTGAAAAGCAGCAGCAGGTTCAAGTGTACGAAAACCTAGTCAAAGTGAGGCGAAACGCGTCAGTAAAGCATCACCGTCACCAAGCGGAAAACGTCGAATCGGCTATGGCCGACGATGTCCTACAGAGAAAGGGCCGATCGGCCTCAATTTGCGCGCCTGGTTTCTCCAGCATGGAGCAGATGCTGGGAGCGATTCCGCCTTCCGGAGTGAAGGAAAGCCACGGTTCCAATGGTGGTGGTGCTAATAGTGGTGGTAGCGGAAATGGCAGCGGCGGAGGCGGTGATGGAACACCGGAGAATAGCACACCGACCAGAAAACGAAGACCTGCGGCGAGATCACAGAGCGCACGAGTTTCTGGAGGCAATAAAAGTATTCGACGAAGAGCTGCTGCTCAAGGTATGGTTGTGATGAGGGCATGGAGTGTGGGGTTTTGTAGAGTAGGGAGAAAAGCGGGTTTGGCACAGCACCCTAGGTCGATTTGGCCGGAATGTGCCACATGTTGTAAATACCAATATCACAAAATGAAACAAAAGACAGGTATTGCACATCTGAAATAGATATTAATGCGGTATGCGCGTAAACTAATTTTTTTTGGGCGAGGTCATGTTTTTATAGTACAAGACTTTGACGTGTCCTGCGAGCCCGGCGAGCCTGGTAAGCCTTAGGCAAGTTTAACGGAAATTACTAAGAACGTCATCCTCGCCGAACGTTTACTTCACGCGTATGCCTCATACTGGTAATTTTTGTATCAAGGGCGTGAAATTCTGCGTCCAATTTGCAAACATTATTCTTTATTGTTTATTTTGGTTGACTCTATCGTTCGCTATTGTTACATTCTCAATTTTTTAACCTATCGGACTAGGGCCCGGTTGCATAAACGTGGGGTACCCCTAGAGTTAGTGTAAATTATAACCCGAGAGTTATCTGTCAAATGTTTCATAGCAATTAACGTTCGCTCGATGGCCGCAGAACTGCGCCTATGTTCACACAAACGTGAGGTATCCCTAGATTTTGGGAAAATATAACCCGAGTATAACCCGAGAGTTATCTGTCGACTGTTTCATAGCAATGTACGCGCTCGATGGCAGCAGAACTGCACCTTTGTTAATACGTCCGTGCGTATCTAGTGTATACGCTAGTTCGTGTCGGAAAAATCGTTATTTTCAGAAATCGTTATTTCTCAGAAAAATCGTTATTTTCTGATCTGCAAAGGGAAACAAAAAAAAAAAAAAATCGAATGAAAAAAAAAACATCAAATCTCCAGATTTCAGAAATTCGAGTAATCGACATCAATATAATTTCTGAAAAGTGTGAAAATTCAAAAATTTGCAAACAACTTCGAAAATAGCAAACAAATTCGAAAATATGGTTTGAAGTTGTAAGTTTTGCAACATAAAAATCTAAAAATTCGAAAATTCCTCAGATTGCAAATTCTTAAATGTCTCCGAATGTATGAGAAATTTGGAAATTCTAATATTTTGTCCGAAAGTCTAGAAGCTGATGATTTCGAATTGAAAAAAAAAGAGTTGAATCTGAATTTCGTGATTTCAATACTGACCCTCAAGATTTCTGCATCTGCAAAAACGAACGAGAGCAAAGTTGTACTTGAATTTTTTCTTCTATTTTTAATCATCTGATGGTCGTATTCATTTATTTTTTTCATTTTTTAAGAGTAATGCCGGCGCCATTTTTTCGTTAATTAGTACTTTAGCACGACGTAACTTCGCAACGTTCAGTCTCAGAGCAAAATTTTATCAGGTTTTTTTCTGCCTCTTTCAATTATCTAATTGCGTTTTTTTTTTTTCAAAACCTCCGCAAAATAGTACAGGAGCCAACGACACTAAACCTGGTATGATAATCCTCCCAGAGGTCATGGGTATGATTCGTTACGTCATTAATGGGGGAACACAAAACGGCACTGCTGCCATGCCCAGACCGAACAACGTAATGAAAAAAAAATTAATTAATTTTTTTTTTTTCATCGGTATCTGGTATCACAAGTCTCCCGGATTCTGTTTGTTTCTCGAGACAGGGGAGGGGTAGGGCTATATGAAAGGTCGATGCTGCCATTCCCATTGACAACCCGTATCAGCGGCAGCAGGTTGATAAGGGATCCCTCTGAACCCGGTATCTGGTATCATCGACCTCCTCAAAAAACCAAAGCTCATATGAAAGATCATCATTTCTTGTGTAAGAAAAACCACTGCTGCCTCTTTCAAACGGTGAAGAAAATGGCGGCAGCAGCGTTTGAAAGTCGCGCTCCGCGCGACAGAGTTTCACGTTTCGATACGGTTTAAACAGCAATAATCCGGTTCTTTTTGATGCGTACTAATGAAATTCGTTTGCCACTATAATTTACAAAGAATTTCACGCGTCCTTGATTGTTTAAACAAATGGAATCGCATAAATTATGTGACGTTTTTCGATTTTTCAGCTGTTTTCATTGTTGTTTCGTAGTCCAGAAGAGTCCAAAGATTCTGAAAAGTTGGCAATGGGTTATTAGGATACAGAGACATTATTCAATACAAAGACACCTCAAATGGAATGGTATCAAAATTTTGGATGAGGTAAATAAAGAAAGAAAATTGGTTATTCAAATAATTTGATCGATAAATAAATGTTTTTATTACAATATTGAAAATTACGTATACAACCATGGGATTTGTTGGAAATATAATTATTGTTATATTGTAATAATTATTATCATATGACAATGATTATTCCTACTCGAACATTCTTATTTTCATTTGTGAAGTCATGAAAGTATTCTATCTCTAATATTCTTCATCTGAATTATAACTAAGAGCGTCCAATTCAGCATCATCTTTATCATCATCCTCAACCGACAAACACAATATATCGTCCACCATTAGTGGCGTCGGTTGACCCGTATACCAAACGGGTTGTAGCTTTTCGCCCATCTTCCATCCGTACTCCTCGAAAGGGAGTGTTACGCAATCACGTGAGGTTGCATTTAGCCACATGCTGGTGACGTATATCGTGCGCAAAATTTTTTGTTTTAGCGATCGGTAACACGGCGGGATGAGGCTCGAGTCGAAGCCTTTTACTTTTCGCAAAAAAACGTCATCGGAAACGTTCCCGGCGTATAATTTTTGGAAAATCTCGAATCGAGCTATATCCACGCGTTTGCAATTTTGTATGGAGTAGGGGAGACCGGGGCTAGACGTTACACTTTTTACAATAAAGGAAATTTCGCAAAATGTATGAATCTGAATTCGTCCCTAATTAATGTAGCGTTAGGTTCATTATTGGAGATCATTTCTGTGGAAGAACTAATTGAATATCGGAATTCGTTCTTGACATATAATTTGTTTTTTGAAGCTGAACAGACTGTCACATCTTACCCCGGTTTGGGGCAAGAAGTTACGGCCCTGGGGCAAATTGTTACATAGTTTGTGAGCAAGGGAACTCTATTCTTGCTTTTACAATGAAATGTAACAAGTAAAATTATGAATATTAGTCTTTATTTAATCAAAGTATTAACATTTGTACGCATAAGGTGAATATTATAACATTCATTTTAACCAAAACAAAAATTAGCACTTTTTATCATCGCAAACAAGTCTTATCATGACTAATCACTATTTTTTTTTCAGTAAAGTAACGAAATAGATCATTTCAATGCCTTATTCTAAACGGAACACAACTCAGTACTTTTTTATTATCACAAAACGAATCATATTATGAATATTTGACTTTATAATTATATTATGAGTCACACAATTTTAACGCTTAGAATATATATTTTGACGTTTTATGTTGAACAAAGCAAAAGTTATTGCTTCTTACTTTCTATTATCACAAAATATCATCATGCTTTGGTATCAAAATATGTAAAATAGAATGAAGATGATACAGATTACGAAGACTCTGAGGATTCATCGGAGTAACAATTTTGGCAAACGAAAGAAAACTTGTTCTTATTTTTTATGCAATGCTCATGTGCCCATCGCTTACACACTAAGCACTGGATCCAATCCCCGCCAGATTTGGATTTAGAATAGGGTTTTGAACACAATAGACAATAATATTCTATATCATCGTCTTCTTCGCTTTCCTCGCTATCAATTGTTTGTAAAAATTTTCTAATAGCCGATTTAGGTTTACTTTTCATCTTTTCTTTTCCTTTTTTTTTCTCACAGCTTTTCTTCACAGCTGGACGTCTTTTTTTTGCTGCTTGTTCTTCAGCCAGAGCATCCTTCTCTGGTGTATCAGTCAAAACTGCTGATTTTCTTACCTTACGTTTGGAAGCGACAGATTTTCTTGGTGGTGCTTTTGACAAAGGCCTCACAGCTTCTGGTGAAAATCGTGGAACATTGTGTGAGTTGTTATTAGAAAGACCCACAGCTGCATCGTTACCATTCGAAGGTTTTGGAAGAGTCTCGTTGAGATTTGAAGGTCCTGCTACCACCCCGAAAGGATTTGGCGGACTTGGAGGAGGCACGTTTTCTTTTCGAGCTTGAACTTCAACAGAAGCGCTGACTTCTTGATCTTCACAATCAGTGAAAATACGATCGGTGACGAACGACGGTGCATAATCCGAGTCTTGGAATATCTCTGGATTGAATGGAGAGATACCGGTTTTTTCGAAACTGTTCTTTATATTGACCGGTGTCGACGCTAATGGCCAAGCATTCTTCACAATTGCTGGAATTTCGTAGATGGACATCGTCTTCCCAGGGTTGTTACGCATCCAGTTGTCTTGGGCAGTCGCACAGTAGTGTTTGAAAGGACCGTACACGCCAACGTCTAAAGGCTGAAGACGGTGGCTGCAGTGTGGTGGAAACGATAGCATTATTACACCGTTTTTCTTTGCTTTGTCAACAACTTCGATGTCAATGTGTGACGCGTGATTGTCGAGCAATAATAGAACAGGCTCAGATGGCGTCGGTTTTACAAATTTTATGAAATGATCCATGTATAATAGGAACTCTGTCGCAGTCATCCATCCAGACTTGTTCCCTGCGCCAATACATTCTGGGGGTCCATTTTGGATGAATAATTGCTTGAATTTGAGCCGAGGGAATACAAACATTGGAGGTATGGTATTTCCAGCAGCACTTACAGTCATTTCTACGGTGACAAGTGTTCCCCTTTCACCTGAAGTAACGGATCCCACTTGTTTGATGCCTTTTTGAGCCATAATTTTTTGGGGCTTTTGTACGGTTGTCACTCCCGTTTCATCCACATTCCAAATCCTTGATGCTGGTATTTCGTGTTTTAATAATACTTCGCCTAATTTCGAGAAGAAATCTCCAACGTTTTTCCTGTTGAATGACGTTGCACGGCTCAGACTGGTGGCTTCTGGGGTTCTGATAGAAAGTTCAGGGTTTCTTTTCATGAAACAAGTAAACCAATCAGGTCCCGCCATGCCGCGTTGCTTCCAAGATTCGGGGATGTGATCGATATTGAATTTGACAGCACAATCATATGCTAACTTTCGCACTTCGTTAGGCAAAAGACCATGGTAAATGCTTGCACATTTCAATAGGTAATCCGACAGCTGTTTTTCTTGTTTTTCGTCAAAAACTTTGCGAGTTGCTTTGTATCCAACTACCGGATTAGTCACATTTTTTAGATTCTTGACGTATCTCGATAAAGTCATATGACACAGTTCAAAAATTTTTGCTGCACTCCTTACAGACTTTCCTCCTTCAACCACAAGATTTGCAGCTTCTTTATACACGTCTATAGACGTAGTCCCGCGGTTCGTCTTTCTTTTGTAGGTTCTCATCCTTAAACAACAACAAGAAAAAAACATTAGAGTAATTTTTTCCTATCAGCGGGGCAAGTTGTTACAGTGTCACAATATACCCCGATTTGCTGTAACTTTAGACCCCGATGTTATATATTCAATGATATACTTGAAACTTTGTAACGTTTCAACATCTAGAAAAAGTACCGCTTACACTACTTTTGGACACTTGTATGATCAAATCAAACCAATCACCATACTTCTGACACCGTTAATATGGTCAGCAGACCAAAAATAATACATTGATAAACATTTACTTACGTTTCAGTTTTGTGGCACCATACACACTTCTGCTTACTACAGCGGCGCAGCCGCGACTGACTGCGAGCATTTGTGTGTCACGTTGAAACAAAGTTCTTCTCGTCTGAACCATGATGCCATCTACCATAGTTTAGAAATAATAACCGCTGTAACAACCTACCCCTGTAACTTCTAGCCCCGGTCTCCCCTACATTTGCGACGTGAACTCCTGCAATGTATCGTTGATATTTTCGTCTTGCAAATCCGTGCAATTCTCAAGAGACGCAAAAACCTTTTGCAAACGTTCGTTCTTCTGCAGGATTTTATACGGTCGCAACTTTCCTTTTCCGAAAAATGCTGCCGTATAATCAGATCCAGTGAACGCGTGAAAACCGGGTAGCGCTTTACATAAATCCGGTCCTAACTCCGTCGCTAACTTTGAGCAATCGACTACCGAATCATTCAACGCTTTTGCGGAAATGTTCTTCACCCATATTTTCATTTCTGGAAATTTGTGTATATTACCCAACACAATTAAGAGAATGTCCGTATCCGACGCCTTTATGACTACTCGGGATTCGGGTTCTGCTTTTGAAATGTGAAACACAATTCTCGTGTCTGCCTCTTCGTGAGAGCACGTGTAATTTGTTTCTTCTGTCTTCGCGATATGGTTATCGATTACTTGGTACGAAAAACAGCGATCTTCTACCGTTAAGAGAACCTTCTTATTTTGAAGGATCGACGCGACATCATCATTCGCCCAGTGTTCCGAAAGAAAGGTCACGAGAGCTTCTTTAAACCTCCGATTTCGCAAGCTTTTCAAAAAATCAGTCGATCTTGTCTGACTCGGTCCTACGATATTATAGGGAATATCTTGTGAATCGCGCTTTTCACGTGTACAATCTTTGATAGAGGGAGAAAGGTAACGATCAAACACCATGTGAATTTCCGGAGCGTTTGTATTGCAAATTTTGAAAAGGATTGTCTCAGAGACTTTCCCGAAACTTTGTGGCAAGGATGCACCGATGGTATGCAAGAAATAGAAGCCATCGATAATATCGATGTCCACTACTACGGGTGGCCCAGAGTCAATATGCGATTTTAAAATTTTTGCTAATGCTGCCTTATCGGTTGTATGCATGTCACCGTTGTATTGGGAAAGAGCTGGAGGCGCTGGAGCAAGAGGATAAGAAAGGCAAGCTGCAATGTCAACTTTTTTTTCCAATGCTATCGCCAATAATCGCCCGAATACGTCCCTCTCCATTTTAATTAAAGCCTGTTTACTTCCGTCTGCACTTTTTGAACTTTTTTCATGCTCTCCGATGCGAAATTCATGATTGGATGTCGCTTCAACGGTTTCGAAAATCGCGACTCATCGGCCTCGCATTCTTTTAGGAACCGAATTTTATTCTCTGTACCCAAGTCTTTGACACTCATCAAGTAATCAGCGACCGAAGGAGATGCAGCTCTTCCCGTCGTAATATGAAATAAGCTGTTGGGGTCCACGGAACAATCAAATGGATTCAAATTCCGTTTTATTGTGTCAACAATCTTGGTAACAGCGCTACGATCTTTTTCGATTCGATTCTTCTTCAACTCATATGAATTCTTCACGGCTGAAGAATTCCTGTCCTTGTAATAATTTTACAGAATTTTGATTGTTTAAACAGTACTACCAAGTATTTATGCACCGAAGAAGATTCATGATTCTTAATTGTAACGAAAAAATATGGGAAATATATTTTTAAAAAACAATGAAAACAGCTGAAAAATCGAAAAACGTCACATAATTTATGCGATTCCATTTGTTTAAACAATCAAGGACGCGTGAAATTCTTTGTAAATTATAGTGGCAAACGAATTTCATTAGTACGCATCAAAAAGAACCGGATTATTGCTGTTTAAACCGTATCGAAACGTGAAACTCTGTCGCGCGGAGTGCGACTTTCAAACGCTGCTGCCGCCATTTTCTTCACCGTTTGAAAGAGGCAGCAGTGGTTTTTCTTACACAAGAAATGATGATCTTTCATATGAGCTTTGGTTTTTTGAGGAGGTCGATGATACCAGATACCGGGTTCAGAGGGATCCCTTATCAACCTGCTGCCGCTGATACGGGTTGTCAATGGGAATGGCAGCATCGACGTTTCATATAGCCCTACCCCTCCCCTGTCTCGAGAAACAAACAGAATCCGGGAGACTTGTGATACCAGATACCGATGAAAAAAAAAAATTAATTAATTTTTTTTTCATTACGTTGTTCGGTCTGGGCATGGCAGCAGTGCCGTTTTGTGTTCCCCCATTAATGACGTAACGAATCATACCCATGACCTCTGGGAGGATTATCATACCAGGTTTAGTGTCGTTGGCTCCTAGACTAAAAGCTCACTCTATGTTTGAGACCAATGGCATTCGGATTGAATGTCTTGCGCTGGCTGAACGCTAATATTGAATCCGTACCGAAATAGTATATTATGTGGCATGCCCGTAAAGTCACTGTTTTCGGGCGAGGTTATGTTTTTCGTACGAGCCGTTGGTTTTACCGGCGAGCCGAAGGCGAGCCTAAGGTAAAGCCAACGGAGAGTACTAAAAACATAACCTCGCCGAACAGTTACTTTACGGGTGCGCCCCATACGATATTTTTTCCGGCTAAGGAATGAAGAGTCACTTTGACGCCAGTTGAGGTCCACATTTCGACCTCCGCATCAACTGCCGTCTAATACTTTTGTATGGCAGCTCTGAGATGCGCAGTTCGTACCGCGCAACAAAAGTCAGGAACTGCGCGTCACAACTACTAAAAAAAAATTTTTTTCGGCTAGCCATAAAAAGAGCCACTGTATGGGCCGAAAACAAGCGTCGAAAAGTGACTTGTTCATGCCTGTGCCGGAAAAATGAATTTATTCAGAGTAATCACCCTGAAAATGCAAAGTTGAGTTCTCTGGATCTTTACATTTTGAGATCCGAAGATTTAACTCCAACTATTTTGAAATTGACGTCTGGCTGTGTGTACGTATGTATGCGATCAAATCTTTGTCGTGACGATATCTCGAGAACGAGTGCGCGGATTTTGATCAAATTGAAAAAAAATTTTTTTTTTTTTTGAATGGAACTTCGAACTGATTAGATTTTGGCTTTGATGATTTAAGTACTTTACGAATGATTAAAATAACAACATCGCGAAAAATAAAATAAAAATGATGATATCTTGCAAATGGATTAACGGATTTGGATGACATTTGGTACCATATGGTTTTCTGGATCGCTGATCACGAACCTGAGGTCAGATTTGGAAAATTCAAAATAGCTGGCAACAAAATGAATAACGGGAGGCTGGCTCATAGTCAGCCCGAACCCGCTTGTTTTTATTTTCATATTATATATTCTCTGTGAATTTACATTAATTCAGGTAGATGGTCAATTCATGAACCTATTGACACGTCAATCCAACTAATTATTGCCCCATCGATAGGTACTCACTCTACATGTATACCATACTTAAAAAAAAGCCATTAGATAATCGAATAAGGAAGAAAAAAGCCGAATCGAATTTTACTCTCAGAATGACCGGTTCGAAGTTCCGCCGTTTTAAAGTATGAATTTATGAAGAAACGGAGCTTCCATTGGTCTCGAACATAGAGTTAGCAATCGCGCCTCCAGATGATCGAAAAAGAATTATCATTCCATAGACACATCTTGCCGATGATTAATTCACGTGGAAATAGGTTTTGCGGAGGTTTTGAAATAAAACAAAAAAACTAAAAGATACCGCCATTAGGTAATTGAAAGAGGAAGAAAAAAGCCTGATAAAACTTTGCTCGGAGAATGACCGTTTCGAAGTTACGTCGTGTTAAGGTGGCTCAAGCACGAACACGTTCAGCAACAGAAAAAAATAATTTTTCAGTATATTGTAGATAAAGTACTCATCTTCACGTACGCAAAATCTCAGACCAGGTCATCGACTAGATAAGAGAGATAAATATTGTTGAAATTCGACTTTTTAACACGTGGCTTATGGGAGGATCGCGCCGAAAGACTTGAGCCGGGTAATATCTCGATATTTACGCTAGAGATGATGTCGAAAAACTAGATAAATATCGAATAGATCACGAGGATTGCAAATTCAACAATAGAATATGGGGTCATCGACTCCTGTTATGAGATATTCAATGTCAATGTTTCGAAAACTTTGAAATTCAGAGAGGTTATGGGACCGCGTAGAAATTCGGCAGCTGGATAGAATCATGATGGCTGAGCGCATGCGCGAGAATCGAAGCTCCGGCCGTCTGTCACTAGAGAGAGTGAGACAGATAGTTGCGATGTTGTCATACTTCTGTATGCAGTATCGTAACATGAAATTATTCTTATTTCACGGTCTTTATTTACCGGCACACAACTAATAACTTATGCACGAAATTATCAATAATTTGATCGCGAGTACCTGTATGATGGCAATCTTGCGTTTTCGAGGAAAAATAGAGGGCCTTGCTTTAGCCCCCGCAAAACTCGGGCCTTCGTGCTTGAGCCACCTTAAAGTACTAATTAACGGAAAAATGGCGCTCGTATTAGTATTGAGAGAGAGAGAGAGAAAGAAAAATACCGCCAACAGATAATTGAAAATAGAAGAAAAAATTGAAGCGCAACTTTGCGCTCAGAGTCAACCTCTGGAAGCCACAGCGTGCTAAAGTTCGTTTTTGCAGATGCAGAAATCTTGAGGGTCATATTTCAATACCCAAATTTTGAAGGTTTGAAAACCTTCTTTACAGAGGGTACGGGGGCGGGGCGGGGGACCGTTACGTTACGCGTTACGCGTTACGCTCGGGGGCTCGAGGCCCTGGGCAGAGGGGGGCAGGGCTAAAGGCCCGTTACGTTACGCGTTACGCTCGGGCAAAGAGGGGGGCAGGGGGCCGTCACGTGTAACGCTCGGGCGGGCCAAAGGCCCTGGAGCAGCGGGGGCAGGGCTAAGGGCCCGTTACGTTACGCGTAGCGAGGTATGCTTGGGCAGGAGGGGGAACCGAGGGGTGCTGTCGGGTATTTCCGCAAGACCTCGCGTATTCCCGAATGACTGACTTGGATTTGAATCAGACAGGTAGTTTTTTTGTTTGAATTAAAATGAATACAACATTTTTTACGAGGCGTACTTCGTAGCTTTGGTTGGCAGCTGTCATTTCTTGACATTCAGTCCCTGTGACAGATTCTGTGACAAATTCAACTGGATATAATTTTGATTCCACGAAGTGAGAAAGATTACAAAAACGATCAGAATCAGAACTTCCAAAGACATATTGGAATTGGACAACCGTTAGACAACCATTGGACAATCATTGGACAGCCATTGGACGACCATACTCTATTACTCAGCTAAGTAGTAGACGACGGGGGGGGCTACTACCAATAATTTCGAATCACATACAATCCACACCTGTCCACACCTGTCAGCCGGTTTTCAAACCAGCTTTCAGCCATGCAGCGAAGCTGCATTACTAGAAGCGTTTCACCTTCAATTGTCTCCTGGAGACAAGTTTTTTATTTTTTTTTTCTTTAAATTCAGAAGTTGAAGGTTTTTAAAGTATTTCGAAATTTCTCCCAGTTCGAAATCTTGAAAATTTTTCGAACGAGTTCCGATCTTAAATGCTGGCAAGATTCCGAAATTCAGAGATTCCGAAATTCAGAGATATTCTGAGTTGTGTTGCCAATATACGGCGCGTATATGGGATATCACAATTGCACATATATTGGCGATATATAACGATTATATGTTTATACCGTGCTTAAAAATCTGATCACGAATTTACGTCTTAGGCGTTGATAACGATACGAAACCGACCTTTTTCCCCGTGTTCGATGAAGAATCAAACCTAAATCAGGAAAATAATTTAATTCGATAACTCAATTCGATCTTCAACATGTATTTTACTATTCGATTCGTGACGAATAATTCGGAAAATCGAATATTCGCACAGCCCTACTATTTTTCTGTTATGACTTGCTTGTTGGCTTCCTCTGGCCCTTTCTCTAGGTCATCATTTCCACCAACCACAAACGACGATCCGGAAATCATTTTCAATTCGAACCTAAAACTCGTCCGAAAATTTACTCATTTCACAACGTTGATTTGTCCGTCCTTAAGAATCTGATCACGAATTTACGTCTCAGGCTTTGATAACGATACGAAACCGATGTTTTTTCCCCGTGTGCGATGAAGAATCAAACCTTAAAATCACGAACGAATCCATTTTAACCGTCGAATCTGTCGGTCGTCCGCGAGAGCCAACTTCCCTCGTTGACTTGAAATCAAGAAAGCCAATATATTTATTGTTTTAAATTATTTTGATATAATTAATTTTATTCAAAAATTACAATCAATATTCAATTCGTTATCCATTCGAATGTCGTGTAGTTTTGATTGAAATATCCCGAACACGAAACCTCGTATAACCCTTTGCTTCGCCGTTGACAACCAAAATTATGACAGGCGAGTCAACGAAAGTACAAATGACGCGCGGGAAACGACCAGAAATATCTCGACGCGACCTCGAGTCCCGAAACGAACCACCCAATCGGCGCGCGAATAAAACGTCAACAATGGGTGCGAGTTTTCGAGTTTCGAGCGGTCACGGCGAGTTTTCGAGTTCGAGCGGTCACGGCTCTTTTAAGATAACTAGCATCGCACGCGCGCGCATCGCGCGCGCCTCATTCCAAGTTAATTGCCCTAATATACACGTTTAATTTATCATTCTAACATTATTATTGTTCGCAGTTCATTTACAATCAACTCTGGCAGTCGACGGTTCGCAGCTCACAGCCCATCTCACATCGATCATGTAAATCTCAGCTCACTTCAGACTTATTTCCGACAGCTGACAGCTTCAGTCGCACGATCAGTTCTGACATCTACGTAGATCTAAATTTTTGTAAATCGCAGTTTTATACGGATCGCCACGTAGATCGGTAGATCTACGTAGCGTTTCAAACTGATCTAATGTAAGGTCTAAATTCTTGTTAGACATCTGTTTTCTTTTAGATTTTCTGCGTAGCTACGATTGCGACAAATTTTACAAAAGTGCACCAGTGATAAAGCATCACTTTGCACTATAAAATATATTCCGTTACGAAAATATATTCCTGTTTTTGAAATTCAATTAATAACTTCATTAAATATGAATTGCTAATTACTAATAATAATGAACTAACAATTGAGGGCATTGTAAATTAGGAGTTGCCTCATCTAATTCATGTACAATTCCCTGTAAATATGGTTTTTATTTTATCGTCGCAGATTTCACCATCGCAGATTCTTTTCCGCATCGCAATTTCTGTTAGATTCATATGAGAGGTTAATCGTCAGCGTCGCAGATTCTTTTTCGCATCGCAATTCTTCCAGATTCATGTGAGAGGTTAATCGTCAGATATTACAATCGCAGATTTTCTGTCGCATCGCAATTTCTGTTAGATTCATATGAGAGGTTAATCGTCAGCGTCGCGGATATCACCATCGCCAGCGTCGCAGATTTCACCATCGCAGATTCTTTTCCGCACCGCAATTTCTGTTAGATTCATATGAGAGGTTAATCGTCAGCGTCGCAGGTTAATCGTCAGCGTCGCAGATCCTTTTCCGCATCGCAATTTCTCACAGATTCATATGAGAGGTTAATCGTCAGCGTCGCGGATATCACCATCGCCAGCGTCGCAGATTTCACCATCGCAGATTCTTTTCCGCATCGCAATTTCTGTTAGATTCATATGAGAGGTTAATCGTCAGCGGCGCAGGTTAATCGTCAGCGTCGCAGATTCTTTTCCGCATCGCAATTTCTCACAGATTCATATGAGAGGTTAATCGTCAGCGTCGCGGATATCACCATCGCCAGCGTCGCAGATTTCGCCATCGCGGATTCTTTTCCGCATCGCAATTTCTGTTAGATTCATATGAGAGGTTAATCGTCAGCGTCGCCGATTCTTTTCCGCATTGCAATTTCTGTGAGATTCATATGAGAGGTTAATCGTCAGCGTCGCAGATTCTTTTCCGCATCGCAATTTCTCACAGATTCATATGAGAGGTTAATCGTCAGCGTCGCGGATATCAGCATCGCCAGCGTCGCAGATTTCACCATCGCAGATTATTTTCCGCATTGCGATTTGTGTGAGATTCATATGAGAGGTTAATCGTCAGCGTCGAAGATTCTTTTCCGCATCGCAATTTCTTCCAGAATGAATATGATGTGAATATGAATATCAATATGAATATGAGAGGTTAATCGTCAGCGTCGCAGATTCTTTTCCGCATCGCAATTTCTTCCAGAATGAATATGATGTGAATATGAATATCAATATGAATATGAGAGGTTAATCGTCAGCGTCGCAGAGATTACCATCGCAGATTTTCTGTCGCATCGCAATTTCTGTTAGATTCATATGAGAGGGTAATCGTCAGCGTCGCAGATTCTTTTCCGCATCGCAATTTCTTCCAGATTCATATGAGAGGTTATTCGTTAGATATTACCATCGCAGATTTTCTGTCGCATCGCAATTTCTGTTAGATTCATATGAGAGGTTAATCGTCAGCGTCGCGGATATCACCATCGCCAGTGTCGCAGATTTCACCATCGCAGATTCTTTTCCGCATTGCAATTTCTTCCAGAATGAATATGATATGAATATGAGAGGTTAATCGTCAGCGTCGCAGATTTTACTATCGCAGATTCTTTTTCGCATCGCAATTTCTTCCAGATTCATATGAGAGTACCATCGCAAATTTTCTGTCGCATCGCAATTTGAGAGGTTAATCGTCAGCATCGCGGATATCACCATCGCCAGCGTCGCAGATTTCACCATCGCAGATTCTTTTCCGCATTGCAATTTCTGTGAGATTCATATGAGAGGTTAATCGTCAGCGTCGCAGATTCTTTTCCGCATTGGAATATCTTCCAGAATGAATATGATATGAATATGAATATGAATATGCATATGAGAGGTTAATCGTCAGCGTCGCAGATATTATCGATTCTTTTTCGCATCGCAATTTCTTTCAGATTCATATGAGAGGTTAATCGTCAGCGTCGCAGATTCTTTTCCGCATTGCAATTTCTTCCAGAATGAATATGATATGAATATGAATATGAATATGAATATGAATATGAATATGAGAGGTTAATCGTCAGCGTCGCAGATATTACCATCGCAGATTTTCTGTCGCATCGCAATTTCTGTTAGATTCATATGAGAGGTTAATCGTCAGCGTCGCAGATTCTTTTCCGCATCGCAATTTCTTCCAGATTCATACGAGAGGTTAATCGTCAGCGTCGCACATTTTACCATCGCAGATTCATTTTTGCATCGCGATTTCTTCCTCATCGCAATTTCTTCGTCGCAGGTTAAATCCAACGCGTGTAGTTTATTCTTTTGATCGGTTAGGTCAGGTTCGCAGTGACAGTTCTGACAGTTCAGCCGTAGGGTTGCAGTGACAGTTAGCTCTCGGCTCATCTCAGACCACAGTCGACCCGCGCATCCAATCGCAGCGCGAATAAAGCGATGACAATGAGGATCGCAAACATCGACCATCAGCCGCGTTCGGGGTGGGACATGAACTTTTTTCTAAGGGGACTAGCCGATCCGAAGCCCGCGCTCCGCGCGGGCCGACGATTTCTCGAATTCTGAGATTCTCGAAATGATGAAGATTATCTCATAACTTGTATCGTGGGTTGTCTTTCTTAGCATTAAAATAGATTATTTTTAGAGCTGTGCGAATATAGCGTTCGAATCGAATTGAATCGTATATTTAGTTCAAGATTTCGAATAATTCGATTTTCCGAGTAACTCGAATTTTCGAATAGTTAGAGATTTCAAATAATTTGAAAGTTTGAATAATTCGAGATTTCGAATAACTCGAACATTCCGAACTATCCGCACTACTCGAACTATTCGTAATTTTCGAACTCTTGGAATTATTTGAAGATTTGGATCCTTCTAAAATTTGACACTTTCAAAGATTGAAATAATCGAGGAAATAATTTGAGTTAGTCGAGGATGCGCATTATTCGGTCCGAATTCAGACCATTTTATTGTTGTTCGAATCGAGAACACTTTCTACGCTCAATCACTAAGTGGAGTTTTTTTTTCCTATGGGCCGTTGCTACAAATCTGAAAAATTTTGTACGTGTAGTTTCGAACCAAGAAACATATCCGCGCTCCATCAACGATCGACCACGAACAATCGCAAAGATGAAAATCAGCTTTGGTCTCATAAATTCCAATTTCGCTCAAATCCGAATGAATCTTACAAAAATACTTGTACAGTAGACTCTAGATAAGTGGCCATTCGCTAAGTGGCCCTGCGAGCGCCTTTCCCTCCACACGGACGGTTACCCACACAAACACTATGCCCCCCACTACAGCAGTATGCGGTGCGCGTAGGCCGTTTGCGCTGCTCCCACCACGCGTCATGCGTCTCTTCCCGAGTTCCTCGAGCCCCGTGGTGGAGGCATTTCGTAAGTAGCCTTTTTCCTCTCCTCTAGCCCCGTGAGAGGGCCACTTATCTAGAGTCTACTGTATTTTCTCAACGCGCACACCAATTTTCAAGATCCTATGTCGATTGATGTAGGAGTTAATCCATTTTGAGGAGAATAATTTTCGGATAAATTACAATTACTTCAGTTGAAAATTGATGAAAAAAAATATATACCCAATTGTTGTTCATCAATTTTTAATTTTCTCATAAACCTCCCTTCTCTTTAAGTCTTCGAACTTCTTGCATCTCAATTTTTCCGGTCACACCCAAACTGCTCAAGAGCTCTATGCCATAGAGTCTATGGTTTTATTTTTTTAAACCCATCTTTCTCAGCAAAGATTTTAGAGTTGAGAAAATGTATTATGGGAAGAAAATCTGGTAACAGAAATCAATTTCTGAATTGAGTGATCGATCTTTCTACGCAGCTTGGATATGACAAGAGGTATTCATGTACCCTATAGAAAATGACTAACAATGAGATTCGAACTTCACGTGAACAAGAAATCTCCCTCATCTTTCTCGAAAATGGACTGGCTCCCACATTGATGACCAGTGCAAGATTCTTGCGAAATTTGAATTTGGGCAAAAAATTATTTATATCTCCTGCCTGATTTGTAGTAGTCGTTGTTTGAGTGCGAAGTACGTTTCCTGGTTGGATCCTCCTTGGAATGAATAGATAGAACGGAAAGAATCGTAAGGTATTTAGTTGGGCGATGTCAGAAGTCCTAGTTAAGTACGAATAGCCTGAAAATTTCAGATCATTTGTCAAAAATATATACGATTTTCTTTAAAGAGTCGCAATTATTGAAAGCTTTGAATTATTCTTCAGTAGAATCAAATTATTCGAAATTTGGACAATTCGAATCATTCATGGTTTCGAATAATTCGATTCGATCTTCAAATTGAATTTTCCTATTTGATTCGCAACGAATTATTCGAAAAATCGAACATTTGCACAGCCCTACTATTTCTCTGTTACGACTTGCTGGTTGGCTTCCTCTGGCCACTTCTGTGAATCATTCGCACGTACCACAAACAACGATCCAGAAGTCACTTTCAATTCAAACCTAAAAATCGAAAAATTACTCATTTCACAACGTTGATTTTTCCGTGCTTAAGAATCTGATCACGAATTGACGTCTCAGGCTTTAATAATGATACGAAACCGACCTATTTTCTCCGTTTTCGATGAAGAATGAAACTTCAATTACGGACGAATGCACTTTTAACCCTCGAATCTGTCAGTCGTACGCGAGAGCTAACTTCTTCCGTTGACCTGAAGAATCAAGAAGACCAATATATTTCAGCTATCCGAACCGTACGACGAAGATCATGAACACAAATCGTTGCCAATTGAATATTTATTTATTCATCCGAACGTTGTGTTGTTTTGACGTAAGTTTTAGATTCATGAAATGAATTCCTCGTCATCATCGTTGTCACCAATGTTTATGAGTGATGAAGAATATTTTTCATATATCCATTATCCGAGTGAAATACAAAGAGCCTGAAAACTCATAATCATTTGTAAAAAATATATACGATTGTCGCTAAAGAGTCGCAATTATCCGGATCATCCTCATTTTCTGGAAGCTTCGAATTATTCGTCAGTAGAATCAAATTATTCGAATATTCGAACTCCTCTAATCACTAAAAGTTTCGAATAATTTGATTCGATCTTCAAATTGAATTTTACTATTTGATTCGCAACGAATAATTTAAAAAATCGCAAATTTTCACAGCCCTACTATTTTTCTGTTACGACTTACTTGTTGGCTTCCTCTGGGCACTTATGGAGGTCTTTCGACGAACCACGAACGACGATGCAGAAATCGTTTTCAATTCGATCCTAAAAATCGAAAAATTACTAATTTCACAGCGTTAATTTTTCCGTGCTGAAGAATCTGATTACGAATTAACGTCTCAGGCCTTGATAATGATACAAAACCGACCTTTGTGTCCCGTGTTCGATGAAGAATCAAACCTCAATCACGAATGAATGCACTTTTAACCCTCGAATCTGTCAGTCGTACACGAGAGCCAACTTCTTTCGTTCACTTAAAAAATCAAGAAAGCCAATATGTTTCAGTAATCAAAAGCAAATCCTAATTCTTCGTAACCGAATTCTCTCGTAACCTTTCGCTTCTTCGTAACCGAATTCTCTCGTAACCTTTCGCGCTATCATTGACAACCAAAATTATGACAGGCGAGTCAACGAAAACAGCAATTGACGCGCGGGATATATCAAACGAACCACCCAATCGGCGCGCGAATAAAACGTCAACAATGGGTGCGAGTTTTCGAGTTTAAGCGGCCGATTGCGAGTTTTCTATTTGAGCGGCCGATTGCGAGTTTTCGAGTTCGAGCGGTCACGGATCCTTTAAGATGGGATTTTAAGATGGATTAAGATTGGACACTATTAACTTAATGGACACTATGGACTTAATTGCCCTATTTTACACATTTTGTTATTTACTGTGTTCAGCTAACTTTGAAGTCTGACAGTTCTCAATTGACTTCAGACTGTACTTCAGACTCAGTTCTGACAGCTGGCAGTATTTTCGCCATTAGTCAGCTCAGGTTGGGTCAGGTCATGTTAGATTTCTGAGAAGGTAATTTTTTTCATAATTTTATTCAAATTTTCAAATATTTTTCCCTGACGGTTCTAACTCTGACGAATAATACCATCCTGACAAAAGCTCTAACAGTTCTCACTCTCATCCCACTTCAGACTTAGTCCTGACAGCTGGCAGTATTTCACGCCATCAGTTAGGTCAGGTCAGATTCATATGAGAGGTTAATCTCCAGCGTCGCAGATTTTACCATCGCAGATTCTATTTCGCATCGCGATTTCTTTCAGATTCATATGAAATGTTGATCGTCAGCGTCGCAAATTTTGCAATCGCAGATTCTTTTTCCTATTGCAACTGCTGTTAGATTCATATGAGAGGTTAATATCAAGCGTCGCAGATATTACCATCGCAGATTCTTTTTCCTATTGCAATTCCTGTTAGATCAATATGAGAGGTTCATTGTCAGTGTTGCAGATTTTACCATCGCAGGTTCTTGTTTCTATCGCGATCCCTGTGAGATTCATATGAGAGGTCAATCTTCAGCGTCGCAGATATGACTATCGCAGATTCTTTTTTCTATCGAAATATTCCTCTCAGATTCATGTGAGAGGTTCATCGTCAGCGTTGCAGATTTTACCGTCGCAGGTTCTTGTTTCTATCGCGATCCCTGTGAGATTCATATGAGAGGTTAATCTTCAGCGTCGCAGATATTAACTATCGCAGATTCTTTTTTCTATCGAAATATTCCTCTCAGATTCATATGAGAGGTTCATCGTCAGCGTTGCAGATTTAACTATCGCAGATTCCTTTACCCATTGCTATTTATTGCCCTGTTAGATTCGTATGACAGGTCCATCGTCAGCGTTGCAGATTTTACCATCGCAGATTCTTTTCCCTGTTGCAATTCTCGCAGGTTTTTTTTCCTATCGCAATCCCTGTTAGATTCATATGAGAGGTTAATCGTCAGCGTCACGGATTTCACCATCGCAGATTCTTTTTCCTATTGCAATTTGTGTCGAATTCATGTGAGAGGTTCATCAGCGTTGCAGATTTTCACGTCGCAGGTACTTTTTCCTATCGCGATCCCTGTTAGATTCATATGAGAGGTTAATCTTCAGCGTCGCAGATATCACTATCGCAGATTCTTTTTTCTATCGAAATATTCCTCTTATTGTTAGATTCATATGAAAGGTTCATCGTCAGCGTTGCAGTTTTCATCTCGTCAGCGTCGCAGATATTACCATTGAAGATTCTGTTCCTTATCGCAATTATCCTGTTAGATTCATATGAGAGGTTAATCGTCAGCGTCAAAGATTTTACCATCGCAGATTCTTTTTCCTATTGAAATTTGTGTCCGATTCATGTGAGAGGTTCATCATCAGCGTTGCAGATTTTACCATCGCAGATTCTTTTCCCTGTTGCAATTCCCGCAGATTCTTTCTCTAATCGCTATTCCTGTTAGATTCATATGAGAGGTTAATCGTCAGCGTCACAGTTTATAACATCGCAGATTCTTTTACCTATTGCTATTCATGTTAGATCAGTATGAAAGGTCAATTGTCAGCGTTGCAGATTTTACCATCGGAAATTCTTTTCCCTATTGCAATTCCTGTTAGGTTCATATGAGAGGTTAATCGTCAGCGTCGCAGATTTCACCATCGCAGGTTCTAGAAAATGTACGGAATCTCAAACTCTCAAATACAACATTTCGAAGTACTTTTGAAAAAAAATTAAACTATCGAATTATGCAAAGAACAAAATAACAAACAACAACAACACAATTTTGAATTTAAATCCCTCCTCATGATACCAGCTTATCTTACCGTTGACGATAGAAACAGCTTATCAGCGTTCGCGTTAGTTTTCGGCGGGATCAAAAGCAAACTTTGATTGAGGAGCACAAATCAGCCGTGTAATGTACATGGACTGGATGAAGCACAAACATTTCTCCCATGTATGGCCTTGACTGAGTGCAATTTTCAAGTGCCGGAATTTTTCATTAGCGGGATATGAGTCGTGGATCAAAACTGTGTCACTTTTGGAGATTATGGAACCCATTCTGCTAAGCTGTTTCTATCGTCAACGGTAAGATAAGCTGTCACATTACTGCGGGAAATGCAAAGATAGGCTGATTTTGTGGTGAACGCCAAGATAAGCTGTTACTGGGGGAAACGCCAGGATAAGATGTTTCGAATTCGTAACGCGCAAATAAGCTGTTTTGAACGGACTCGCTGAAATAAGCTAGTATCATTAGGGGGTATCATTATCATTAGTATATGCATACATGCACACACACACACACACGCCAAACATGGACAATTGTTGATAACAATTGAAAAATGTTTCCTACAAAATTTGTTAGTTTTGACCTAACAGATTTTTTGTTGAACAAAAAAAGTCATGTTCCCATTTAAAAAGAACATGTTTTCCATTTTTGCGCCACAATTTGTTATTAGAAAAAATTGAAAAAATTATTTTTGAACGTCCGCCTCCAAATCCTAGAAGTTACTTATAGGATTACTTACTACTAAGATATTACTTATTACTCGATCCGAGCAGTACTTTCCGAGATAAATCAGGTGGAAGATTAAAATGGGACACCCGGTATTACGATCTCGATCTCGACATATCGATAACGAATCCGATACATTGATTTATGTAGATATCGAATCCGATAGATCGATATACATATGTATTATGTGGATATATCGAGATCGATGGAAGTTTTAAATTACTAATGAGTCTACAAAATTTTCAAACATAGGTATAGCACAATTTCAACTTCACGAAATTAAGGTAGTAGAAATCTCTGAAACTTCGCCCACGTATTGATTCAGATGCTATCTAAATGTCTGTGCAATTCTAATGGGACTGACCGTTCCATACGTGAGATAATTGCGATCACAATCAGCAATCCTTACACGTAAACCCCACGCCCAACGCACGTAAATGCCACGTTTTCTATTCTGGTGCTCGAACCATCGTCAGGAATTTCACAAAAAAACCACGCAGGTACAAAGGGCTACTCCCCGGATATTCTCTGAAAATTTCACAATTCTTTACCGTTTATTTTCGAAAATATAGACGTGGAAAGTTCGAAATATCGTCGATTCCCTCTTATAGTTGGTCTTGCCTCACGCATGCGCAACTACGTTCTTTTACGTTAATCCATTCAAATGCCGGTCTGCAGACAGTCCTAACCGAAACTGTTGTCCCGCAGATTGAAGAAGAGTCCTACTTTTTTGATATTCACAAATATTATTTACGATCTCAATCACTTCAGTGCTAATATTACGCATTTTGAAGTAAATGATAAGGTCTGAGGATAAAATTATTCAAACTTATGCGCACTGACTGATTACGCGAACTTGAACTAAATTTTATTGAGACTGTCGTAGAGGTACTTTCTTAAGAAAAAATCAGCCTTAGGCAGTGTAGCAAGAACGCTACACTGGCTACGTGTTCTTGCAGGAGGCACCCCCTACTTTTCCTCGTGTTCAAGATATAATTTTTGTCTTGTTTTTTTTTTTTTATTATTTCACGTTTATGTTTCACTGGATTTGTTACATAACGGTCAAAAATCACTGAATTTGAAAGTGCAAGGCTAAATGAGCGTATGCAGTACTGTGTGAGTTTTCATAATCTACAAACGGTGTCGAAGTGAGTGTATGGTACATCCACTTTATTGGAGACTGTATTACACGCACGTCTTTGATTTTCATAATCTGAAACTAGTGTCGAAGTGAGAAATTGGTATATTAACTCTATCGCAGACTGTATTTCATCCCAGTCTCTAGTTTTCATAATCTACAACTAGTGTCGAAGCAAGATTTTGGTATATGTACTCTACGACAGATTGTATTTCATCCAAGACTTCAGTTTCCATCATCTACAACTAGTGTGGAAGCAAGATTTTGGTATATCAAGAGATTCGGTAGAGTCTCGAGCCAAGTACATTAAAAAAAAAAATTTTTTACGCGCGAGAGACTCAACGGCTCTATATACCCGAGCGAACTCTGTTTCGGCCGAACGGTAATTTTTATGTCGTGTTTATTCCGTCTCCGTGAAAAATATTGCGTTTTGCATGCAAGATTCTGAATCTGGACTCAAAAAACTCTCATTTAAGCCCAATTTGAACGTAATCAGTTAACTGAGAGCTTAGATATGATCAATTATAGATTTCTAATACCCCGTTTCATCGCCAATCTCATTTCCTCCGTCATACGTCGTTTCCAAATTCTGAATACATAATACTATAGAAGGTCGTTCGATTAATAGGGAAGTTACATGGTGCTGAAATATCACAGAGTTTCCGGTCTATCTAGTATAATACATGCAAACAGACGAAACAACATTGTCTATGGACCGAATCCATCTCAAATCGGGCAGGCAAGGCTAGAATGGAAATCGTGATATCACAGAATTTTTTCAAATTGAAATATGTTGTTGTTCGACGAAAAAAAAGTGACCCGTATTTTTTTGTTTTGGAAAAAAAAATCTTGCTACGAAGTTACGGCTATTTGAACATTTAATCGTGCGCTACCAAATTTCTTGGAAAAGGAATACTTTTTTTCTTATGTTAGTAACGCTATATCTTTGGAACGAATCATCGCAAATACTTCATCTTGGTCTCATTTTGTAGGGTTTTTTGCACTCTTGTGGAATTCGAATGAAAATTTGAGGATTTTTCAAAATTGACGGAATGACGTTCATTTTTCGAAAATTAGTCAAACCCGTTTTTCTCGAAAAGTGATTTTTTTATTTTCTCAAAAATTTTACACAATATGTGGGGTAATATGACTAATATATCCGATGAGTTTCATCGATGCTAAAACACTGCTTCATATCGAGAAAAGAAAAATTTCGTGCGTCACTGAAATTCGTCAATTCCTGTGCTGGTGTCTACTTTCTGAGCGTCGTTGAGATGTGTACAGATTTTTCGATCCAAATAATATTACTTAAATTTGATACATACGTACCTGAGGGAGTACATGACCAAATACCTTATGATGTATAACATCGTAGACCTAATATTGATCTGCTAATAAAGACTATATACCACGAAAAAAATACAAAATTTACAATCAGGGATTTATTGTAGTAATAACAATATCGTACAATAATAATATGATCATAACTACATAATGATAAATACTATATCTATAAAAAATATGATATAATAGTATAATAATAATATAATTATAAAATCTACAGACTTTGTGTGTAACGCAAGCCTCTGACGGCATTGAAAATGTCACCTGTTCTCTCGTTCTTAGTGCATTTTGTTTTGATATATTTGTGTCTGTCGCATTTTGCTTTGAATTCTCTTGAAATAAAGTTTAAACAAAATCCAATCTTGACAGATCGATGATCGGTAACAATCTGATAGATTAACCATACATTTGAAACGGTCACAATCTGACACATCGACCATCCATAATCTTTTTGCGTCTTTCGTCTTTTTTCATCTTTTGTCTTTTGCAAACTTTTTTCATCCGCATTGTTGTTACTTTCGTTTTGCACGCATTTCTGTCCCGTTCACATTTTTGTTGCATTTCAACATTTCATCCCCTATACCTCACTGTATACCATACCACGAAAATACAAGCATATTCAACAATATTATTATACGATATTGTTATTACTACAATAGATCCCTGATTGTAAATTTTGTATTTTTTTCGTGATAGTCTTGATTAGCAGATCAATATTCGGTCTACGATGTTATACATCATATGGCATTTGGCCATTTACTCCCTCAGGTACGTATGTATCAAGTTTTAGTAATATTATTTGGATCGAAAAATCTTTACACATCTCAAAGACGCCCACAAAGTCGACACCAGCACAGGAATTGACGAATTTCAGTGACGCACGAAATATTTTTTCTCGATAAGAAGCAGTGTTTTAGCATCGATGAAACTTCGAGGACATATCCGTCATATCACCCCACATATTGTGTGAAATTTTTGAGAAAATAAAAAAATCACTTTTCGAGAAAATCGGGTTTCCCTAATTTTCGAAAAATGAACGTCATTCCGTCAATTTTCAAAAATCCGTGATTTTTTCTTCGAATTACAAAAGAGTGCGAAAACCCTACAAAATGAGACCAAGATGAAGTAGTTGCGATGATCCGTTCCAAAGATATAGCGTTATTAAGAATAAAAGTTTTCCTTTTTCAAGAACTTTGTCAGCGCACGATTAAATATTCAAATAGCCGTAACTTCGTAGCAAGATTTTTTTTTCCAAAACAAAAAAATACGGGTCGCTTTTTTTTCATCAAACAACAACATATTTCAATTTGAAAAAATTCCGTGACATCACGATTTCCAGCCTGCCCGATTTGAAATGGATTCGGTCTATGGCCGTCAAGTTACCGACCGTCGGTCCATGGCGGCTGCTAGTGCGGCTGTCAGATTAAGTGAGGTTAGGTTCTGCTAGGTTGACGAAGCGGTCAACAAGAGTTTTTATTACGAATTCGCGTATGTCAATTATTGTTACCGCTGAGCATATTATGACAATGTGACGTTATTGACCACTTATTTATGATAGTGGATATATGATTTCTAAGGGAATAAGATAAAGCATTGAAATTTGTCAATACATAACATATGGGATTGACCGTGCTATATTGTAATTGAATTGAAATAATACTCTACGATGTTGAACGTTCGCATCATGCTCTCTCTTGTGTAAAAATATTAATTGGGACGAGCGATATATTAATATGCAACGAGTCCTAAGGAATAACAGACGTATATCTTGGCGGACAGTCTAGAGCGGACGTAACTCAGAATACGCTTGAAGGCGGTTATAGAGCTCCTTACACATTTCCTCGCACATTTCCTACACGGTTGCATGAGTTACGTACAATGACTTGAGTTACGTTTCGGTTCTAAACTGTCCACCGAACACGTCTATTTCCGCAGAACTTATTGATATGAACAATGGTTCAATTTTTTTGGTTATATTTTCGCGCCTAGTTCTAGCTTCGCAGAGCAAATGTGTACGCTGCAGTATGCTCCGGAGGTTTCCTTCGATGACTTAGCTTTCAATTTTGACGTTACGAAACAACTCTTGGAGCACTTGAGTGACACGACGTCAAATCATCGGATTCTGACGATAAGAATACCTTGGTGGAACGGATGGAATGGACAAATCTTGCCATGCAATCTAATGACAGAAGTACTATCTCGGAAGACTTCATTGAGTGTTTATCGATAGTTATTCATTGATTTTGATATTTCCATACTATTATTATTTGTGTAGATTATAAAACATTATACTGTAGCATGGCAGGATACGGATTTCCTTATGACTTATGATGAAGTTCATTTTTGGACAATTCTAAATGTATTCATCCGGCCGCCGTATTCACTTAAGGGCAGACTTTGGTTAAATTTTGAAAGTCGCTATCAGATGTGATATAAAAAATCGGACTCGCCATTTTGAATTTCGCTAATCTGACTTCAGATTCGTGATCAGTGACCCAAAAAACCTACGAGTACCAAGTTTCATCCAAATCCAAATGTTTTTAGTTTTTTTGCAGCACATCGAATACGCCAAATGAAAATTTTGCAAAACTGACTTCAGATTCGTGATCAGCGATCAAAAAAACCATATGGTACCAAATTTCACTGAAATCCGTTGATTCGTTCTCAAGATATCGTCATTTTTGTTGCGTTTTTTAGAATTTTGTTATTTGAATACTTCAAAAAGTACTAATCCGATCAAAGCCAAAATCTAATCAGTTCTAAGTTGAGAAAAGCCCCGTCGACTGAGCCCTATCTGATCAAAATCCGCGAACTCGTTCTCGAGATATCGCGCGGACAAAAATGTGGTCACATACACACACACACACATACACACACACACACATACACACACACATACACACACACATACACACACACATACACACACACATACACACACACATACACACACACATACACACACACACCCAGACGTCAAACTGAAAATAGTCGGAGGTGATTCTTTGGACCTCGAAATGTGGAGATTTAGTAAAAACTCGACTTTTCATTTTCGGGGTGATCACAATAACTTCCTTTTTTCTCTGAAAACAGAGAAACGGGAAGTTAAAAAAATCCTTTCAGCAGTTTTTGAGTAATGGTAGTATAGACGGTGAAAAAAAATTTCTGCCTTCTGCAATGAAAGTGTAAGTGCAAGGAACCTTGCGAAGAAGATTTTGCCCACCGCTACTAAAATTCCCTGCGTCTACACTTTCACCGCAGGAGGCTTGAATTTTTTTTACTCGCACCCCATACCGCCATAATTTCAAAATTACTGAGCGGACTTGATTATACACCTCTTTTTAATATTTTGAAAACTAAAGAACCTATTATTGCCCAAAATTTCATCGAAGTCTTCCCTTAAAAACGGGAACTTTCAGTATTACCTTAATTATTATCACATTCTCGGTACATGTTTCCTACCTAAAATCAAACACTGATATTCTGTGCAACGACTGCGTACTAAGTAATATTCATATAAATGAATGTGGAAATACTGACAACCGAATTAGTGTGGCGAGTGAGGAACATCAGAAACCCTATCGAGTGAGCGTAGCGTACGAGACTAATTAACAGCTACTGAATCGAAATTCTGCAAAAAGTAGTGATATCCCCCCAAAAAGCACCTCTGGTGCAAAAACCTTTCGCCAAGTACATTAATTACTGTGGTCTACCTACAAAAAATCTATGAAAAAAAATTTGCCTTCAACAAAAAATATTTCTTCAAAAATACCTACCAACAAAAATTCGTCTTCAACAAAATTCGACCTTCAAAAATGTTTCCTACAAAAAGAATTGATATCAGATACAACTGCCAAGCACAACACATGAAAATTAAATTCAAGTAAATGGCATTGTGCTCGTTCGCTCGCTACGCTCGCTCACTCGGTTGGTTTTTCATAATTATTGTTAAACAAAATTGAAGGAAAAAAAAATTTGGAGGAAAAAGTTTAGGGAGTGGTACTTGGCGGGCCATCGTAGCAGTATATAAAAATGTCACGTGAAGACCTGAATGAATACTCCTGCACTTTCCCACACCTGGCCCGCCAAGTACCACTCCCTAAACTTTTTCCTCCAAATTTTTTTTTCTTCAATTTTGTTTAACAATAATTATGAAAAACCAACCGAGTGAGCGAGCGTAGCGAGCGAACGAGCACAATGCCATTTACTTGAATTTAATTTTCATGTGTTGTGCTTGGCAGTTGTATCTGATATCAATTCTTTTTGTAGGAAACATTTTTGAAGGTCGAATTTTGTTGAAGACGAATTTTTGTTGGTAGGTATTTTTGAAGAAATATTTTTTGTTGAAGGCAAATTTTTTTTCATAGATTTTTTGTAGGTAGACCACAGTCGAAAGGTTTTTGCACCAGAGGTGCTTTTTGGGGGGTATACTCTACGACAGACTGTATTCCATCTAAGTCTTCAGTTTCCATCATCTACGACTAGTGGCGAAGCAGGATTCGGTCATGCGGTTGAGGAGATATAGCTCCGGACAGACATGAAATCTGATCAAAACCCAGAAATACCTATTGTGGAGGTTAAAAGTTGGGGTTTCTTCCCTCTGTGCTAATAGAGCTCCTCGCTAGTTAACAAATGAGTGCTTGACGACCCTGTTAGGTCATGCGGTTCAAGAGATATAGCTCCGGACGGACATGAAATCTGACCAAAACCCAGAAATACCTATTGTGGAGGTTAAAAGTTGGAGTTTTTGCCCTCTATGCTAATAGAGCTCCTCGCTAGTTAACAAATGAGTGCTTGACGAGCCTGTTAGGTCCTGCGGTTCAAGAGATATCGCTCTGGACGGACATGAAATCTGACAAAAACCCAGAAATACCTATTGTTGAAATCAAAAGTCGAGATTTTTTTGCTCTGTGCTAATGGAGCTCCTCGCTAATTAACACATGAGTGGTTGATGACCCTGTTAGTTCATGCGGTTCAAGAGATATAGCTCCGGACGGACATGAAACCTGACAAAAACCCAGAGATACCTATTGTTGAAACCAAAAGTCGAGGTTTTTGCTCTGTGCTAATAGAGATTCTCACTAGCTAACAAATGAGCGCTTCACGACCCGGTTACCTCATGCGGTTGAGAAGATATAGCTCCGGACAGGAATTTTATAGGATGGCAAACACATAAGACTTCATAGCTGGGAATATTTACCACACAAATTACTCTATTCAATCATAGATTGTTTTCTTCTTCTATTTTATCATTAGAAATAGGTATTTGATATAGCATTCAACACAGAATTTTGTAGGATGGCAAACACATAAGGCTTCTCCCTAGTATATTTCATATACTTAGGGAGTGCCTAAAAACTATATTACTTTCTACATGAATAAATAAAAAAATGACCACAAATATAAACACCGAACGGGGGTTTGGCGCGCGAAGCCCCCCTAGTATATACATATATATATATATATAAAGAGATACAACTCAATGCATTGGAAATAAAAACAGAAAATTTAAGGTGACTTCAAAAATTGGAATTTTCATTCATCATAATTCATTATATTTTGTTAGAAATGAAAAATCCGAATTGATTGAATGAACAAATAATTGAATTGATGATTAAATCATTTAGAAAACCAGCCCATTTTAGCCAAAAAGCTCATCGCTTTTTTGCGTAAGGCACAATTGGACCGTGCTAGGTTGTTTCGGTATAGTATTTAAAATCCAAAAAAATTCTTGTAATTATCGTGTGTGGCTTTATCACTCGGCATAATTATCCTCTTTTTGAAGGAATCGATCGGGTCGAATCAAGAAAGAAAAGACCAACCTTTCTTTTTATGTTGTTTGAACGTTACGGCGACGGTTATCGCCCTCAGAGGGTTCTCAGAGAAAATCAGTCGACTCCTTAGGCAATATAAGGAGGCAATATAATGTCACTCCGACATCTGTGACGAACAACGATCTCTCTAACATAGTGTTGAAAGGTAAAGACCGCCTACCAACTGTACTTCAGACCAATGTTCTCTATAAGGTTTCTTCTAAAGATTGTCCAGCCTCCTGTGTAGGTCAGACGAAAAGAGAGTTACAGGTCCGTGTCAAGGAACACACATCCATCAGCGAGTTACAGGTCCGTATCAAGGAACACGCATCCATCAGCGAGAAAATTCTTATCAAGAGAAACTCTCCTAACTATGTTATAGAACCCGAAGAACATGCTGTTATCTCCGAACATGAGTCAAATCTTAAACACTCGTTTGACTGGGATAGAGTAAAAATTCTGAACAGAGACCAAACTGGGTAAGAGACTCACATCTGAGATGATCTACATCCATCTACAATCTCACCCTCTCAATAAACAAGAGAATACAAAAAATCTCCATGCCCCGTATGGCCTCTTACTCCACAGAGTTTGTTCCAAGAGTGTATTCTAATGTACGTGACAGTGTATAGCGTCTAAGTTACTTTTATTGTATTAGTCTTATTTGTATTATTGTCCTTCTCAGATGTTTATGTACACCCCCACTTTCGCACCTTGCTTAGCTGACTCTCAGTGACAGTTGAAATTGGAATCGGTAACGATTGTGTCCGTGATTTAAAAATTTTAATTGTTGACCTGCTGCAAATCTCCTATATACTAGACCATATATCGTTCAACGCCGTTTTTTCTGTGACTCATACTTAACCAAGTCCCTGCTATGGCATGGCGGTGTTTTAAAATAAGGAAAAACTACTTGGTAGTCACTAAAACAATGACTATCCGCTTTGGTTGTGATCTGGCTTGATGCTTAAATGTAAAAGGATTTGTGAATTTGGCACCTCTTACTTGGTAATTATAATTTTTTTGAAAAAAAATCCAGTTTTTGTCACTCTTATTACGTTAGTCTTATTTATTTCCAATAAACAGTTTTTTCTGAGGAGGGCGATAACCGTCGCCGAAACGTTAAAACAAAATAAAAAGAAAGGTTGGCCTTTTCTTTCTTAACTCGACCCGATCGATCCCTTCAAAAAGAGGAAAATTCTTATACACTCCCTTATGGAAAAAAACTATTGAGAATCACTCAGAAAACTATTGACCAAAATATTCGAAAACTACTGAGAAACTACTTAGAACTTATAGGAAAACTACTGAGAAACTACTGAGAAACTGTTGAAAAAACTATTGAGAACTATTGGAAAACTATTGGGAAGTACTGAAAGAACTATTGACCATTAGCATAGCACTTGTCAGTAGTAAATTGGACCTCACTACTGGTGAAACTAGTAGTTCCTACCAGTAGTGCTGCTCAATAGTTTCCACCAGTAGTACTGCTCAATAGTTTCCACCAGTAGTGCTACTCAATAGTTTCCACCGGTAGTGCTACTCAATAGTTTCCACCGGTAGTGCTGCTCAATAGTTTTTACGAGTAGTACGGTTCAATAGTTCCTACCACAGAACTATTGAACGATACTACTCGTCGAAACTATTGAGCAACACTACTGATGGACCGAACTATTGAGCAGCACTACTGGTGGAAACTATTGAGCAGCACTACTGGTAGAAACTGTTGAGCAGCACTCCTGGAGGAAATGATTACAACATAACATTCTACGCTCACCTATGACTGAAATAGAAAATCACACAAAAAATAGGTATTTCAATAAATATAGTAAACAATATATCAACTGAAAACTGCAACTTGTCAAAACATCTTCTGATTTGACGAATTCTGATGATCATTCAATAAAGGTACCCAAGTAAAGGTTCCTGGGAAATAATAATCATATCTGACCTAGTCTCATCTGATATGGTCAGATCTGTAGCTTTCTCAATTATCATCCAAATATATTTTTGTCAAAATTTTTACAATTTATTCCATTATAACATTATGCAACAGATTATACATATACATTTGGATATCCATGTGATACAATCAGTAACAACTAACAACATTATAATCACGCATAAGTAAACAAAATTATCCAAATATTATCTCATAAATCATAATTTAAGATGACAAAATGTATAATGAAACCCTTCAGAGGGGTTGAGTGAAAGATTTTGTCGAAAAGGTTGTTTATTATGGAATACAGTTGTACTGTGAAAGGTCAAATCATCAAAAGTAGGCGTCGGACCTCTCCGCCAATCCTGATGCTGAACCTCGCAAACCTCACCGGAGGGCTTCGAAAGGGTTCGCCCAAGATTCTTCGCGTCTCAAATTGATCGCAGGATTCAACAAAATTATAAACCAGTCCATATTACCATTATATGTATAAGAAATGACACATGGTTTAGTAGATCTGACTTCTTATACTGAACCATGTCCTACAAGAAATTGCTCCTTGGCCAAGTTTTACTAAACTACTAGAGTATCTTCCCTACCAGTAGATTTATAGATTCTGCTCTGAGAATACGGAATAGAACAGCTATGTCGTGCGCTACAGAGAACATATCGGTTTCTTGCATGATAAATAGTCATCTTTTCAAAAGTAGAAGGTTGTGTACTGTCGTTCCAGTAACATCAAGAATATTCTCCTTATGACGCACCCTGGCTAGCTCCTTTTGCTGTACTCGTCTGCCACTGAAATAGAAATAGAAAATCTATCAAAACATGTTCTTGCGCGTGTTGCAAACTTACAATTGATTGACAATATCTTACAGTTAGATTGAAAATAAATACGTACTCCGATCAAAGTCTTTGTGTCCTTCCTTCCAGGAGGCCGGCTGTTGACTGACGGAGATCCTTTCGCCCGTAGAACATACATGTCGTACAGGTGTGTAGTGGCTGAAATCATTGTAGATATATCGGTGAGAGAATATTCATGACTAGCTGTGCATTTCATTGTAAACGATCCGAATAATGGACGGAGAAGATTAAACGGGTTGTTCTATACTTGAAAAGTCAATGTCAGGGAGATAGTCTCCAGTCAAATAGATATTTCACGCGAATCGCTTGTCTGATACACTTTGGATAGCGAAAAAGGACACCCATACAGCAAAGCAATGTTGCAGCAATGTTGCATATGGCCCATTACCATTAGCAACATTGCTGCAACATTGCTTTGCTGTATGGGCAGCGATGGACAGGATCGGGGTTATAGGTTAGGTTCGTAGCACGTTGTAGAATGCGGAATGTCACACTATGTCAGGGCACAGAAATACTATTTGAGAATCTTGTAGATGAACTGTGTGGATGATAGACGATTACTTACTTTATAGTCGAGCTCGCATCAAAAACTTAGCAAAATTGTTTAACCCAGACGCCTGGCGATATACTTATCCACAGCACTTGACACATTAAGACAATATGGCCGATGCGTGCCTGACTGCCTGGTGCCTGAGTCCCCACGATATCGGTCCCCCGCGCACGCGCAACAGTGGACCCATATTCGATGCTCGGGTCCTCGTGAAGAGCCTCATATCAATTTGGATTTGTTTTTTTTTATAATGAAACTATAAAGAAAACTCGATTTTTCGAAAACATATTCTCTTCCAAATGTACAATTGTGTGCCCGAAAAAGAATCGTTCCTCTACGATCAGACCATATTTTAACAGATTCCACTGAATCTTATCAAATCCTACAAAATTTTATCTTTATTTCACGTGTATCAAATAATTTCGCGCATGATTCACAATCAGCCAAATCCCGATGAAATTTTAAATAATAATTATTTTTTAATTATGTATGATTTTATAAAATTTTATCGCAGCTCGGATAAAATTATGTACAAAATCATACAAAATTAAGGAAATACATTATTCAATATAAATTTCTGAACTCAGAAAAGACTTGATGCAAATTGATAAAATTATACGTCATTTATTGAGTCTGAATATAAAATAAAAATTGGAGAAAATTTTCAAAGTTGCCAATGGTATACGTCTTCAATAGTTGATAAAAATCAGTAGTTTCTACAGTAGTGGTTCAATGGGATCCGTTCACTACTGAAGAAATTACCGGAACCAATAGTAAGTATATATCTTCAGTAGTTCAAATTGAGTCAATAGTTTCATCCTCCACTACTGGAAGGATCACTGGAACCAATAGTAAACGTCTTCAATAGTTTAAATTGAGTAAATAGTTTTATCCTTCACTACTGGAATGATCACTGAAACCAATAGTCAACGGCTTCAGTAGTTCCCTGTGATTGCACAGGTCTAATAGTTACCCCAGAGTCACTACTGACTGAACTATTGAATATCCACTCAAACTATTAAAATTTTTGAAGAACTACTGAATGCCTCAATAGTTTTGTCAGCTACTACTGAGAGCTCCAATAGTTTTTTTTCATAAGGGCTCGAACTCCCTCTAGTTGACCGTCCGCTAGTTGACGAACTCCGCTAGTTGACGCACTCGCTTTCCGCTGTTTGACGGGCTCTACCCCCACTTCTGTAGCGTTCGACATAAAATTCAGTGCGTTCCAGTGCTTGTGTATCGCTGTCCGCTGTACATCGCGCTCTCACTCGCACCCGTTGTCAATGTCTGCTCTCATTCACACCTTGGGGAGAGGAGAGGCAGCCCGCGGCGACCGGAGTGGGGGCCCCTACTTTCGTCAACTAGCGGAAATAGCTCGGTCCCAACTCGGTCAACTAGAGGGAGTTCGAGTGTAATTTCGATTCGAAGCCAATACACTGCGGTTAAAGGCCCGCTATTGAAACTTCAACATTGACGAAGTTAGCGACTGCCGTTTCTGAACCGGAAGTCGGATCGGGTATACAGAGTAATTTGCACATCTTCGAGGTAGAAACAGTTATATGCTCTGCGAATTTCGTCGCAATCGGTCCAGCGGTTTGGCTGGAACTTTGTTCACAAGAAATGGGGGGGGGGAGTCACGTACGCCACTCTTAAAAATACTCGAAAACGCCTTCTCAGGTGCAATGCATGGTTTGAAAATTCAACTCGAAGCAGCGTTTTCTTGTGATAGCGAATGTATAAGGCGCTCCGTTTTCACCGATCGTGCCTAAAATAGTACATTGTGTATCTAGGGCGCAAAGAACTATTTTTCGAGTGGGAAATTTGCAGCACGAGCCGAAGGCAAGTGTAGTGCAATCACACTAGTCGAAATAGCCTTGCGCCCGTGATGCACACAATTTTTTTCTCAACACCTGGTCTCCAGAAATGCCTCTTTTCAGACCGAGTGAGCGGGCGCAAAGTTCCCGAGGGCGAAAAGATCTGTTTTCCGCCCGCTCAAGAGGTATGAAAAGTGGCATTTTGCGACCGGGTGTGAGAAAAGTGGCATTTTGCGACCGAGTGTGAGAAAAGTACTTTGTATACTTCGAACACCCTTAATTTTAGAATCGTATCAATGAAAATTTGTCCTCAGTCGATATGTCACGATTTTCTAGCATAATTTGAGATGTGTCAGGTTCTTCTGGCACAATTTAAGATGACAGGTTCTCCTGCACAATCTGAGATGTCACGCTCTTCGAGCACAATCTCAGATGTTACGGTCTTTTAGCACGATCTCAGATGTCACTTTCTTCTAGCACAATTCAAGATGTTACGTTCTTCTACACTGCCGTCAAATTATAAAGAAATATTGTGTCAACAAGCTTGTATATAATTTTTTGCAACACTTGCATGGGAAGTTCGATTTCGCGCACCGCGGAAAGTGCGCGAAGCGGTCGATTACTGCGCTGGGCGGAGAGCGTGAAATAATATAGCAGACGACAGTTTTAGCGTGAAATAATATGTTTTAGCGTGAAATAATGAATATTATTTCACGCTAGTCTCAGCGAGACTCTGTTAGCTAGCGCCATCAGACGGGACACTTGGTAACTACGATCGCGTGTGCTGCTCTACGCCACGCTCAGGTTAGAGTGCCGAGTGCCGCGGCGGCGAAATCGAACTACCCATTGCAAGGGGTTACACAATACACAATATACTATTATTTGATCGTAGAAATTTTCTTCCTGAGGTTTACGAAGTTTGTTGTGTTCATGCTCACAGACCCGTATCAGACGCTCAGCTTGCGTAGTACCATACTGGGTGCAGTGTACCATCCAGGTTATTCATAAATGAAAAGAAACTTTGAGACTGGTGGCTGGTAACAAAAAATTCGGATACGGAAATTTCTACTCTAAGTCCGTGTCAACTAAGAGCCTTAGCATTTGTTTCGTTTCATGCATACCAGCCCTCCTACTGAAAATCGTGGGATGAGATCTGATATAAAATCACATATGAGATGTGACGTGAGGTTAAGGTTATATGAGATCTGATATCAGCTCACGGGATAACGAAATTCAACTGGATCTTCATGTAAGATCTCATATGAGTTTTCATGTGTAATCTTCCAATAGATCTCATATCAGATCTCATTTGAGATCTGCAGTTGTCAAATCTGATCTGGGATCGCAGATCGCTTTTCTGCAACGATTTTATGTCAGAATTCGTGATTTTGAATAAGGGCAAGTTCAAAATTGTTTTTCACAAAAAACAAAAATCGCGAGCTTTGTGACAGCGTCACTTCGTATAGCTGGAAACCAGGGTTGCCGATCCCCTTAAAGAGACCCTTACTCGAGGATTCTTCAGGTCCGCTCATAAATAATCCGAAGTCAAATTTGCAAAATTCGGAATGGAAAATCCAATATTGTTGAAAAAATCGAAATATATTCAGGTCTTGGTAAAAATTGGTACCGGGACGTTCTTTGTAAAGGATTCGAAACGGCGAAGCCAATATCCTGAAAGAATTCGCATTTTGATACCTATAGGTTTTTTTGGGTCGCTAGTCACGAAATGGACGTTCAATTTCCGGGAAGGCACATTGAATGATAATATTATTTCTAAGAACATTAAAACGGGAAGATCAAAGACTGGCACATAGGCGGAGCAAATCATCTTGTTTTAGATACTATTGACGGCCGGTTTGGATAATGTTACGTCGTATCAAAAATTATGCAAAATAATAAAGCTGTGCAATAATATTTCAAATCAAGCAGGTTGAGTCTTCTTCCACGTCCCTACACAACCTTCTTTTGATCCTAAAACTGCAGTCTACATTGTCCCCGGTCTACCTTGGATTCAAACCGTAGTAGAAATTGGCTCCCAATTCTGGAAGGCTGTTCATGTCCAAAACAGTTATTAGGCTCAGACCTGTGTCCTGGGTCTAGCGTGACCATGGCGAGGCATAGCCCATGCGTATAGAATCGACATTTTTCAATTTTTTCAATAATTTTATACGATGTAGGTCTATATCACAGGAACATCTGTGAATTTTTTCAAATTTTTATTAGGATTAGGAGGTTGAGACTTTGGCGAAATTTTGTTTTCTTGATTATAAATTTTTTATATAAATTGTTGTGTTTAAAAAAAAAATCACGAGCTTTTCAGGCTAAACCCGGCCTGAATAAGCCAAAGGCCCAATAAGTACGTTTTATGCAGAAAGTTGGTCAGCATGAAGCTCAGGCTACATATTTAATCCATTCCAAAAAATATTATTGAAGCGTACAGCCGGTTATCGATATGGCGCTTTAAAATGAAAAAAATTATTGAGGAACCTCTTAGACTTGAGCTACAATGCTCATCTGTGGTGTGGGTTCGTTTTAGACAAACTACTAGAGTTCTGACTGGTGGCCGGTGGAATAAAAAAATAAAAATAAAAAACAGGACACCCTAATGTAGAATACCTGTGTTTTGTTAGGAGAGGATCAAAGGATGTATTCTAATCGAAGCGTGAGAAATTCATAACAAGGAAATGGTTAAAACTCAAAATTTGAACAAATTCAGAGATGATCCTGTGCTATCCTACATCTCAATCTATACATACATCGTATAAAATTATGAAAGTAATCAAGAAATATCGATTTAAATCTAGGGCGTTAATGACTGTAATACCCCATATACAGGTGTCCCATTTTAAATTACCCATTAGAATACCTCGAAAACCAGAGCTGCTATCGGAAAATGTTCCGGAGAAAAGTTGATATCAATGCTCCGGAGATATTAACACGAACTTGATTTTCTTAAATGGCAACCAGTTTTTTCCCCAATACAAAATGAAACCCTCTGACGTTGAGAGAAATTCGATTATACGTGGTAGAAGTGCCTGGTATTTACGCTCTGCAAATTATTGCTACGCAAAATCGAGAATCCGTATAGTTGTCCGCTCAATAGCCTGCTCGACATTTCAGGAAAATGATTATTGGCGTTTTATGACCTATTCGTTCCCCTGACGAGTTTCAAGAATAAATTTTGACCATTGCTACGATATCTTCTCACGACAGCAGGGGAGACCGGGGTAGTGTAGTAACCATCTCGAATAATTTCTTGTTGAGCGATTCTGAAGAGGCAGTATTTACACCAAGGGCTTCTGCTGAAGTACTTTACGAAATGAAATCGTTGAACCGCATGAAATATTCAATATTTCGGAAAAAAAAAAACAATTTTGTTTCATGCCGTGTAGATTGATAATTTCCGTCAACTGAGATTTCGGATTAGCATGCCGCGTCAATGGCATATTTTGACTAGGTTAATTTTTTTCTTGATTCCTTGTAAAGTCCACTTCATGGTACCATCAATTTTTTTTTGTTACACATAGTTGGCATTAAGTTTTCAATTAAATTGTTGTCGGGTTACCTGCGGGGTAATATGGTCAGGGAAAAGTGGTCATCTACGCCACGAGCGTTGTTAGCCACCGAGCGTCAAGCTAACCTCACTTCGGGTGACATATAAATTGCGACAGCGGTGGTAGTGTTTTGAATATCTTCGATTGAGGTAAGTATTACACATTTACACAGTCACATACACTTCTCAGACTCGGGGCTATATGTACAGATTTTGCAATCTTTTGACGTTATTTTCATCATAATACGAATAATGATTCATTATGATACGAATTTTTCCAGTAGTTATCACTTTACCCCATAGGCTTGATCACTTCAGCCCAATATCGGGGAAAGGTGATCATTCTGCAGGTTAGGTTTATATCGATAATGACGCAAGCACATTGCAATAATATCTGGTTTGACCATCATAATCGCTTACCTAAAGGTACAAACTACAAAACATATACGACATGATGAAGCTATAGTCGATATTTTTTTTCTTGTGTACGAATTAGTTTTAGGGTATCCGCTTTGCCCCGGTCTCCCCTACTCTTCTTTGACATTTTCCAAGTTCAAAAAGAATATCGATAATTTTATTTTTACTACTGTGATTCGGCAAATCAATGTGTACCAACCCATTCTAAGTGAAAATAAAAAATGAGCCGAGAGTGCCCTTACTTCATTTACTTGTGAAAGAAGAAAATAATAGAACAGCGAGATTGACACTGGGATTCAGGTTCAATCGAGTCCAAAGTGTTCTGTTGCACATCTAAACGATTCACCATTGACATAGGCAAACCTCTTCCAAAAAAGTACGCACTATCGGATTTTTTATTTCATAGCCATATCTCGTGAAGCGTCAGTCACAGGCATTTATACCACGTATGATCGAATTTGTCTCAACGTAAGGTACAGTTCTTGTACCGGAAAAAAACCGGTTGCCATTCAAGAAAGGCAACTAGTTGTCAATATCTCTGAAGCATTGATATTTACGACTGAACTGATATCACCAGTCTATGTCCCTCTCGGAAACATACAACTTTTGTTCGAAACATTTTCCAATAGCAGCTCTGGTTTTCGAGATATTCTAATGGTTAGTTTAAAAGGGGACACTCTATATATGTATAGATGCCAACGTATACGCTTACTCTTTTGCTATCCCTAAACCGTACAACTCGTGATCATGGCTTGATCTTGATCTAAATTCCCCCGTCGACGGTTTGTAGAGTGGTTTGGAAGGAGATAATGACACACTACGTGGTTTGAGGTCATAATCACTTGGACGAATTTATTTCGTTTTCCTGACCTAGATTGAGGCTGAAATTGGTTGGAAATCGTCATTAACCAGAAAGAAATTGTATTGGGCTATTCCACCAAATCCTGTAGGGTAGACTGGGTACAGTTCTAACAGTTTTCGGTTTTGCCCTTACTGAGCTCAAACTACAGTGAACACATCAATTTCCCAAACACCATAGCAAAGAGCATTTAATTGCTGACAAAATGGCGCTAAGTAGGACTCTTTAGCTGCTAAAGTTTAGCATATATAGAAAAGAAGTATGAGCCTGTCAAAAAAAATCGCAAAAGTGTTACAACTGACCCCAACCCTAGGGTCAGTTGTAACACAAGATTTTTTCACAAGATTAGATTATTTATCAGGATTTTGATGATTAGTATCACACATTCCCATGAGGAATACGTGTTTCAGGAACTGAAAAAAATCTACAGATCTTGCATGTAACGCAAGCAGCTGATGCATTGAAAATGTCCTTCGTTATCTTAGTTTTCGTGCATTTTTTCATCTGAATCTCTGAATTTACATGCTGCGCTATTATTATTGCCATCTATGATTACACTAAGAATCATCATTTCCACCTTGAAATCTACATTACCGAAATGTCCCTCGTTCTATTGTTTTTGTTCATTTATTTATTTATACACTTTTTTTCACGCAACGGTTAATTACATGCTGCGCTACTACTATTGCCATCTATGATCACACTAAGAATCATTATGTGCACAGTGAAATCTACATCACCTAAATGTCCCTCGTTCTATTGTTCTTGTTCTTTTATTATTCATTTTTTCAACTTTTCATTACGCACTTCCGTTGCATTGCTTCCGTTGCATCGCTTCCGTTGCATCATTTCAAGATTTGATCCCACAGACCTCACTACTGACCCGAAAACGGAAGCATTTTCAATGCTAATATAAAAATAACTTTTCTTCATCTCTTCATGGCCGAATATTCTCGTTTGGATAAAATCTTATAAATATAATGTTTTTTCATATTAGTATTATTATTTCAGAACATAAACTACGATAATGCCTGAATGAAAGAAGGAAAAGGAATCGTGTCGTTAGCTGTAATTATCCGCCATCAAATGGTTGAAATGTCCCCGGACGAACTGTTACAAGTCACCCCAGACGAGTTTTTTTTTTTTTACTTCAAGTCAAAATATAATTTATTCTCTCGAATCTACAACTCCAAATACTGTGAATACTGACACAGAATTGGCCACGGAAACATATGAAAAAAAGAAAAATTGAAGATTATATCATAGAAGTCTAATTGATCGATGTTTAACTAAGATTGTAAGAACTTACTTTGGGCCCGAAAATAACAATGGGCCCGGCCACCCACTTCCGCTTTGCACGAAGGACCGCCACCTACTAATGTGCTAGTTCGGACCACTTGCACAGATTATCTGGCGGTAGTATATGAATGACCTACCCTTAGTTTTCGAGATATTAACAATGTTACAACCGTTCCCTGTTACAAACGTGCCCAGTCTACCCTACGCAAATCCATCCTCCAAATTTTTTAACATTGAAGGTGCTTCTATTTTCGGGGTATTAGTGTGGTAAAGGGGATCAAATTTTGAAATGCAACAAAATGCGAACGCAACGGAAATACCTGCAAAACGGAAGTAACAACAATGCGGATGAAGAAAGTTTGCCAAAGACAAAAGATGGCAAAAAACGAAAGATGGGAAAAGGTTATAAAGGGTATAAGGTTAAGGTCGATGTGTAAGATTGTGACCGATCCAAATGATACGAATGTACAAAACAAAATGCACTAAGAACGAGAAGACGGTGACATTTTCAATGCCATCAGAGGCTTGCGTTACACACAAGATCTGTAGATTTTATTGTTGTTGTTCATTTAATATTGCTCCAACGTCTGTCTTTTCTGTTCGACCGTAAAATTCACTGAATTTTACGTACTTCATTGCGCTACACTGTTGAATTCAACCTCGTTTTTTCTCGAATCTACTAATAAGTTCTAAAATTATCAAAAGAGATATTTTCTGAATTGCTCGTCCGATTTAGTTGCTCGTTGGTACACATTTTCTTCTGATATGTAGGTATAGCCTGAACTATAACCGCCAACTTGCGAACTGGACTTTTGAATTTATGGCCAAAAATGGTACTAAAAATGGGCAAAAATACAAAGAATGGGTTCAAAACGTCATTCTCCAATACCACAGCGAATACAAATATCGTTCTACTAGTTCAGGCAAAACCTACAAGTGTACTGAGTAAACGGATATGTCGATTTTTTTGTTTCGGACGAGGGACTCCGACAGAATCCTGTGATGAGTGCAGGCAAGCGCAAATCGCAATCTCCATTTCGCTTATCAATCACTCGACGGTTTTTCAATTGTTTTTTGATGGTCCAACAGTGGAAATGAAGAAAAATAACATACCTTTCAGTGGTGTGTAATGTAAATAATATCCAATACTCACAGTACTTATGCCAGCCTCCCTAATACGACATTAAAATTACACCGGAAAGGGTTGCGTGTCCCCTTAAGCAGCACTGTTTTAGGTCTAGGAGCTTTTATACTCTCAGCCTCCTTGACGTCGGCCCTTTGTAGTACATGCCTATTATATTTCTCGCAGACACGGATGTGGTCGGCCTTGTGATCGATCGGGACCAAATAACGCCCGATGAAATACAACAATATTGTTCCATCCCTCCAATTCCTGCAGCAATCTTGGCCATGAGATTACTGTAACTCGTCTCGATTCATACCATCGCAGATGTCGAGGTTATTTGGATACTTACAAGCATTATGTGTTACGAATTTATCTATGGATGATACTCAAAAAGTTTTGCGTGCCTATTATACGTCATGATATTAAATTTGATCATTCTCTATTTTTTCATATAGTTTTCGAAAGAATCCATGCTGCACTACGCAGCCGAAGCTGCTGAAGTAAATTTGTTGTTAGTATAGGATTTAATAAGTAATATTCGATTTCAGTTGACAACGTGTTGCCATGGCTCTCCCGAAGTGGACGGTGACGGCTCACCTCGCGTTGTTATCCCGCCAGCCCGATAAGTTCAAGGTTGAAACAAGTATAGAAAATTCGAATTTCAATCAAGAGATGTACTTCAATAGTTAACGGCGCGATAAAGAGAACAAAACTTACAAAGCCCTGTCGGTGGAGGGTATGAAGTCGAACACCCACGCACAGAACTTCACATATGATTCACTGCGCATGCATAGTGATGCACGCCTCGAAGAATGATTGATTTATATCTGAACTATCGGATAAAGTTGAATACTGTTGGTAGGAAAGGTGTGTAAATAATCAGACAGCATTTATTATAATATTGAGCCAGGGAGCAGTGCGTCTCGTAGCCTGGTAGCCGGCATACTTATACTTAGGTATTTCACCGCTTGGGTGCTCACATCGCCACCACGCTGGGCCCTCATAGTTCAGGAACTTTAGGCGGAAAATGGAAATCTTTATACCAAATTTGTATGCCAAGCTAGAAATTTGTATACCAAGCTACAAATTGGTGAACATGGACCTTCCAGCTCTCTTAATAAGCCGTGAAAGTCCGATTAATTCTTCTGCATCCTCAGGAGGCAGCTAGGCCTGCTCCGGTGCGGTGCCCCTGGCAGGGAGTTTAACTGGGCGGCCAGCCTCTACGATATAGTAAGGGACGTCGCCCCGGAGTGGCTTGCAGTGTTTGACTCGGAGGACCCAGTTGAATGGGCCAATGCGAGCAGAGTCTGTGTAGAAAAGTACCGACGCAAGATGCATAGGGAGGACCTTCAGCTCGCCAACGCTGCTCAATATCTGCAGTTGCATCTCCCGAAACCGCAAGACGGCAAAAGCGCAGAATATCTAAGCGCCAAGGTACCGCTCCAAGCTCTGAAAGTTTTCATGCAACTGAGGCTGGCTAGTAAATTTTCATGCGTGATTAGGATAAACATAAGGATGGCCTGCAATATAGGTTCACACCGGCAGCTGCGTGCCCCATATGCAATACCGGGGAATTAGACACAGTGGCACACTTTCTAGCCAACTGCCCGATGCTAGCCGAGTTTGAAAACCACTACCTGGCCCCGATCTGTGGGTCCAATCAATTCATAACAGAAGACATCTTAGGTAGCCCCTGCGGTGAGGTGGTCAAGCGCCCCCTGGAAGGTTATACTAGCGAGCAGATAAAGCACAATGTAAAAGGGTATACGCAAATACGTAGGAACCTGTACGCAGTATCCCTAGCTAATAATAATGATAGTAGTACACACTGCACTGCGCGTGATAATTGTCTTCTTGTTACCTAACTGATAGAAAATTTTTCTTTCTTTGTTATCTTTTATTTTATTATATTTGTATTATAACGCACCAATTGTGAATTTATCATATGTTAATATCCCCTGTATAATTGTACCCCTTGCCTTGGGACTGAAGTCCCCTAGTGTAATAATAAATGAATAAAAAAATAAATAAATAAATTATTATTATTATTATTATTATTATTATTATTATTATTATTTTGGAAAAAATTGAAATTCCGATTTTCACAACATTTTCAAGATAAAAAAAAAATGAAAATAAAGGGCGTATACGACTTTACACCTCTGCCTTGTCTAATTTTTTTCTGCTGAAAATTGAAAATCTCTCAAAAGATCCGGAATTTTGATTATTCTGTGCGTTTAACAGGATTTTAGTGTTGGTAGAAGAAAAAAAAATGGCCCATACGTTTTCATTTTCATTAACAAATTTCACCATTTTCGAGTAAATTTTTTTCAATGATAATATTATTATTTCGGAAATTGTTATAATAATAATAATAATAATAATAATGATGATAATGATGATGATGATGATGATGATGATGATGATGATGATGATGATGATGATGATGATGACCCTCTTACTTCCTGGTTGGCAACAACACACATCATATCACAGTTTGGTTCCCGTTGCGCCCGCGTGTCTCAAAGGAGCGCTGCTGGGCCTGAAACTCAACGCAGGAAGTAAGAGGAAAGGAGACCGATCCTCACTCTACAACAGCTGCGATGATATTCACGGCTCTTTAGTAGTACAATATTCTACCAGTCGTGGTGCTGGTGAAAAAGCCTTATTTCACTCGATTTTGGTGAGATACACGTTCATGTAGCTACCAATTTAATACAAATCGTCTAAGGAACCCATTTAACACCCCCCCCCCCCTCCCGTTCATATTGGACTTCATTAAAGACTTCTGGTAAAGACTAACTGGAGCATGCTCTTAATGACAAAACAATATGTAAACCGCACAGCTGGCCACACTCGAACGTCCATGCGTTGACCGATTTAGCCGCTTGGTAGCGCCACTATAGAGATATCCAACAGGCGTATACCTTGTAACGGTAGATAAAACTGGGATTGAGAAAACAGTCCCCCGTTCACAATAAGAAAGCTTCTTTACAACTGAAATTATCAAACTGAAAGGAGTTGGGCGCCAGGTACCGAATGTACCGCCGTACGGTAGGTTAATCAACAAAAGAGACTAATCAAACGATATTCAGCAAACGGTAGGTTCAATAACAAGAGATAGTAGCACTGCTCGGCTAAACTGCAGTTTCGTATACCATAGGGTAGAGTGGGTAGGTTCTCCAGTAAAAGACACATGAATAGGTAGGTTAAACGGTAGGCGGATCCTACTATATTAAGTAAAGCAATAGCAATCCAGTTTTACAATAAGTTATCACATAAATCAGTCATAAGCGGGTTTTTTTTCCAAAACTCAGTACGTGACTAGTGCCTTGACAACGTCGTATCGTTTCCTATGTGCATAGCAATTTATAGCATTCGTATAGCAAAGATTCCCATACTGTGTGTCGAAGTGTCCCGAATTTTTCCGGCGGGTGCGAGGTTGGGGCGTCGTATTTTTCGGCCTGCAGTTTTATTTTTAAAAGTGCTACAAAGAAGTGCGGATGTGCGACAGTCTCCCGACGAAAAGCCGAACAACTGGCCTAAGTAGTATTGATTTATGATCATAATTATTTTGCAGATTTCTATTCTATTTCATTCTATTGTATTCTATTCTAGTCTATTCTATTTTATTCATCCTATCCTGTGCAGTTGTTTGATTCATAACCCCTATGTATACACAGTGTTCCGACGCAGTTCTTCTTTTCGAGCTGTAAAAATTATTTCCTGAGGGGGAAATAACTCGATACAGGCTTGACACAGCAATTTTGTAATTTAAATTAATTCGCATTAATAGTTTCGATGTGATTTAATGCACTCTAATTCGAAATAATTCATTATAATTTCACTATAACTTGATTCACTATAATTCACTATAACTTGCATTATTTCGTTAGCGTTCAAATTAGTTCACTATAATTCAAATTCATTTCGTTTAAATCTAATTAATTCATCAATTCTCAATAAATTCCTAACAATATACGTTAGTTAAAATTAATTTGCGATATTTCGTAGAATTTTATGTTAGTACGAATAAAATTGGGCGCGAATTTTCGGGTAATTCCGAATTGATTTGTTCAAGGCAGGATATATTTCATGTGCAGATGAATTTTTGCATACGATTTATTCATACCGTAGGTGTGTACGTAACGAAATCCACATTAATAGCGATTAATTCAAACCCGAATCCAAGTTAATTCCAATTAGTTCAGAATAACCTTCGGTCATTCCACCTAACCGAAATCAATTCAATCCAATTTCGTTAGTATTATTCAGTTTTTTTCAATTCTTCTAATTTCGAATTGATTCGTTTAATGCGAATAAATTCATGTTAATTCACATTAGTTTCGATTAATTCAAAATCATTTTCATCAAAATTTCGCCTAATCCAAATTATTCAATCTAATTTCGTTGATTTAATTCGATAGTTTTTCAATTCTTCTAAATTCGAAATAATTCATCTAATGCGAATTAATTCATATGAATTCGAAATAATTCATTTAATTCGTGTTAATTCGCATTGATTCCTATCAATTAGTATTGATTCATGGAACATTGACACGTCAATTCAACGAGTGATTTCCCCCTCGTTATTTCCATCATTTTGCATGCTGTTACTCGTTTGAGACGTATTATGTATAATCGTTGCGATTGATCGGTCAACTTGCACTGGATTGACAATGAGTGATTTTCAGTTGAGTCTAACAGTATCACAGGTTTTCGGCGCAGATGTACGCAACAATGTCCACATGTGAGCACGGCGAACAAATACAGACTATAACGGATGTGAGGACCGAAGGACATATTTTGACAGAAATCTACTACCTCATTTTGGGATGAAAGTAAAATATTGAAATGCGACTCGGACAGATATTGGAAATCAAATCTAGTGGTTACTTTACGTCTGTATATAATCTAATATGATTTTTCTCACACCGGGTCGCAAAATGCCACTTTTCATACCTCTTGAGCCGGCGCAAAACAGATCTTTTCGGCCCTCGGGCGCAAAGTTCCGTTTTGCACCCGCTCACTCGGTCTGAAAATAGGCATTTTTGCAGACCAGGTGTTGAGAAAAAATCGTGTGCAACACGAGCGCAAGGCTATTTTGGCGAGTGTGATTGCAGTACACTCGCCTTTAGCTCGTACTGCAAATTTCACACTCGAAAAATAGTGTGTTGCGCCCTTGATACACAATGTACTATTGGAGTCCTGGTTTGCATCCGAGAAAAAAGTAATGTGCAATGCACGGTTCTTGACATTGATCTGCTTTGCAATTACAGGATCCGATAGAATTGTTTCTCTTCGGGCCGGCTGAAGCCACTCCTGTCAATACTGACCTGACTAACCTACCGTCTGCGCAGTCAACCGTGACGTACACAAAATTAGGCGACATATTTTGTGAAAAATAAAAATATTCCTTTCGTTGTAGGCACGTAGAAAAATCACAGATTCACACAAAATCTACACGGACAAACCCCCATTCTTTACTGGAGAATAATTTAGCACTCGATCAATTTTTATTTTTGAATCAAGTGTCCTAATTGGTACTTACTCTGTACTTATACTTTTCAAATGGTATTCCTTTGTAATTGTTTGCAACCTTCGACGAGTCCCCTTGAATCCGTAAAAATTGGAAATCAAGACAAATATTACCATTACAGACCGAACCGAGAGAATCGTGTCCAACATCGTCACTACACACGGAATTCGAGGCATCGAAAACTAGTCGCATTGTACCATTAAATACCGAGAACGAAACTCAAGAATCAGTACGTTAGATTTTATTATTTACCAATTCAACAAACTTTTTCTTATATTTTATTTACCTGGAGGATGCAAATATAAATTGATTGTTCAGAAATTTTAAATATTGCTAAGGAAGTACAGCGATGGAAAAATCATAAAACGGGTGTTTAAGTACAACGACGGATTTTTGAATAACGGAGCTCGAAAACTTCTTGTACACTTAATAATTCAGAGCGAACTTGATAAGGCTTTAGCACCATTGTCCAACGACGGCACGGAAAAGCTCGAAGACTTGACGTAAGATTCTGTAAATGTAGTATGCGTACCGAGTTAGTATTTTCACAAATATAGACTAATCATCAGGGGAGACCAGGGCAATGCCGGGATTTTAATAAGATCACAAATACGCAGAAGTATGTTGTTATTTTAGAACCTTCACGTGTTCAACATTTTTTTGATTGGGTGGGGTGCAGGGGTTCTCATCTTGACCTAGTCACTTTCACTTTTAAAATAATCATCATTATTTCTCGTACACAGAATTTCTTCGGCAACGTTTGATGGATACGCTCATGATATCCAGAAAATCTTTGATACGGAACATCCTGGCACATATTTTAATGCGTTCAAATCAGTGGCCGGGGTTCGAGTATTAGCTCACGGAAAACTGTGGGAGCACTATTGTTACGTCAAAGGTCTAATGAGAGAGCAAGGAATACTCGAAGTTCGAAGACCGAAAACGAAAGAAACACAAAAATCAATCACCGTGACCGGTTAGTGGTGCTGTGAAAATTATAACATGTATGTAGGTGAAATCTTGTACGTCTAATTACAATATCCGTACGCATTTGCAGATGAAGTAAAAGTCCAGCTGGAGTGGTCGAAAACTCACTGTGAGCCATGGGAACAACTTTCAGATGTATGGCGAAAAACGTACGAAGTGCGAAGATCGATTATTTTAAATGGAGACAAACCTATCTTCGAATATTTCCATGAGATATTAGCTCTTCGTTTGCAAATTGGAAGTAAATTAGTACGTATCGGTTGTTACTCTATCCGCAATATTAAATTCAAAACTTTCAATTTCGTTTTTATTCATGTGTATAGCTCGAATGTGACTTCAATTAACTATGGCCAGAAAGGCATTCAAAACTTTTGGACACATGGGAACTGTGAAGTCTCCTCTGATGTTAAAGCTGCGCAAAGTGAAGAACATTAAAGACGTTAACGACAAAGCTTACTTACATTTGCTCCCAACTTCCAGATGAGCAAACGTCTGCCATTTTTCTACTCCTGCCATACATTCTTTCGTCCGACCGAATGAAGAGTAGAAAGAGGAAAGTAACTGCCACTGGAGACACGCCTGAACAAAACGCAACCTGCACCGCGGTAGATAATCGAAAATCAAGCCTACACGAACGAAGGGAATCATTCACAGTGAGAGTTCCGGTAATTGATACATAGCTATTATTAACACTAAAAACCAGCAGCTGGTATCGTGTGTCGTAAAAAAATAGAGTATTTACGAAATCCAAACAGGATTGATGATATCTATTATCACAGATATACATATATGTGCATTAGGTAACTAACACTTTGCCTTGATTATTCCAGACTGCAGCCGTTCCTAATACGGCGATAGAGAGACAGAAAGAGTATCTACGGGCACGGGGACTCAGCTTGCAACCTACTCCAGTTATCGTGGGTTCTGTCACAGATATCGAAGCACCGTACGTTGTGATCGATGAATACCTTACATAACTGAGTCGTATCTTCACGCTATTGACCTAACCTTCAAAATATTTTACGCCACTAATTGCGAATACCCTGAGCCAACTAGAAGTTTATGGCTCTTCTTGCAAAAAGGTATTTATAATATCGAACCTCCGACCGAAAAATTTCCAGTGGCCGTTAATGCTTTAGCTGGAGAAGTGAGACAATTAGTAGCTCAAAAATCGTAACGCCATACCTCAATTTTGGCTAGCAATCAGTATTTTCTCGGCTATTGGTGCAACAAAGTTCGATAAAGCTCGTTGTGATTTGCTTCGCTTGCCAGTGTTCCTTCTCTGACAATACCAGTCTCTTACGCCATATTTCTGTATTACAAGCTGATTTGATAGAGTATCGTTGCGGTCAAAATGAAAACTGTCACAGAAATTTTGCGTGCTTTAGTTCATTTAAAAAACACCGACTCAAAAAACATGTATCTACAATAACCAAAGGTTCAGATGTCGATGAACCTAAAGATAGTTTCATTAATGAGAACGCTTTATCTACACCTGCACCCGAAAATTATGTAGGGTAGGATAACAATTTTGTACCTCCGAAGCCCTATCCAGGCACACAAAGCGATAATTGGGAAAATTTTGATTCAAACAGTGACGTGGATGTTGATACAATCTTATTCTCCAAATTGAGAGCTGAATTAAAAGCTGCTGAAAATGTGGAATCTCGATTTTCAAGTCCGGAGTTTGAGTCGGACGTTACGATTATGCGAAATATTCTTAAAGAAAAAGCACTGCAATTCGTGGCAAAGCTTTATGATTTTCCTGAAATACCTCGAAATAAAATCCAAGATGTTGTTCACGAAACTTCGGGTTTTATCAGTGACATAGTGAGCACAATTAATGAAAAAGTGCAGGCGCCATTGAAACCTTTGATCGAGAGTCCTGACGACGCATTATACCTCCGAGATATTTTTGATACGTTTTCGAAGCCGTTCCACAATTTGGATACAAAGTACTCTCGTTTTTCTAATTTTATAAAGCGTAAAACCTTGATCCTTCTAGAACATTACACAATTGGCGAAAGAGAAGAATTCACGCAAGAAGATGGCATTCAAGTCTTACGTCACGTTGCAGTTACGGCTCAATTTATTCCGATAAGAAACGTCTTTGACAATTTTTTTTGAACTGCCCGGTGTACTTCAGGAAACATTAGATTATCTCAAATCTTTGCAATCGAATACAGATATCATATCAAACTTTGTTCATGGTAGTTTGTGGAGAGAAAAAATGTCCTCGTTTGGCGATAAAATAGTCTTGCCACTGTTTTGGACTTCGATGATTACGAAAACAATAACCCCCTTGGAAGTCACAAAGGCATTGGCAAGTGTGGAGCAGTATATCTTAGTATACCATGTCTACCACCGAACTTCTAATCTAAACTAGAAAATATTTGTCCTATTTGTCCTCTTTAACACATTAGACCGTATAGTTTTCAAAAACGAAGTAATTTTTACGAAAGTGGTCGAGGAACTAAAATTTCTGGAAAACGAAGGCATAACAGTTACTCTTGCCAACTAAAGTGTACAATATTTTTCAGTTTAGGGTTAGTATTGGGAGACAATCTCGGGCTGCATTCGATTCTCGGATTCACAGAAAGTTTCCAAGCCAACTTCTTCTGTAGATTTTGTCTTACTATGAGAAATAATATTAATAACATTTTCAACGAAAGGCAATGCACTCCACGTGATATTTCAAATTACGAAGCCCATTTACAGCTGAATGATATTAAAGAGAGTGGGATGAAGGAAAGGTGTATTTTCTACCAAATTAGTGGTTACCACATGACGGTAAATTTGAGTGCTGACGCCATGCACGATCTTCTGGAAGGAGTTTATCCTTTGGATTCAGCTCGAATATTATATCATTTAATTTATGAGGCTAAACTTTTTGTATTGGACGAATTGAACGATAGGATTCGGGGATTTTACTATGGCCCTAAGTACAGCCAAAATAAACCAACCGAAATTTGGAACACCATCTAAAAAAAAAAAATAATCGTTTATCAATGTCCTCTGCGGAGATGTTATGCTTCACCAGACACATATGCATGATACTAGGGGACTTGGTATCTGAGGAAAATGAGCACTGGTAGCTATTGAAATTGTTGAAGATGATAATCGAAGTGGTCGCTAATACTGCAGTTGCTTTGAACACTCACGACTACCCCAGTACTTTGATTGCAGAATACTTGCGATTACATGCAAGGTTGTTTGCTGGCTCTATGAAACCCAAGTTTCATTTTCTTGTTCACTATCCGACGATAATGTAAATTGCGGGTGTTCTGTGGAAAAGTAGCTCATTGCGATATGAGAGCAAACATCGCGAGGGTAAAGTAATATCGCGTGCTGCAGTCAGTCGCATTAACGTTTGTCGCACCATAGCGTTGAGACACCAGCTACGCCTAAATTATCGTTTCTTATATAAAAGATATTTAGATCCTAATTATATTATTCGGCCTAAAAAAGCAATTAACGTAACTGATGTCTTTCGAACAGCGTCGATCCCAAACGTACTACCATGTGATTTAGAAGAACCCGTCTACCTTGCCGAATGGGTCAGTTATAAGGGTGAAACAAAAAAAAAAAAAAAAAAAGACTATTGTAATGCTTCCTTCCGAAGAAGGACCCGTATTTCATGATGTAGATTGTGTCATTTCCAACAGCAATTATAATTACCTCTTGATAACCAGAGAATTGTTGGACTGTCGTTTCTATCCGCACAGCCAATCATATAAAATAATAGACGCGGACTGTTTCACTTTTAAATGTCTAAGGTTTGAAGACTTGCAAAATGCAATTAGTACACATAAAAATCGTTGTAGCGACGGGTTCGTTTACATAATGAAAAAGTGGCTATAGCTCTAAAATAGGTTTTGTACATGTTAAATACTGTTACTCAACAAATAAAACAGTATTTTTTCGCCAAAGTGTGATGCTTCCATCATTTTATAACAGTCCAACCTGCTCCATGCATAGTGAACAATCTTGTGTTCCACATAATGCACTCGAATTTTGTGTTGATGACATTGTGTCAATCTTATCATTTCTTTCAGTTGGAACAACAAATGTTCATGCTGTACTGAATGAAAGTAATGTAAAATAAACACAATATCAACACCAAAATTTGCGTGCATTATGTGGAATGCAACATTTGTACTGTACGGCTTTCCTTTCCCCACTTCGGTGAGATTCACCATACAGTATCCAGATTTTAGTAATATTATATGTATCAACATTTTCGATACAGTTGGGTATAAATTACCACCGAGTATCGAACGAGGACGTTGCCTACCCCCGCGCATACAGGCTCTCACTATATTGAATTTATCTACGATGTCATTAAAGATATCGCAATTCTCTTCGAAGCATTTTGAAGACAAAAGAAGGATCTATGTCGTGACGTAGGCCGATTTTGGAATTTCGTTTCAAATTTTCCAAAAAACGTTTTCGAAAGTAGGCATATTTTGCGACCTGCTACAGCGAAGACTAGACATTTATTGGAAAATCGGGCTACGTCACGACATAGATGCATCCTTTGCCTCCAATTTGAGCCCAAAATCAATACAATCGTACATAAGACTAGCGAGAAAACTTGTATGAGCCGAAGCAGAAATCGCGATTTTTCCGCCCAGAGCAGCCTATCCCTACTCCGTCGTAGCCCCAGGAGTCGGTCCCAACCGTTATCCCCTCCACTTTCGCGCGGGAAGCCGAATTCTCCCGCGCTGGCTCACTAGGCAACGTCCTTAAAAGTTACAGTACTAGAAATAACGCGGAGTATAAATCGTCACAATCATCGCTACGGAAATTATCAGAAATATGTATACAAAACGTACCGTAGACGTAACGATAGGCAAACGGATCAAATATCCAGAAGAACAATAAATAATTACTAAAACTAGTTCCGCGGCTGCTTCTACGCAAGGGGAAATACCTTAGGAAACTCAATCGTAATCTGCATGCGATAGCATGCGTAAATCATAAATTACCATACAAGTAATCAAAGAAATATAAATCATAAACCAGAAATGAACGGTGACCGTAGTTACAGAAATATGATGCGAAAGTTATCGAGAGATAACCAGAAATATCTCGAAAATTGATTCAGTCGAGAGGTCGTTCCGTAAAGATTGCTCAAACGTATAGCGTAATGTATAGCCTATCGGTAATGAACTGAAACGTAGCGTAAAGGAAATCACACGAGATCGTGGTGGCAAACGCGACACCGACGAGACCGAGATTCTCAAACGAAGATTCGCCTACAGACGGTAGGACGATAGAAGAGCCATACGATAGATTTTATACAGAAACTGAGCGATAGATTAACAGGTTACAAGACTGAACGAACGATAGAATGATAGAACGATCTCGTAACTTTACATAAACAGGCAGAAGGCTTACCTTAAATGCAGACGTGAAAAGGCACTGACTCGAGGTTGAGTTAACAAAGAATGACTCTAAATTACTAAACAAATCTAATGGAAGGAAAATAGCGGTAGGAAAGATGTACGATAGCCAGATGGTAGAGAGTGAATTTACAGAGACGATAGGGGGATGAGGTGAATAATAGGTGGAAATATCTATAATCGTAGCTGGAGACGTCCTTTCGGGATCACAGCGAAGCGTAGAAGAGACCGAGTCTCGTTGTTCTCCTTGATTTATAGACAGTTCGTGTCACTCATGGCTCGGCCGTACGAAGTCGAAGTTCGGAACAGCCACTTAAGGATGTATAGGCCATACAATCTCAACCAAAAGTGAGTTTCGTCGTCAATATTGAGTACTTCGAGATGAGATAAAAATCGGAAAAAAATCAACCACAATCAAGATGATAAAAGTATTCATTTTCAATAATAATATTGCCCAAAAATTATCAAAAAATTGTTTAAACAAATCATTGTTTAACAAATTTCCTGGTGACGTTATTTTTTTTTCATGTCAAATGAATTCGTTAATCTTCCTGAATACAAATGAATTTTTTCAGAATTTTGTCACTTTTTTTAAATTTCCGTTTTAGATTTTGAAAAATGGAGAAAAAAATCTTAATTTCGGATATTTTGTAACAAGCAGAGCAAGTCACAGCATATTTATATGGGTTCATCCCGTATAAAGATACAGAAGTATACCGAAGGTTTATATAGTGATAAGTAATAACAGAGTATCTTGCGTAGAAACAGAGTGATTATATCAGTCTTTATTCAAGTAAGCAGTTCTAAGTCAACAATCAGTATTACAGTATATTACTCCCAGAGTAGGTGTTATTCTCTAGAGAGTTATTACAGAAGTGAGTCCAGCTAATCCAGTCAAGACTGAAGAAGCTGGGGGAAGGGTGAGGGGAAGTGCATAAGACTGACCGAGCCATCCCACGGTACGCGAAGTATCGAGTGATGCACCGTCAGGCTTATGCGAAAAGAGTAAGATAGCGGGGTGCAGATATTCTAAGATCTAGTTAACTAAGTCTAAGTCTAAGCGTGTGTGTGTGTGTGTGTGTGTGTGTGAGGGTGTGTGAGGGTGTGTGAGGGTAGGCGTCGTATGGGCCGTGGGACCAGACGTGACAATTTTATTGTGGAAACGGTGTAGATTACAGTTCCGAAGTTTCCGGAGCGTGGAACTAATAGTTTTGTAAATACAGCCTTTAGAAATTTCCGAAAACGGCAATTTAAAAAAAGTGACAAAATTCTGAAAAAATTCATGTGTATTCAGAAAGATTAACGAATTCATTTGACATGAAAAAAAAAAATAACGTCACCAGGAAATTTGTTAAACAATGATTTGTTTAAACAATTTGTTGATAACTTTTGGGCATTATTATTATTGAAAATGAATACTCTTATCATCTTGATTGTGGTTGATTTTTTTCCGATTTTTATCTCATCTCGAAGTACTCAATATTTACGACGAGACTAACTTTTGGTTGAGATTGTATAGTCTTATACATCCTTAACGGTGATAGGTCACCGATCACCCCTCTTATGCAAATCTGTACGTTCAGCAATCCTCGGCTCCTCTGACGTCACGATCTTAGCTCCTCTCGCGTTGTTGCTCGCTAGGGCCATACCGATCTGCTGCTGCCTATGCTCTGAGTCTGTGTCTGTATCCACGTGACCTTCCCTTAGCCGGACTCTGGCGGGAGACGATAGTTATGTTCGGAACGTAAGTCGCCTTCACCAGTCGTGCTGGACATCTTTCACTTTGCAGCCACAGCCCTCAGAATTAGGAGACTTCTCGTCTAGGGAATACCTGACGAAGATGCGGCAACTGAAACAGTAGTTGATAATGGTCTGCAGGCTTTACAGCCTCGGTCATCGAGCCACGAAGTCGAGTAGTGGCCTCCACTTGGCCCAAACACCGGTCTCGGGGACATCCTCAGCTGTAGCGGCGTTACTTCGTGAAGCTCATCAGGTCAGCTGGCGGGAGGGTTCGCGTAGGCTCGTCCTTATACGCCGGCAGCCGAACTGCGTTGAGAGTGTCGGGTGATCGGGAAACGCTATCTCTCTCTGGCCTATGGGCCACATAGACTCGCACGTTTGTAAGCGTGTAGCTGTGACGGAGATTGTCGGAGAGTGCCAAAGGGTAGAGCTCTTGCAGCGACGATCCTCGACGAAGAATTACATATAGAGAATGCGTAAAAATGCAAAGAATTAAACATAAGCGAATAATAACTAATACGACGCTTGATTGAGTTTCCCCTGAGTGTATCAGATGTTATTTTTCCCCCGCGTGTGCGTCAGGACCACGGACGTATATTAGAGGACTGGCAACTCCCGGCAATATCGCGCCGACTTTTCCCCCGCTAGTAGGCGCCTTCGCCGTTGCAGCGCTGATAGTCACTGAGGCCTCTTTGGGCGGGATAATTCAAACGGGAGCGGCGTCACATGGAGGGAAGGAAAGAAACAGGATAAAATGGGACTAGGATAGTTAATGCGGAGAGGATATGAAATGACACAGATACGTTTTTTACTAACTCATTTACTTAATGTTTAGTAAATTTGGCGAGTTTCTTTTTTTCACGATTATCTTTTTTGGTATCAGCTCCTTGTTTCCTACTGTATTGGCGCATCCGCATATTAATGTAGTATCTAATGACATATGCCAAAATGTCTTCAGCGGAACTGTAAAAAGAATTTTGCGGAACAGTAAAAAGGTGGCACCGTCTTTTATTCGTTTTATAACCCGATGTACAATTCGGAGCTATGCAGCGGCGACCCATTTTCACTCCGTGCCGCTCCGGGGTCACTACTATATCTTTACTTGTGAGGTTAAGTTTTGTTTGTTTATCAACACACCTAAGAGTCGGCCTCAGTGATTGCCAGCACCCCGCAGTCATACGACGGTACAAGGTGGAACTACCGGAAAAAAAGTCGGCGCTACTCTAGAACGGCTGACATAGGGGAGTTGCCAGTCCTCTAATATACGTCCGTGGTCAGGACGTCTCAGCTGATTCCATGTAACGGGTGACCGCAAACACCACGTTACAACCTCTTTGTCCGGACTCTATTCGTATCACGAAGGCCGAACTGAATTTATTCGTACGTTCGTTGTTTACTTTCGTCAGCGCTAATCATCCCTACATGAAATTTTCGATAGGACTCTATCCGGATTTTCGAATTTCCGGATGGAGATCTATACGTTTTGTATCCGCATTTATGTGTATCCTATCCGAAGGAAAAAATTCTATGAGAGTTATTTACGGGTGTTTCGGAGTTGTACCCGGATGGAGAAATCGACTCCATCGGCATGTATCCGTTCGTATCCGTATTCTTTCCGCATCACCTTGAACTTATACGTACGTATCCGTTCTTCACCCAACAGCGATCTTCGCAAGTCCAGGAATCTATCCGCTTTTCAAACTACTAGCAGAACCTAGCAGCCCGGCAGCGATTTCTGCGATCTTCGCAATTCTATCGTCCTCATCCGCACTCTATCCGTATTACAAACGGCAAACGGAACCTATACGTACTACATAGGAGTCCTTTTTTTTCGCCAATCTATCTGCCGCGCAGCGGATCGTATCCGGAAGACAATTGGAAACGCCTGGAATCCGGGTGTGTCCGACAGCCTGCCCCAACATCTCAATGCCGAACATGGTTACCTATCCGGACCCGTCAGTATCATCCGAAACGCCAACCTTCTACTATCTGTATCTATACCAACGTGATTGGTCGGGTTTCAGGGAAAGGACCAATGATGTCGCGGTGTGTCTGACGGTGTCTGTTTTCTTGCCTTGTTGGAAAGCACATTGTAAGTGTTCAGGGTCCAGAAACAGGTAATCCACCCAATTTAAAAAAAAAAGAGGAAATGTCACCGAAAATCATTGCAACGGATTCAAAGTCACCAGATTAGGTACTGGTCTCAATGAAAAAAAATGTCACCGGAAGAGTGACGTAAGGTACTAAATCTGGTGACAAAGTCACTGAGTTGGCAACGCTGGCCATAAAGATTCCAAAGATCGCTGCAACTATACTTGACCCATCTCTATGCCGCATACATTGGGCTCTAAGGACCTTAGTCCTAACATAAACCAGAATACTATCTATAGTAACGTATTCTACGCTTCGACGGTCTATTTATTTTACTTTGCCTTTCTTTCATTCCTCATGACTTAATAATCCAATAGTCACATCAAGTTGGTAGGCCAGTACTCGTCGCGAAGGCAAAGTGAGTCCACGGCCGTGGAGGAAGTTGGAGGTCCCAACTCGACGAGAAAATAGGCTGCCATAGCCTACGGAACAAGAACAGCTGGTACATAGGACAGTTGAATAACGTACGCGCACAGAAAGCAAGGTTCTGTGGCGTATAGGTACATAGTTGCAATAAGCCCCCTCGTGTTTCGCTCAAACCTCGCTAGACAGCGCTGACGGTCGTATACGTGCAAACATTTTACGCAAACTCGTATCGTGCACGTATGTTATCCAAGTACCCTATACTACCCGTTCCCCTGATCAGGCAGCTGATCTCCAGCTCCGTACTAGGATACCCACGGCAGGTCAAACTGAAGTTGGCCTGACAGTGACGCTCGGGTACGCACTCTTCGACCCATCTTTTCATTTGTTTATTTTGATTTCATATTATTACAATCACCTTTCAAGTTCTATTTTCTTGAATTATCATTCATTATAGATGGAATTTTAACGGACAAAACGAATCAATCAATTAATTAATATCTCTGTCTGAGGAGAGTCACTCAATTCGAGTGTTTACAAACCTCAGGGAGAAAGAAAAAATTGAAAGAAATCGAAAGAATAATTATTTATTCGAGTAAAAATTCCCCCGGCCCGGGCTCGAACCGGGACCTCCGCATCATTCATTATCATTCATATCATTCATTATATTGTATTCGTCATCGCGGAATTAGCAACTAGTATACTCAGTAACACGACCAATAAGCTTATTATCGCTGCGTTATTGTTAGAGTCACTGATTTTGCAGTATAGGATTTGTTGGGGAATTAGTTCCCTCAAGGATGGCGCTAGCGACTACTGCCGCTCGACGCGAACGCGCCCTACTCACGCTCGCTCGCCAGGGACTAGCCTTGACGCCGGGTGACCGGCCGCCATTAATCATCGGTATTCGCGCGATTCACCACGTGTTTTCTCACCGGCTTTCTCATTCAATAAAAGTGAAGATTCATCGTTGTGCTCAGACCGCTCGTGATTAATACAATCAGTGAACTACACATATTAAATGCAGTGAACGTCTCACCCCTTTACCAGACTGCTCATCGTGTAAATATTGTAAATACCTATTCAATAAAGACCCTGATACACTATGGTTTGGGGCTTCCTAATGAGTGGCCCCTCTAGTGATCAGCGGCTCCTCCGGGGAGGAGAGAAGGGAAAGGAGTTGCGGCTGTAGGGGTTTTTTTAACCAAAAGCTATAGGTTGTGCGACCTATGTGCCAATGGCTGTAGGGGTTTAATAGATTTTTTTTTTTTTAGACCATAAAGTTATGGGTTGAACAACCCATGTACCAAATACACTCTGATGTCGGGTTTAATAGATCACAATGGCTGTTGAGTATCTGCTGCTTTATTAGCTGTTGGCTGGAGGTCTTGCTCGGAGCGCTGAGCTGAAAGAAGTGAAGAGCTCTGCGCTGGGCTCGGCCTTATATCCCCCGCCGGCGGCTCGTGGGGAGAGTCCGCGCAAGCGCGGTGCGTGTGGTTTAGGCGGGTAACCTCAGGTTCCGGGCGGGAACGCCGGGTATTGGCGGTGCGTTACGGTTTTAGTGCGGTGAGCTGCCGTCGGTTTCCGAGGGCGGCTCGGAGCTGAGTGTGTATCTAGCTGCCTGCATGTAGGCGCTCGTAGGTGTATGGAGGGTGGCGTGTATCAACCGCCCCCCTGTTGAAGCGTCTACATGCAGGTGCTAGGGTTTGAATTTGGCCTGCGCAGAGCTGTCACGTCTCCAACCTATTTACATCAAACTTATCCTTAAATTTTTATGTACAAGGCTTAAATACTATTTCTTAAATTCTATGCTTAATCTAGGTGCACCTATGTATCTATTGCTTATGAACTATTCGTATATAAAGGTCTTATGTCTAACTTATTCTATTAATCAGTCTTTCTTAACCTATTCTTATTACTAATTAACCTATCAAGAGTCTTGTCTCTTATTCTAGCACTTTGTACTAGGGGTTCACTGTTCTTCGGGGTCGAAGGTTGTAGTGATGTCGTCCTTTTCTCCCCAGTGCCCTGGTGGGCGACGGTTGACACTGGGGTCTCGGCTGTCCAGCCGAGGGTATGGCCTCCGGCTCATACTGGTCCTGGTTGCTCGGGCTGAGTTCGCCAGGGTCTGGGGCAGGCTGTCCAGCCTGTGGGGGAGGTGCTGCTGCCTCTGGGTTGTCCGGTCGGACTGGGGTGGTAGGCGTGGGTGCCTGGGGCTGAGACTGGGCTGTCTCGAGCGGTGGTTGCCGGTCTGTCTCGGCGGGTTGCAGGTTGCCATGGGCCGGTTTCAGCTGGCTTCCGTGCGTTTTTGTGAGTCGTCCGTCTTTGTTGACGACATAGACCTCACCTCCTATTCGCTGGTGGATAGGATAGAGTCCTTCCCAAGGTGCGGCAAACCCGGCGTGGAATTTGTCCGTGGCCTTGGATAGGTGGTGCCCCCTCGTGTATACCAGCTCGTCCGGCTGGTATCGGGGCTCAGGATCGGTCGCTGTGTTGTACCTCTCCTGGTATTTGGTCTGGTGTTCTCTGGCTTGTTGTACCCTCTGGTGCCTGTCCAGGGGAGGGTTCTTTGGCTTGGGTAGTCGCCAATCGCCAGGTTGGCGGAGCGTGTGACCTGTGAGCAGCTCGCTGGGGGTTCGACTTGTCGCGGCGTTGGTTCGCGACCGGAGGTTGAACAGGATCTGCGGCACGTGGAGGTCCCAGCTCGTGTGTTTCTTGTTGTGGAGGTGGAGACGTAACCCTTTCTTTAGTTCTCGGTTACGTCTCTCGATCGGGTTGGCTCTGGGGTGGTAGATAGGAGTGGTCCAGAGCTGCGTTTGCCACTCCTCGCAGGCGTCGATCCACTCCTGACTGGTGAACTGGGGTCCGTTGTCGCTCAGTATGGCTCGCGGATATCCCCATCGTGGAAACACCTCGTCTCTCATGCACTTGATCACGTGCTCGGTATCTGATGACCCTAGGGTGAAGGCTTCAACCCCATCGGGAGAATAGGTCAGTTACGACCAGCAGGAACCGTCGGCCTCTTCGTGTACGGGGGTAGGGCCCCATAAGGTCAACTGCGATGGTGTCCCAAGGTTCGTCTGGTCGTCTCGCCCTCGTCTGCTTCTCTGAGTTGGTGCCTGGAGTCTTTGTGCAGCTACACAGGTGGCACAACAGCACGTACTCGCGCACGTCGTCACGCATGTTCTTCCAGGTGTAGTGACGCTGAATAGTGCGTAACGTCTCCTCGCTACCGGGGTGGCCTGCGAGCTCGTCGTCGTGGTAGGCGTAGATCGTCCTCGTGGTACAGGCTGCGGGTACCACGATCTTCCATTGGGCATTTTTGACCCGGATCTCCCATCGTCGGTCGTTGATGCGGTGTTGCTGGAAGAACCTCTCCTCAGGGATGCTGCGATCTCCCTTCGTAGCCAGGCGGTTCCAGCGTTCGATCTGCGAACATATTGTGGTGTCGGTCTGCTGGGCGTCCAGGATCTGGTCCATCAAAATGCCGCCTGTGGCCATCTCCATCAGGGCCGGTGTCTCGGCAGCGGTTGGCGGTGGGGGTGGTAGCGTTGTTGGCGGTACCAGCCTCTCTGGGTCGTCGAACCCTGCCTCGATTCTCTCAGGTTCTGGCTGTCTAGAGAGAGCGTCTACTAGCTCGTTCTCTTTTCCGGGGCAATACTCGATCGTCATCGATAGCTCCTGTAGGGTCATGGACCATCGGTGTAGCTTCTTCCGGGTGCCCTTCTCTTTGTGAAGCCACTTCAGGGCCTCGTTGTCTGTGCGTAGGGTAAAATGGCGGTCTAGGTAGTGCCGGTAGCGTCGAATGGCCCACATCACTGCGAGACACTCCTGCTCATTACTGTGGTATCGGGACTCGGCAGGACTGAGCTTAGCGCTGGCAAAGCTAATGATATTCCTGCCTTGGTCCGGTCTGGTCTGGAACAGGACTGCACCTACCCCTAGGCCGCTGGCATCTGTTTGCAACGTGAATGGCCAGTCTGGGTGGGGTCGGCTCAGCTTCAGAGGTCTCCGGAAGCATTGTTTCACCTCTTCAAATGCTTCCCGGGCGCGCGAACTCCATTGGTACCTCTTCTTTTCGCTAAGGAGGTCGGTGAGGGGTGCACTGACTACCGCGAAGTGTGGCACGTATTCGCGTAGCCAGTTGCACGTCCCCATGAACTTCCTCAGTTCCTTCCGGGTCGCTGGGGGTGTGGCCTCGATGATCGCCCGGACGTGTTCCGGCTGTGGCTCGTTGCCTTCGTCTGTGACGACGTGTCCCAGGTAATTGAGCTTCTTGGCTCCGAAACGGCATTTGCTGCCTGAGCAGGTGAGTCCGTGGATGCTCAGTCGCTCGAGCACCGCTGCGACGTGGTTTAGGTGCTCTTCCCAGGTCTTAGAGTAGATAATTATATCGTCCAGGTACACCAGGCAAAATTCGTTCAGGTACCCGGTGAGGACTTCTTGGCTCATCAGGCGTTGGAACGTATTAGGTGCGTTCTTTAGCCCAAATGGCATTACCCGGAACTGGTACGTTCCTCCGTCGGGTGTGGAGAAAGCCGTGTATTTCTTCGCTCGTTCTTCCATGGGTACCTGCCAGTAACCACTCTTCAGGTCCAGGGTTGTGAAGATTGTCGCATCCCATAAGTCTTTGAGTGCGTCGTTTATTACTGGCATCGGTTGGGCTGTATCTTCGGTTATGTCGTTGAGCCCTCGGTAATCCACGCAGAAACGCAGTGGGGCGTTGCGCTTCTTCTCGACGAGGACCACGGGTGAACTGTAAGGTGAAGTGCATGGCTCGATAATGCGGTTTGCCAGCATCTCTTGCACCTGTTCGTGAATGATTTTCTTCTTCTCCTGCGAGTACCGGTACAGGTTTGTCCGTACGGGTCGGTCGGTACTCAGCCGGATGTCGTGCTTGATGGTCCGGGTCTGCGGGAGCCTTCCGTTCGGCTGGAAGACGTGGGTGAACTGTGCCACGAGTTCCTGAAATTTCCCGGCATAGGGGGCCGGGAACCCATGGTCCATCGGTGGTAGTTCAGAGGGTTGGTCTTCCGTCATCCCGTCGAGTAGTCGCACTGTGTGCCTCTCTTTCTGTCCGAGGTGTAGGCAGCATCTGTTGAGATCGATGATGGCTTTCTGTAATTTAAGCCAAGGTAGCCCTAAAATCAGCGGCTCTCTTAGTCCGGGTGTGACTAAGACAGAGAGGGTTGTGAGACGTCCGTCCACCTCGAGTGTGATACTGGTCTCCCCTAGTATCTCGCTGACGGCTTCGTTCGTCGCCAGGTTCGCCTCTCGTGGTCCGGGTCGTAGGCGGCGATCGGTCGGGATGTACCTACGCTGTAAGAAGTTATCCGTGGCCGCTGTGTCTATGACAGCGTCGGTCTCCTTCCCCTCGATGCATACCCTGATACGGGGTAGACGGGTGTGTCTCGTTGTCGCTGTATTTAGTGTTGGCTTGGGTTGGGGCTGGCGGCGTGATTTGCCGTATCCGTCGCCACTCTCCCGTTTCCCTGCGTCTTTGCTTGTCCGGACTGGAGGACAGGGCAGTCTCGGTTCCAGTGTCTTTCTGGGCAGTGCCAGCATTTTGGTAACTGGGAGTCTGGTTTCGTTGTCTGCTTCGGGGGCGGGGCTGGCTTCTTGGGTCCATCCTCTTCTTTCTTCGGCCTGGTTACAGGCATTTCGTCGGTTTCTGCCTCTATCGCCCTCTCGAGCAATGAAGCGAGGTTCGTAGGCTTGTGCGGGCGCACTGCTACCCTCAGGGATGGTCGTAGTAGCTCAATCAGGGTGGCTACCTTCTGTGCCTCGGTGTCGTCTTTGCGGACCCTCTGGTACAGCCTGTATTTTAGCTGTAGGAATGGTCCAACGGCCTCTTTCTCGCTTTGGCGTTGCGAGTAGAGCTGTGTGTTTAGGCGGGTCAGTACCGCCGGATTGTTGAACCTGTTCCTGAGAAGGGTCCCGAACGTTGGCCAGTCTGGAGTCACGGGATTATCAGAGCCACGGGATTCTGGGAGCCACGGGGCTTTCGAAGTCACGGGATTCTTGGAGCCACGGGGCTCGGAGTCACGGGACTCGGAGTCACGGGGCTAAGAGTCACGGGATTCTTGGAGTCACGGGACTATCAGAGCCACCGGATTCTTGGAGCTACTATTTTCTAACCCTTCTTAGAATACCGTCTGCGTTGTATCATGTGTGTGTGTATTGTATGATTGGCTGGCCTAACTTTTTCTAACCTTCAGTGAAGACTCTTAGCCCCGTGACTCTCAGCCCCGTAACTCCGAGCCCCGTAACTCCGAGCCCCGTAGCTCCAAGAATCCGGTGGCTCTGATAGTCCCGTGGCTCCGAGAATCCCGTGACTTTGAAAGCCCCGTGGCTCTGATAGTCCCGTGACTCTTAGCCCCGTGACTTTGAAAGCCCCGTGGCTCTGATAGTCCTGTGACTCTTAGCCCCGTGACTCTGAAAGCCCCGTGGCTCCAAGAATCCCGTGGCTCTGATAGTCCCGTGACTTTTAGCCCCGTGACTCCAAGAACCCCGTGACTCTGAAAGCCCCGTGACTCCAAGAACCCCGTGACTCTAAAAGCCCCGTGACTCCAAGAACCCCGTGACTCTGAAAGCCCCGTGACTCCAAGAATCCCGTGACTTTGAAAGCCCCGTGACTCCAAGAATCCCGTGACTTTGAAAGCCCCGTGGCTCTGATAGTCCCGTGATTCCGAGCCCCGTAGCTTCAAAAGCGCCGTGACTCTGGAAGCCCCGTGGCTCCAAGAATCCCGTGACTCTTAGCCCCGTGACTTTGAGTCCCGTGGCTTCAAAAGCCCCGTGGCTCCAAGAATCCGGTGACTCTTAGACCCGTGACTCCGAGCCCCGTGGCTTCAAAAGCCCCGTGGCTCCAAGAATCCCGTGACTTCGAAAGCCCCGTGGCTCAAAAAATCCCGTGGCTCCGATAATCCCGTGACTCCAACAATCCCGTGGCTCCGAAAGCCCCGTGCCTCCAAAAATCCCGTGGCTCTGAAAACCCCGTGACTCGAAGCCCCTGATTTCCCGACCCGTGAACACAGCCCTGCGGTTACGTTGAATTTTTCCCGTGAACCTAGCGATCGCACTGTAGGCACGGGAAAAGCCTCCGTGCCTCTAGCGTAGACGGATGACAGTCACGTTATCGTGCGAATAGCCTAAGCGTAAAAAAAACTAGACAAGGCAGAGGTATAGAGTCGTATTTTTATTTTTTTTTTTATATCGAAAATGTTGTGAAAATCGGAATTTCAATTTTTTCCGATGATGATGATGATGATGATGATGATGATGATGATGATGATGATGATGATGATGATGATGATGATGATGATGATGATGATGATGATGATGATGATGATGATGATGATGATGATGATGATGATGATGATGATGATGATGATGATGATGATGATGATGATGATGATGATGATGATGATGATGATGATAATAACAATGCATTGTTATAACTATTATGTATGTTTATGTATGTTTATGTATGTTTATTTAATGTTCCCCTCGGGGTTACATGGTTTCCGTCTCCATAACTTCATCTTATACATTACTACTTACAATTAGACTAATTTACAAATTTTTACAACTTATACATATCATACATTTGTTATAACTATTATTATTCCGAATTATTTCCGTTTGAATTCCCACTCAGCTGTCATAGCGCTGAACAAGGAACGGTGGTTCGTGAAACGCAGGACCGCAAGACGAAGGTTGGCGACAACTGTAAGCTTGGTTCCTGTTGCGCGCGCGCGTCGAAAAAGGAGCGCTGACGGGCCCGACACGCAACGCGAAACGATCCAACATGGATGCTTTATACCGAGAATTTCAGTCTTTTTCTGGAAACAATTCTGAGGCTTCATCGTTGAGTGAAATGAACAAGTTTTGCGATATATGTGAGTGGAATTATATTCCTGAGGGCGCTCAATGGTTCGTTTCCACCCTTGTGATGCGTAGTCGGTGATATCAGTGAAAACAAGTGACGGTCCCCACGCTTCGCGAAACAAAAAAGCCTTATTTTACACGTTCATGCAGCTACCAATTTGATTACAAATCGTCTAAGGAACCCATTAAACACCCCCCCGTTCATATCAGGCGTCATTATTTTTTAAATACGGAAATACTGAGTCCAGCATGCCCTTAAATGAGGGTTAATAATCGCTATGACAAGATATTTGGTACCCGCTATGACTAGACGGAAGGTAGTCGCTACTACGGCTCTTTGAATGGGATGCCGGTGTTGCCGATCCAGAAGTGTCAGATTTTACTGGAGCTACTGTTTTTTCCTTCGTGACCAGCGCGCTCTCCTCATCGATGGTTTGTCGGATAGTCTGACAAGAAGCGTCACAAACGTCAGGTTTGCATAAAATTGTTGTAATATACTTGCTCCGAACGTGAGGTTTTGAGAAATATGTTTGTACTTGAACACCTTGACTTCGTTGATGAGGTGCGAAATTAGGTACTGGAAGAATTCCAAATCTCGGTATTTCCCCAGCACCCAATTTTTCGTTGACATTGTTGTGCCGTTGCACAATATCTATGAGTTCCTCATTCACATTTTAAGTAGTCGACGTAGAGGGTTCTTCATTGTGCGGTACGAGCACTGATTCTTCACTTTTCCTTATTTTCGAAGGTGGTGCTTCGCTGACGTTATCATTCATTGATATATTTTCTTTATTCTTCGAATCCTCTGAAAAAATCTCAGCTACTTCTCTCTTCCTATTCAATTTTTTGAAAGCAGCACGCTGGAGACTATAGGAAACCTTGGCTCGGTTTGGTTGGCACTCGAAGATATGTGGCGTAACATCTCGCTTCAGTTTAGGCTTACCGCCGCACATTGAGTATTGTATATAATTCTCCATGTCCTCTGTTATCTGAAATATTGAATTCAAAATATAGAACAATATTTATACACATAATCCGGAAAAGTGTTAGAAGAAATTATTACATAAAGTAGATAGTTGAGTTTCAACGTGTAATATTTCTTTTTATTTTTATTTTTAAATTTTATAGGCCATGAAAATTATTATATCAAGATTCTAAAATGAATAAATTATTAACTAAGGAAGTAAAAGAACAGGGTTCGTGAAATAAATAGTTACTGAATTTACAATAATCAAAACCAGTCAATTCATATTTAATGTCTTTCGTTTTCTGTATTATCATGGATTTGACAAAAATGTATTATTCTAAATCATTCATTCATCAATCATTCATTCCATTGTATAGTTTAAAAATATATATGTTGTAAAAAGTTTGTAGAAATAGAGTTGTAGATAAACGTGCTTGTATAAATTCTTAAAATTTTTCTTCAATGTTCGTGTATATATTTTCTGTACAGAAAACGTATTCAATATTCTTGTCTTATTATTTTATTTAAAAATTTGTGTTTTGCCTCAACTTCCTCTCACTTTATACTTTGTTACGTCGTAAACTTTTAATAACTTATCTCAATTTATTTGATTTTGATGTAAGCATCCTTCGTGTTCCGCTTAATGATGTTCCATGATGTGTAGTTCTTGTAGTCCATTTACATCGTCGTAATTACTTGTTTTGTAACTTTTATGGTTTATATATTTTGATAAATGTGATCATGCTGATCTTTGTTATAATGTTCGTTATCGAAGAATAATTTTGTTGTAATAAAGTTATTTCATAAAATAGTTTTCCGACTTTTACTATTTGAATATTATTGGCACGTCTGGCTCCGTCGGTGGTTGAGAAAGAAGAGAGCTAGAGGAAACGATTATCCTCGCGACGATCCGTGTGAGAAGCCTCGACACCATATGAATTTACCTCACTAGTCAAATCTATTATAATGTCTTTGTTTTGATTTGTAGCGGGCTGTTTGAATCGTTACAAACGATTCAAATGATTAACTGCTATTATTATATGCATACAAATTTCAATGTGAAACAACACTTGTAAAATTCAATTATTCAAATGCATAATTATAGTTGCACTGTCAGACTCATCTTGAATCTATTCTTAGGTTATGTTGTCAGGCTCAAAATATTCATTGATATTACAGTTGTTTATTCGGTATTGCTTAGAATTCTATGAAATTAGTCGATGCAGGAGTATCAATTGAAGTAATATCTCAGTACGTACATGGAAATGGTCCTGACAGCAGTAGTAATTAGATTTTGTAGGGGCATCAGCCCGCTTAGCGATTTCAAACCACTTTTTTCTTATGTTTTCGTCTTGTGGTACGAAAAAAAAAACTTTCCCAGGAGCACTGGTAGACGTATTATTACACTTAGGCACAAAACACCATTTGTAAGTACCTTTTTTATTTGCTTTTTCATTTTCTTTTGACATTTTTACGATGCCACGCACGTTAAACAGATTCGATCTACAACAATGTGACGTCACACAGTCTTCAGCTACGCTCGGCCGTTTCCGGAGCGTTCTCGGCAACTTTGAATTATTCATTTTTTTAAATCGCTTTTCTCGTGAGATTTCAAGTTTTTTATTCGAAATTTTCGGAAAAACAAAGAGAATTACCTGTAAAGAACCTTATACAATAGTATTTACAAATCATGCAAAATCCCAATTCTGATGTCCGTCTTCTGAGTCAAATTACACCTACAAAAGTTTATGTTTTCAGTTTCAATGCTTATCATAATTTGTAGTCGACCTTCTTCCGAACAAAATCCATGCATGACCATCTTCAGAAAACTAACCTACAAATTGTAAATTCTCGTCGAACTATTCGTAAGCTATGATCGTACCTTGGGACAATTTTGTTATTGTACCTTGGGACAAGGCAAATCCTATAGCATTTACGGATAGTCGTAATATTTTGCATTTATTCTTTTTTTTTTCTTGAGCTGCCGAGGAGCAAAATGTATTAAAAACAAAACAGACCCCCAAAGAGGAAAGTTATATAAGCAAAGGATTCAATCTTGAAGCTGGGATAGGTATGGTTATGTAGGTATGTGGATGTGGACTTCTAATGAACAAAATTCTGATAAGATGTATTTGTTAGATCACATAGAATATGGGATGACACCTACTCTGATGATTCGTGCTTCTCTAACTTGTATTAAGTCGCATGTGCCCCAAGGTGCATGAGAATTTTACCTCTTGTCCCCAGGTACGAGTCCCTATGTCCCATGGTAGGGTAAGTGTGAGTATTACTGCGGCTCGAAATGCGGAGCCAACTTGACGATCATAAGTAGATAGGGTCAGCTCTGGAGCGTCACAACAAACCGATGTAAACATCAACACGGTGACGTCACTGGCGCCATACCCCCACTCCTCGTCCGTCGGCGTCGCGAAAGAAAGCAAGATGGCTGCCGCCTCGGAATCGGCGCGGGCTTATTTGAATCTTTTCGAACCTGTTATGACTTTATTTTTCTGAAAAACAAGATGGCGGCCTGGAATTGGCGGTTTTATTCGAATGTGTCCAAATCTCAGGATGGTTCGATTTTTGTGAAAACAAGATGGCGACGTCCGTTGGATTGGCGGGCTTATTTGAATAGTTTTAGTTTTCAAGAAAAGCAAGATGGCGGGCTGGAATTGGCGGACTCATTTGATTTTGAGAATTCGGTTCGATTTTTCTGAAAACAAGATGGCAACGACCGTTGGATTGGCGGGTTTATTTGAATTTCAATACATCTAGATCTGTAAATAAAGATGGCTGTCGTTTTGAATTATGGGATCGTTGATGACGGGTGAGGTAAAATAACGGGGATTTCAATTGGAGAGTCGACAAAAATATAAGATTACAAAAAACGTTTTTTATTCTTAAATCTAAACCCTTTACATATCCTTAAATCTAAACATATTGAAAATTGGTGAATTCAAACAATTTTTGACTGTACGATAATCAATATTCGCTCAGGTCATACAAGATCACACGCCACATACGTCACGGAAACGTGAAATTTTGGGGTTATGAACACTTTTCACACTTCTTTCAGCGAACTCTCTGTTAGCACGCTCTGTCGAACGTCGGCTATGATATATGCTAGAAATAATCGCAACAGTGCGACGCGGTAGCTGCGTGGTGAAGCGTGTGGTCGTGTTTTCGGGGAAAAATTTCATCGAGCTGTTGCTCGGCAGCGTGATGTAAAACTGATCCTTCATGATGACTTTTTTCCTCCGGACAACCTCGCGCGCCGACGAACAGCCTCCTACTGGTCCTCGATCACGAGCTGCAACTCGGCTTCGTAAAAAATACCGTCAATTTCCTCGCCTGTCAGATCCTTCAATACGTAGAGAACGGGTACTCGATGCCCCAGAACACGTAGGATTTCAAAAACCTCCGTGGTCCAATTTGCCTCGTATCCCTTAGCGAAGGCTCCCTTCTCCTTGCTGATGCGCACACGATCGCCAGCCTTGAATCGGGGATTTCCCCTACGTCTTGGAGGGCCGCCGCGAGATGCTTCCATATTGGCGCGAGCCGCAGCCGCGTTCTCCAGTGTAACCAGACACGGAGCCATCCGAATGGTGGAATGTACCGTGTTGTTGTAGGCTGCCACCAGCTGCTGTAAAATATCCACGTATCGACGCGAGCTCGAGTGCGTGAAGAAGCGCCACATTTTCTCCTTGAGTGTACGGTTGAAACGCTCCACCACGGCTGCTTTGATGTCCGGATTACGGGTCACGCGGTAGCGTACGTTCTTGGCAGCGAGGAGTTTTTGCATGGGGGCGCCCACGAACTCTTTACCCTTATCCGTCTGTAGAAAAATCGGACATCGGTCGGTCGAGGACAACATACGGTCGAAGGCTTCGGCCACCGCGGCGGCTGTTTTATTCGGGAGCGGTTCCACCCATGCAAATTTGCTCAGGACATCGATAACCACGAGCAGGTATCCGTAACCATCGTTGTATTGCTTGATGGACTTGAGATCCACCAGGTCCGCTTCCCAGACGTCGTCCACGTTCTGCACGTTGTACCGGACCCGTGGGAATCGTCGACGTATAGCTTTGTGCAGCGTGTAGGTGTCTTGAGATGCCAGCCAATCGCGCACCACCGTTCGATGTATTTTCTTTGCCGCGCGTATTAACCCTTGGGCCCCCGCGTAGCCCGCCGGATGAGCGGGATCGTAGTACAATTTTTCCAACGTCTTCATCCCAGCTTCAGAGTCTGCCAGTGACCTCCGATTTGCTGTTGTCCAACCTTTTTGCCCTGTTTATTTGTTCGGCTCGGCGGAGTCTCCGAAGCTGAAGACCACTGATCACCGCAGCTGCCGGCAGTCCACTGTTCACCGCTACTGCTACCGCTACTCGTGCTGAAGATACCTCCAGCTTTTCTTTTGGCCAACCGTATCTCTCTACGAAGCCGCTGCGCCGGGGTCATGGGCCTCTCCGGACGCATTCTTCGCGCAAATCTCGGTGTTTTGTTCACTTTCAGGAAAGCGGGGTTGCCGATATACTCGAGCGGTGTGTGGACCTTGTGTAGAAAATTGGCAAACGATTGTCTGCCCACAGCCACCACGTTTTTTCGCTCGCGTACCACGTCGTTTACCAGATCTACGATATTCGCACCCTCTAGCGTTGCACCGTCGATAAACACCTGACCCTCGCGACTCCACGACAGTTTTCCGTCGGTATTCCGAAGCAGGTGTTTCAACAGCAATTCCGCCTTCTTCTGGTACTTTTGCGGCACGCTGACGACAATATCCCCCGTTGACGGCTGAGTCGGGGCCTCCGCATCGCTTACCGTCTGCTCCAGCGCTTGCTCCGTCGCTTCCTCGTTCGCAACGCTACGTACGTTGAACTGTAGCGGTTTTCGCGACTCGCCGGTGAAAAACAGATAACGGTGCAGCACCTGCCGGTAGAGTTTCCATTTCTCTCTGTCCGTTTTATCCTCCTGCGCGAGGATTGAGCGCATTTCCTGATCCAAGCGACCGGCAGGATCCGCAGGGGCTGTCGTGGGCGTCTTTTGCGACTCGAGACGCTCCATCGTCTCCTGCGGTACGAGTATCATTTTCTTCGCGTGCTCCATTTCTCAACCAGCGATCAATTTCGTGACGAGACCAGCGAGGATGGGTGCTATCAGCATGGGTAGAAACCCCCCTCGTTGAACCAGCAACCGCTTCTTACCCTTCCAGCTACCCGTGCTACTGGCCAGTCGACGTAAAGTTTCTCGATGCTTCCGCAAGCGTGTTTTCTGTCTTTGGTTCAGTTTAACGTTACCTCCGAGCGTGTTCAGAGCGCACTCGCAGATGTTCTTGACGAGTCGATCGTCGGCCGATCGCAGCAGAGCCGTGCGTCGCGGTGCGTCCAAATTACAGATAGCCTGGAGAGCCGCTAAGTTGGCCGGTCTGAAACGACCGGAGCCTGTCTTCGTCATTACCGATGAAAGACTGGTGCACCGCGTGTCGCACCACCACCCTTTATATCCTTTCGAGGTACGTAAACGTGCATACGCTCGTCCGTGGGAAATATATCTGTTCTGAAACGGCAGTTTTCGGGTGTAGACTGTTTCAGATCCAGCAGCAGATAACCATGCGGACTCGTTGTGGCGTCGCGATAGGCCTCCTGCAGGAAACGTACGTCTTCCGGATAGACTTGACGCGCCAGGTGTTGTATCTGACCGCGGTCTCGCGGGTTCTTGAAAAATACTATGTAATTAGCGTTCAATGATATGTCGCGCTGACCGCGCCCCTGATGAAATAGATTCTGTGTGATCAGAAAGACGCTCATATTCTTGTGATGGCAACCCTTGGTGAAGAGATCGACCACAGCGCCGCCGTTCGACGATTCTCTCATCAGGTCGTCGATGACGAGTAATTTAGGTCGCGCGTCGGCCTCGTAATCAGCCGGCTGCGGCAATCCCTCTTGATACTCGATACCCTCGCCGCCGTACAGAGGCTGCCACTCGGCGTAGTGCCACACGACTCGCTCGAATCTCGTGTCGCACATGGTCTCCGAGTGTTTTAGGAAGTTTTTCACAAAGTTTGATTTACCGCATCCCGAAGGACCTGCCACGATCGCGGAAAATGGATGCTTCCAGCGCGTGTCCATAGTCGTGACTCGTGGGGATCTCTCGATCGACTGATTCGAATACCTTTCTGAAAGTCTCGCGGCGGGCACCACACGCGGTGTGCTCGCGTTTTGGATCAGCTGATGAAAAACGCCAGCACGCGGACGTGGAAGCGACCACGACTCCTCAGCTGGTCGCCTACACCCGTGCAATCAGCTCCAGAGGTACGGGTAGAGCCGCGCGCACACGGCGATAAGCTTATCACCGTGCGCTGAGACGCTCGGGTGTCGAGACCTGCAAGGTGAGGAATAAAAAAGATTGACCGCCACATTGATTATTATGAAATGTTTATTCAGACAATATTTTTGAAAATTTTCTTTGACAAGTCGTACAAAATAACATTTTATTTTACATATTTTATTTTTTTCACAATCTTAATCTCTTAAAACAGGGTTTTTCAGTCAAATTTTAAAAATCTACACAGCATTTTATTATTATTATTATTTTTCTTTCCACGTGGCCTAAGCGTTGTAACCAAACGGAAGCGTGCCGTAGCTGCCTACGCAACATCGCCTCTTCGTCTGAACAGGCCTACAAATTTTACTGTCGTCACACGTGACTACCTCGTGGAGAGCCGTGCGTCTTATCGCCCGACGCGTTACGGGTATAGGGTTCGCGGCATCCACCACCATGGCTCGGATCGTTTTGAAGTTGATCTTCAGACGTGTTTCGTAATTTAGAGTGATGCCTTTCACCTTGCACACCTCCTTATCCTCGAGGCCGTCTCCGCGACAAATCATGAAAGCGTAAAATTTCGGCCCTCCGGAAACGAATGAACGTATATAACTACCGGGTCCGTACTGTTCCAACTCATCGGTCATTTGACCCAAAAAGTTTCCTACCTCCGGCTCGTGTTCGCCGGGTTCCCCCCGAGACACGTAGATGACGGAGTCCGTGTCATAGTACAACACCCGGCGCCCTAGACTCTCCAGATAACTGTAGAGTTTTAGGCGAGCGTGAGCTGTCGTGTACGCCGCCAATACGACATTGGTCAACGTCGAGGGCATCACGCTTTCCACCCTGTGTTGCCAGCGGGCGTACAGGACGTCGTTCGTCACGGGTAAAATATCAGTGACGAGCGTATCAGGTCCGACCATCAGATCCATGAGCCTTTGGCGTGTACGTATGATATCGGTCTGAGGTAAATTCTCACGCTGTCCGAATTTACCCCAGAACGAGTTCAAACATAGTTTAGCCACCGCTCGCATACCGGGGTTAGACGCAATTTTTCCGTGGTCCAGCTTGATACCCTCGACGCGCTCGTATTCGGCCAGGTAGTGGGCCCGCGAGGCGTCGTCGACACACTCACTGGGCCAACCGCTAGCTTCTTGTTTAATCTTCAGAAAAGTATTTATATACTGCGTGAAGAGGCCACCTTCTCGGGTCGTCGGATCGTACTCCGACGTATCGCTGTAATACCACAGCTCAGCCACACGTATAACTCTATACCCCAAAGAGACGGCTTTTTTCAGCTCTGCGGAAATCCACGTGCCCTCTAACCAACGGTCCTCGATCTGCTCGTGAGGGCACGAGGTCTGCACGGACTCTTCGCAACACGTTCTACAGAGCGGACACATCAATTTTCCGCGTATGTGTGCCGGAAGTAGGGGGTGGTAAAGATCGCGAGGCGGTAGGACAGTGCATTTTACGACCCCTTCCACGCGGCTGATGTCGTTGTTCCGCGGACCCGTCATAACGCGGCATTCATCGCCCACATAGATTTCCGGATGACCGACGGGATAGCAAGCCGTTTTACACACGTACGGGTAGAGCGAGCACACGTCCACGTAACGAATTCGCTCGCCCGGAGCGGCCTCGTAAAATCTATGCGTGTTTCCAGTCCTACCGCCGAAGAACGCATCCCGAGGATTTAAAACAACCGAATCCGATGCTCTCACCAAAGGGTGGTTCTCCATATGTGTTCGCAACGCTTCGTTCTCCCCCAAAACCGCACCGTTCCATCGGTAATCGAAATCGCACTCCCATTCCTCCCTCACGACATATCCGAATTTGGTCATTTGACGGGTTTTCGCCTCCGTTTCCTCTAAACGCCTATCCATCGTACCTCCCGTCAAAAGAGGTACGTCGCGATTCAGCCTGTAACATTTCGGACACCCGTGCCAGTAGCAACCGTGAAATTCGAAAACGCGCTTGCCGTCTGCAAGGTACCCATCAACGGGGCGACCAGTCTCCGGAATCTTGAACTCCCGACCTCGACCCGCGTGTATCAAATCGATACCCAGCTCGTACTCCAGGCACACGAGCCACTTGATAGCCTTCCGCGACTGATTAGACGCCATTCTGTAGCCACCCGAGGGTAAAACACCGATGGTTTTTGGTTTCAGGAAATTCTTACGGAAGAGCACGTTACACGCCGAAGCTATCGTTGTGCTCTCGGCAAACGGACACACATCGCCGCAGTCTAGAAATATTTTCCGATAAACCGCGCAGGCTCTCCGGAGAATGTCGACGTCGAGACGACAGTAGGCTATCAAGTCGCGCGCGAAATCAAACACGTTACCGTCTTGCGAAGCCTTCTCGTACCACGCGTTGAAGAGCTCGCGAGTGTCCTTTGACATAGAGTCGGCATCGTAATAACGTCGCTCGGGGAGAGGCCCCACGTAACCCTGATTTTCCGGTCTGTTGAAGAGGTGCGGGAAGACACCTTTCGACAAGTCGTCCGGCAGACCAAAAGCTTTGGGCAAGGCCGCGAGAGCCATCGGCATGTAAGCCAGAGAATCTAGAAATCGCGTGTGACCCGTCTCCATCATGACTATCTTTGTACCGTTCAGAATGACGCGGGGAGGAATTCGATCGCGCTCGACTAAATAACGCAGAATGAATTGCGAGTCGAAGCCTCGAGCGTTGTGTGCTATGCATATGATTTTTTTGAACCGACGAATATCTCGCGTCACGAAATCTACCAACTGTTTCACAGGATTTTCTTTGAATATAAACTCGCGAACAGGCCCACATTCCAGACACGGGCTTCTTATGTCCGGTTCATCGATGCAGCTTGTACAAGCCTGCTGAGCAACGCACAGGTTGGGCACGTGCAGGTTTACGGTCGCTTTGCCCTCGAGCGATTCGCACTGCTGTGTTTCAAAATCGTAAAATACAAAGATGTACGCCGCGCGCTTGTTCTTGCTCTCAAGTGGCTTCATGAAACAATTGTGATTGACCGGTTGGTTGGAGCTGCAGGTGATACACCAGACAAATCCGCAGGTGTGCGTAAACCTTGTGCGATTGACCATTTTCGAGCAGCCTTCACATATCTGCAAGACCTCGCACACCGATCTGCAAGGACTGTACGAACCCTGCAATTTGTGTTTCCGGAAACATTCGGGATTTTTGAAAAATCTGCGGCACTCGTTGCACCATATATAGCCAAATCCGTTTGCCTCGCCACACTGCGTCGTCTCGCACGCGGGTGTGCATTTGCAGGACGGACATTTGTGTGAGCACGAGTGTCGCCCGCGATGACGATAAGAGAAATTGCAAGGCTCGCAAAATTGTCTGTTACCCGCTGCAGCTACAATATTCAGAATTGTTTTGAAGTGTCTTCTTCGCGGTAAATAAAGTATGTTCAATTTATGTTTTATAACCTGACCGCACTCCGTCACTACTGTCTCGCCGTTGTAAATATGGTCCCCGCCACGACCCAAGGTGTTAAAATCATAGACACAGATAGCGAGACCGTCGAGCGCGAGGTGTGCTTGAAATCGAGCGATTTCACCCATACCGCATCCCTCATCGCGAACGACGACTCCGGCCTCTAAGCAGAGTCGTTGAGCGGCATCGTACTGAGCTCTCGAGTTTGCATGACGCACATCACTCCAAAATTCCGTAACACCCGGACGATCAGCCTCACTACTACCTCGCCTAACGTACGCCCTTGCGACTACCAGAGATCTCGGCAAACATAGATTATCATCAGGTATTGCTAAAATAGATTTTTTCTTCACACACTCATGCGTCAAAGCCTTTGCTTTTCCACCTCTACCTACGGGAACATTGACACGACTGGCTGTCAGTGTGAATGTCTGGTCGATAACAAACTCGGTCGCGCTTTGTGTTACGTTGAAGATAAGTCTCCACAGATCATCCCTGTGACAGGCGCTAGCTGGTCGGAATGAAAGACCAGCTGCCCCGTGAGAAAACGATGGTGCGTTGAAACCGAATCCTACGTAATCACCACTTTCTACCGCACCCCGCATCGCATAGTCGAATATTTCACCCACAGACTCCTCCAGCCATGCGACGGCGTTCGCGTCTTCGGGTGGTGTTTTAATCTTAATCGTCATTTCCCGACCTGTCATTTTAAATCTATCATAGAATTTAACGATATCCTCGACCAAGATAAATTTACACTTTGTACTCGGCGGTATATGAAAGTTCTCGTCGAAGGAAGCATCGGAACTCGCTGTGTAGTCGTCTTCGCCGGCGGTCTCCGTACTCTCAGATTCGTAGTCTGCCTCGACGGAACTCGGCGTACTCTCGTCGTCGTCGTCGTCATCCGTGCCGTCAGTTTCTTCATGGTTTCGCCTAAGTCGACTCGATCCTCCGCCGTACTGACCCCTCGATGTACCGGGTTGCGGGTCGAATCGTTGCCCTGAAAATACAAGAAACTTTGTAAACATCATGACATGAAACACCCTCGACTCCGTCGTACGACTGCATACTCGTGAAAATTATGTTTCCCGTCTGCCCAAGCGGCGAATTCTACGCATTATGACAGATTCATACTCCGTAGGTACGCGTTCGAAGGAGTAGATATCGGGTGAGGCGATCATGATCGACGATTCGCCAGACTCCTGATCATTGTAATCCTCCAGTTCTACCCAGTGATTAGTGAAAGGTTCGTTGCCACTGCTATCTTCCGCGACGTTTTCATATTCCCCTGCTAACTGTGCATCCTGTTCCACCTCGACGCTGCCTCTGCTATCTTCCGCGACGTTTTCATATTCCCCTGCTATCTGTGCATCCTGTTCCACCTCGACCTCCTCTTCCTGTTCTTCTTCCTCTTCAACTTCCTCTTCCTCATCTTCCTCCTGCTCCTCCTCCTCCTCCTCCGACTCTTCGTCTACCGCGTCCGTTAGCTCTTGCGAATCCTCATCTCTCCACGGCTCAACCAGTGATACCTGATCCTCATCCTCATCTACCTCCTCACCCTCTAACGGCAACTCTACTCCGTTATTATTACTGTCAATCGAATGATCCCTATTGATCCCCCACGGAGAAAGGTTCGCGTTTACGGGTTCGTAATCGAGATTGGGGCGCAGCTCTTCATCCACATTTACCAAGGCTTCTTCCGCTGACGCCAACTCTACCCCGTTACTATTATTATTAATCGGATGCTCGCCGGAGTAGGTCCACAAAGAAATATCTTCGGTTGGGGGTTTGTAATCGAGATTGAGACGTATTCGTCTACGATTTTCTCGATTGAGTTGACGCAGAGCAAGCATATTGTTTATGGCTGCGGGTTTCATATCGGCTATACGTCTCTTACAGTGAAATATATGGCTTACTTCGGAGCTATCTGAATCTAGGTTGGAATCACCTGTACGTAAGGCTGCTGGTACCGATTGAGAAAAATATTTGAATAAATAAATAAATCAGAAAAAGGAAAGTGTTGTGGGTCGCAGAGGTTGTACTTACCAGCTTCCGAAAAATACGTAGTAGAATCATCAGTGTCCGATGATTCGGGGATACCCTCCGTGCTGCATCCCGCTACAGTATCTACAGCACCATCGACTGTGCAGTATGCCGCTGGCGAATCTGCAGCAGCCTCGGGTAAATCGACATCCCGGTTGACCGTCTGACCGGCGAGCGAGGTCGGAATGTCGAGTCTCGCTGGTGAATCTACAGCAGTCTCGGCTAAATCCACAGCCTGGTTGACAGTCTGACCGACGAGCGATGTCGGAATGTCGAGCCCTAATCCGCGTTCGCAAACATCCACGGCCTCGCACAGCATCCTTTCCTCTCGCAGAAGAGCCGCCTCCGCACCTGACGAATTTTGATATTATTGTAACGGAGGTGCCTCCTCACTTCATAAACACTTTGTGCATGACTTAAAAGATATATCTTCGCATGTTAAATAACTGAAGAGAAATAACTGAATCTTCTGGTCGCTTCGACGACCAGCATTATTGTGAATATCAGTCCTGTTACAGACTTTAAAGAGTTAACACGTACATATTTCCGCTCACAAATAAATCCTCTTTTCCCTGAAATATTTATTCTCACGCTTCGTCTTAATCATTTTGAGGGAATCCTTTATTATTCTGAAGCACGGTCCCATCCGGAGTTTCATTGGTGTCAGAAGTGGGATCTTCTCAATTCGATTTTTGACGATTTGTGAGTTTGGAATATTGAAGTACTAAGAGTGGAGTTGTGAGAGCAGAGAGAGTATAAGCATAAAAAAGGAAATACATAAACACAAATAAACGCCAATAAAATGATTCACGGGGACAATTCCGAGTGTTCTGCACCGCCACCACAGAAGCAGCGACGTGTGACTAGAAGCACTCGAGGATTGCCGTCCCTCCTGTCGGAGATCGACGATTTGGCTGCTCGGGGACCGACTTCATCCCGGCAACCCGATGCGGCCACTCAGGACTTCCTGAACCAGCAAAGGTGTAATCAACTTCAGGGCGAAATAGATAATGTCCGAGAGGAACATTTGGTTATACAGGTACAAGACGAAGAAGAACGGCGCCTTGACCTGGAGATTCGGCGTCTCGAACTTGCGCGAATCCGCGAAGAGCGTCGTCGGGCCCTCGAAGATCAGCGAGCCGAGCTCGAACGCGATCTGGACTTGCAGCGGCAGCGTCTGGACGGAGAGAGAGAGGAGCGACTTCGCGCTCAGGAGGAGTTCCGTGTCCAACAGGACGAGATTCGCCTACGGCTCGAACGCATCGAGAACCGCGAGATCCAGGCCCCAGAACAACAACCCCGACCAGTCCAGATGAGTTCTTCCGCTCCGTTGGATTTAAGCCGGAGGAGTCAGGTACTCGCAGGAGTACCAAGGTCAGACCCCCAAATACTAATTGGACCCGGTGCAAGTGGAGCGGTGCTACCGGCATCGCTCACACCGGTGCGGCAGAGCAATGTACGTAGTGGTAATACACTACGGAACGATTTTGCCGCGAGGCTTAGAAATCTGAGGTGTGTCGACGAACAGCCGAGATTTGAGTTTCCGGGATCGACACACATTCATGATGATAGTGTTGTTCGGGATTTTACTTGTGCCGTACCCCTCAGTCTTTCTGAGAATACCCCATGCGCCAGGGGTGGTTGCGAGCATTTGGCGCGTAATTTCAGAGAAAAGGATTTGTTTTCGGGTGCTCCTCGAAACCTTGACCGCGAAGCGCAGGAACGGAATATCACCCTGGACCGGGCGAGTCTCTCTAAACTCATTGCTGAAGCGAGCAAACAGGTTATAACGGCATTAAATCCAAAAGACATCCCCGAACAAAACGTAGAATCTTTGAGCTCACCGATTCTGCATCGGACTTTGCCGGTAGAACCGCTTCGGCCGACTGAGTCGGCGACTTCCGATCGGGACCAGATAAGTTTCCTTCAGAAACTTATATTGAATTCAAATCTGCTTGGGGGCTCTTCGGAGTCTCGCGTGAGAAGCTCGCAGACAGTCCGACCGAGCTCCTATGACGGATCGTCACCTTGGGCGATCTACGAGCGACAATTCGAGATGATCGCGGAAATGAACAATTGGACCTCTTCCGAAAAGGCGGTAACCTTGTCCGCGTCGCTTCGGGGAAATGCCTTAAGCGTCCTTAGTTCATTAACTGACATTGATGCCCGCGATTACAACAAGATTTGCACCGCTTTGAGACTCAAATTCGGAGAGGAGCACCTGGAAAAGCTGTATTATACTCAGTTCGAGAACAGGCGCCAAGCGAAGGGAGAGAGTTTGACTACGTTGGGTCACGATTTGGAGCGTTTAGCTCGTAGTGCTTTGCCTGATTGCCCCACGGCAGTCAGAGATAAAATAACTTGCGGGAAGTTCATCCACGCACTTTCAGATTCAGTATTAAAACATGCTATCCGAATGGCCGGACCCTCGACCCTTCGTGAAGCTATTGTGAAAGGCCTTGAAATTGAGGCCCTGAATCAGGAGGATTTAGGGTCTCAACGGATCCGCCAAGTGACTGAGGAAAAAGTCAGCACTGCGCGGTCACCTCCGGACGAACCTCCGACCACTCCTCGGCAGCAGTCGTCGCACTCTGACTCGCGGACGGAGCAGTCCCGACAACCCGCGAGATTTGTTAAGACTTGTATGTTCTGCAAGAAGAGGGGGCACGACGTCCAGTTTTGTTTTTCCCTTAAAAAACTCATAGAGGAGCGCGAGAGGGGGCGTTGTCAATCGAACTCTTGGCGCGGTCGGGAGAACGCGGGTCAGGATGGTTCGAATCAAAACCAACCGTGGCAGGAATATCGTCGCGACCCTCAACCTTCGACAAGCAACCAGTCTAATCCACCGAGTCAGTCAAAAAACTAGAGCCGGATAGTTTTGTAGGGCAAAGGCTATCACGGGAAGAGACTGTTGTGCGCCCTGATTTTACTCGTTTCGTCATTCGTAGCCTTCGACAATCGGGCCTTTACGCGAGGGGATCGGTTAATGGCGTTGACTGCCTTTGGGTTATAGATACGGGGGCTGAGGTTACGGTGGTTCGCTCTGATTTGCTAAGTTCAGTTTCGAAACCTTCTTCCAATAGTTCAACCTTACGTACAGCGACGGGAGAAACCACCCCTATTCTAGGAAAATCTCTGATCGAAATAGTTGTGGAAGGGTGTATACGGTCCTCTCATGAAGTTTTTGTGGCCGACATCGAAGACGACGGAATTCTGGGGATCGACTTTCTTTCAAAACATAAATGTGTTATCTCCACGGAAAATAACACTCTGAGAACTCACGGGACAGAGATTCCTCTTCAAACCACGCGCTATTCTGATCCGTACACACGCAGGCCTTCTACTTTGTCCGTTAGAGGACTCGGTCGAGATTCTCAAACTGACGTCGGTTCTTCTCAGTCTGCGTCTGTTCTTCCTGTATTAGTTTCTCACGGAAGAATTGTTTCTGTTGAACAGGAAGTTCCTAGCTCTTCAGTCGACGATCCTGATATTTTAGAGGTGGTAGAGATTCCGAACTCAGCGGTGCCGGAGTATCTGAAAAATTTACTTCTCGATTCATCGAAAGAACTAGATCAACAACAGCGAAAGCAGTTGATCTCCTTGTTAAATGAGTTTTGCAAAGCTTTCGCGAAAGATTCGAAAGATATAGGGCGTTGCACTTTAGTAAAACATAAAATCAACGTAGGGAATTCACAGCCGATCAAGCAGGGTGCTCGAAGGTTACCCCTTAATGGTAGGCAAGAAGTAGAGAAAATGGTCACAGATATGCGGGGTAGTGACGTCATTGAACCATCTTCAGGACCCTGGGCCTCTCCGATTGTGTTGGTCAATAAGAAGGATGGAACTAAGAGGTTTTGCATTGACTACAGACAGTTAAATGACGTGACGAAGAAGGATTCATACCCTTTACCTAGGATTGACGAGACTTTAGATCTTTTGGCTGGAGCCTCTTGGTTCTCGACCATAGATTTACAGAGCGGCTACTGGCAGGTTGAAATGGATCCTGAAGACAAGAAAAAGACCGCTTTTGTAACGGGGTTAGGAGGCCTCTGGCAATTCAAAGTCATGCCTTTTGGTTTGAGTAACGCTCCGGCTACGTTTGAGCGTGTTATGGAGACGACCCTACAAGGTTTAGTAGGAAGAATCTGTCTCGTATATCTGGATGACATTATAGTTTTTGGGAAAACCTTCGAGGAAGAAATTCAGAATTTAAAGAAGGTATTCGAGAGATTATTGGCGGTGGACCTAAAGATGAGTCCGAAAAAGTGCCATCTTTTTCGGAAGGAGGTTAAGTTCTTAGGGCATGTAGTCTCGTCTGAAGGGATTCAAACAGACCCTGATAAAATCAAAGCGATTCGGGACTGGCCTCAATTAGGATCCAAACTTGATGTACAAAGTTTTGTGGGGCTTTGTACATACTACAGACGCTTCGTTAAAGGATTCGCGACCATAGCTAGGCCCCTACATCATCTTACTGGGGAGAAGGTAAAGTTTGAGTGGACTTCCGACTGTGAAGACGCTTTTCGGGAACTTAAGGTTCGACTCACCACGCCGCCTATTCTGGCTTTTCCTCTACCAGGGATCCCTTTCATTTTGGACACCGATGCTTCCGCAAGTGGCATCGGGGGCGTTTTGTCTCAAGTTCAGGAGGGTTTAGAGAGAGCAGTCGCATTTTACAGTAGAGTTCTTAGTAAACCTGAGAGGAATTACTGTGTTACTCGAAGGGAGTTGTTAGCTATTGTGAAGACGATTACTCACTTCCATCATTATTTGTATGGGAGGAGATTCTTGATTCGCACGGACCATGCTTCGCTACGCTGGTTACTTTCTTTCAAGAGTCCTGTGGGACAAGTCGCTAGGTGGCTGGAGAGGCTAGGATTATACGATTACGAGATCCAGCATCGTCCGGGTAAACTTCACGGTAACGCCGACGCACTCTCGCGCAGACCCTGTGAAGAGTTGGGGGTCTGTAAACAGTGTGCGAGACTGGGGGACCAGTGTGATCCGTCTCCGGTTGTTCGAATCATCACTTTTCAGTCGGACCTGGTTGAGTGGAAGGACGCTCAGGCTCAGGACCCTGTTTTTCAACTGATAAAGGACTGGAAGGTCGCTGGTGTTCGGCCAGAGTGGCAGGAAGTCTCTTCTGGGGATCAAAGTTTGAAAGTTTATTGGGCTCAATGGGAATCTCTGTTTTTAAGAGATGATGTGCTTTACCGGAAATGGGAATCCCCAGATCTTAAAGAAATTAGATGGCAGTTGTTAGTGCCCAAAAGTAAAGTAACTAAGATTCTGGCCGAATACCACGATTCTCCTGCTGGCGGACACTTCGCTTCGAACAAGACTCTTGGAAGGATTAGGGAGAGATTTTTCTGGGCTCGCTGCCGCTCCGATGTAGAAGATTGGTGTAAGACTTGTGACGTCTGTAACGCCAAGAAGGGTCCCCGTGGTCGTGGAACCAGTCACATGCAGATTTATAACACCGGAACGCCTTTTGATAGAGTAGCTATGGATATTCTTGGTCCCCTTCCGGTAACAAGAACTAAAAATCGCTATGCGTTAGTCATCTCTGACTATTTTACTAAGTGGCCGGAAGTAATTGCCTTACCGAATCAGGAAGCCGAGACCATAGCTCGTGCCTTTGTAAAAGAATTTGTGTGCCGCTACGGGGTACCTTTGGAGTTACATACGGATCAGGGGACGAATTTCGAATCCATTTTACTGGCAGAAACTCTTCGCGTCCTGGGGTCCGGCAAGACCCGGACCACAGCTTTGCACCCCCAGTCGGACGGAATGGTCGAACGATTAAATAGGACGATATTGAGATATTTATCTGCTTTTGTGGATAAAAACCAAAGAGATTGGGACGAATGGACTCCGTTGTTCCTTTTGTCGTACCGCTCAGCGATTCACGAGACCACAGGGCTTTCTCCTGCCACCATGTTGATGGGGTGGAATCTCAGACTTCCTTCTGATTTAGAAAAAGGAGTCCCTCCGTCTCATACAGGTTCTCCGGTTGACTTCGTTGTCTCTTTGAGAGAAAAACTAGATGAAATCCACGATTTCGCTAGGAATAAGATTGAGGTTAATTCCAACAGGTTGAAGGCTAGGTATGATCTTAGAGCAAGAAATCTGAAATTCGAGGCTAGGGATAAGGTTTGGCTTTTTCAGCCTCGTCGAGAAAAGGGCAAGTGCCCTAAGCTTCAGAGTAACTGGGAGGGTCCTTACGTCATCTTGACTCGCATCAACGATGTGATTTATAGGATCCGTCGCCACGACATGACCTCAACTAGAAAGAGGGTAACCTCCAAACTCAAGCCTAAGGTTGTTCACTTAGATCGTCTGGCTCCATACGATGAACGAGGTTCGCCGAGTGATTCCGAAAGAGGTCTGAAACAATTAGAAATTCGTAGGATCTTAGAAGACCGATCCATTCCAGTTTGTTCTCCGACAACGGTACAAAGATCGAGTGAGGCTTGCAGTTTTGTCCCTTCTTCTTCTTGGTCACCGGAGTTGCCCTTGGGATCTCATCGACGGAATTCAGAACCTTTCACTATTATCGTAGAAGGAAATATAGGTTGCGGGAAAACCACATTTACCAAAAGATTTCTTCAAGATGAAAATATCCTCACTTTGTTAGAGCCTTTAAATGAATACAGGGATGTAGGCGGTGTGAATTTGTTAGAAAAGATGTACGCTGACCCTGTCAAGTATGCGTATCAATTTCAGCATCATGTTCTGATGACGATGAGGGACAGACACCTACAGCGGACAACTCTGCCAATAAAAATGATGGAGAGGTCGATTTATAGTGGAAATTGTTTCGTCGAAGCTCGGAAGAGGTTAGGTGGTTTTGAAGACGTCGAGTCCCACTTATTAACTAAAAATTGTAAGATCTTTACCGACAGCTCCCCTGATTTTGATGTTGATTTGATCGTTTATCTGAAATTGTCCCCCGAAGTATCGTTCGCTCGCATTAGGTCACGGGCGCGAGAAGAGGAAGCGGGTATCACTTTGGAATATTTGTCAGCTCTACATGACGTCCACGAAGATTGGTTGATTAAACAGACTTATTCTTCCGTTCCGGCTCCTGTGTTGATTCTAGATGCAGAGGCTTCGGCAGAAAGTGTTTACGGAGGTTTTAGCGAGGTTATGCGCGGTTAGCTGTCAGCCGCGGTTATAGGTTATGACACCCTAGCTCTGAAGTGGGTTCTCGACTGTGTTCGACTCTCGCTTCGGTGAGGATCGGTTCTTGGCTTCGGAAACGTTCGGCATCTTCTTTTGCATCGTTTAATTCGAGATATTTGATAACGAGAGTAATTAACTACTGGAATCCATATGCTTTGAGACACACATATTCAACTTGAACACGTTTATTCCACCAGAATTATTAGGAAAGACAAAAGGGAACACTTTTAACTTAAAGAGCTGTATCGTTCCTCCGCGACGACCCGCATCACATGCTCGATTTTCATGCATTCCGCGCAGGTTTTCTTATCTTCGCAGATAGTGAGGACGGGTGCACGGCACCAGGAACACAGTGGGCCTTCGCCAACGAAAGCCCGGTGGATCGGCGTCAGGAGACGAAATTCCTCTTTCGGAATGCTTGATGGAAATGGTAACATTTTAATTACCTGGGCTATCAAACAGGGTTTTGAGTGAGAAAACACTGTCTATAATTACCACGTGATGAAGCAACGCTTGCAGTGGGCTCCTGGGAATGATTGCAGAAAGACGACTTCGCCTTTTCCGCATTGCACCTGTCCCCATTTCTCTTCAAACCACTCCGCTACCTGTGTGGTCGTCTTGGCTTTCATTTCGGAGAAGTCCATCGCGGAGGCCAGACTCGCGACGTTCAGCACGTCTTGCTGTCCGTATGTCGTTCCGAGTTCGGTCGAGGACATGTTGTTGGTTTGAGGGATGAGACGCTTGTGACGACGTTGTGTTTCGCTGAGCGTCTTTAGCAACCAATTAATTGAACAATTGACGATTTTTCTTGATGGCCAGTCGGAGGATTTGTGTGGATTTTCGGTTGCTGGGTTCACTCTTTTGTCTCCAGTACGGCGCGCGTCGGCTCCGGGGTTGATGGGGATTTATCGCGTTGTTTTGAAATCGGTCGCTTGGTCCGGTCGCTAGATGGGGCATTTTCTTAAAGGGTTGTGTAATTTGTTCTATTGGCCTGTTTTGTGACTTCCCTTCGATAACTTTCCCTCTCACTCTGCTTCTTCCTCGTCCGCGCCTCCTCGCGCGATCCTCTCCCGGAACCGGTGCCACAAGTCCTCTGCGTAGCGGAATTTCAAATACAAACATTCACGGCAGTCTTCTGCGTTTTTAACATTTAGTAGGAGCTCTTTTCTGCAGTATGTACACAGAAGAGAGGGTTGCCCGCGACAGAGGGTGTGAATTTGTTTCTCCCTTCCAGTGGCGTCTTCGTGAATCCTGTGCTCAGGAGGACAGATTATACCTACTTGTGCTACTTTTATCAAGTCGATTTGGGGGGAGTATTCTGACTTACAGCTTTTCGAAACACCCGGGGCATGCTGTCTTCTGGGTGGTTCCGAAGTGAATCTCGAAGAACTTGGCCTGCCCACATCGAGCTTCTTCCCACTGTTCGTGGTACCACTGTCCAAAGTCCCCCTCGTCCAACCATTGCACCACGTCCCAGGAGAATTTGGTGATGAATGCCTGCATGGTCTCTGCGGAAGGACGGATGGCCATGTTTGAATCTTTCTCGTGGTTTCGACGTCGGAAGAAAGAGTTTGACTAATTCGCGGTTTGAAGGACTCGTGAAACAATGACGGATTGACGGTTGTGCCGTTTCAATTTTCTATTATTCCAGAGTCTACTCTGATTTCACTGATTATAATGAGTGTGATCAAGATTGAATCCCATATTTCCCGGATTCACCCTTTTTCTTCCAATTTTTAGATGGTTTTTCCCTTGTCCCTCTGGATCTCCTGTGACCGTTGGCCTTCCAGTCTTTTCTTTCTCCGTCCCCACGACCAACGTTCTGAGGAGACCTGAGTTTCTTCAGGCCTGAGTTCCTGGGTTCCCGAGATCCTCGTTTCCTGAGTTCCTGGGTTCCTGAGATCCTCGTTTCCTGAGTTCCTGGGTCACTCCGGTTTCCTGATTTGGTTCCTGAATTCCTGGTTCCTGAGTTCCTGGTTCCTGAGTTCCTGAGTTCCTGAGTTCCTGTTCTCGGACAAGAGTTGGTGTTTGACCGCGTTCTCGGGGTTTTCTGCGGTTTACCCCGAGAGTGAAGGCGAATGTCGCGTGGTAGTCGAGGGTCCGAACCATACCTTTGAGCCGCAGCTCCGATTCTCTCGATGGAAGACAGCACCCAGCGCGTCGTCCCCGACGACTTGTTTTCGAGTCGGGTCGACTCTACGTTTGAGGGGGGGGCAGTGTAACGGAGGTGCCTCCTCACTTCATAAACACTTTGTGCATGACTTAAAAGATATATCTTCGCATGTTAAATAACTGAAGAGAAATAACTGAATCTTCTGGTCGCTTCGACGACCAGCATTATTGTGAATATCAGTCCTGTTACAGACTTTAAAGAGTTAACACGTACATATTTCCGCTCACAAATAAATCCTCTTTTCCCTGAAATATTTATTCTCACGCTTCGTCTTAATCATTTTGAGGGAATCCTTTATTATTCTGAAGCACGGTCCCATCCGGAGTTTCATTATTATAGAAAACTATATAAAACACACATACTATAACATAGTATCCTTGAGGAAAATAGGAAAAATATGTCTTACTCAGATAATTGGTGTATGTATCAACCAGGCTTCGAACTACCGCGAGATCCGCTGTGCCTCTCAGACGTAAAACTCTCACAGCCACTCCGATGCACACCCACATACCTCTGAATACACCTCGGTGATACATATCGCCGATAACACGATCACTACAATCGGATAGTATGTACCTCAGGCGATCCAGCAGCTCCGAAACCGATAACGCGTCCATACACCAGTACGATCTTGCGCTGTAGCGGTGTGCCGCTCGAGGATTTGAAAACCTGGCAAAACGAGCCGCCTCCTTCACCACGGAAGTGAGTTTACCAGTATCACTCATGTTTTATAAAAATTGAGCACTCTTCGCCAACGTCTCTGTACGTCGGTGGTTAATTTTCAACTGTGATCTCTGAAGTCTTTCCCCAATAAACACACAGTGGTTGATATGTAGTGGAATCAACGTGTCTTATCAACGTGTATTCGACTAGGAATTTGTGGGTACGATGTCCGCCTGAGACACGTGGTTCCGGTGGATACCAAACTTTTGGTTTTAGCGTCCATCTCTACACCGAATACGTGTAAACCACGTGTAAACCACGGGTAAACCACTCGTATATTTCTCGTGTATTCCGTGGTCCGGAAAGATGGGTATAAAATTGCAAAATTACATTGAAATGTATTTCCCGTTAGTTGAAAATGTGTTTTAGCATTATGAGTCTAGGATTAGCATATAAAAATATGAATATTAAAAAAAAAAAAAATTGCACGTCAATGGGATTGAACCTACGATTCCTAGGATCTGAGACTACAGTCTTGTCCGCGCGGCTGCCACCGCTCTTACAAAAGATGCAAGATTCAAGGTACATACGATGTACGCTAGCATTTGGAAATGGACGCACAGTGATTGACCATTCGATAATTGAAGTTGGGAGTTTGTTAATGTTATCCGATCATCACCTAACTTTATACACGTCTATATTACGCGGAAAGATCGTTAAGAACGCTTATTAGGAACGTGTATTCCTCGTGTATTGTCCGTGTATTCCACGGTGATGGTGGATTATACGTTTCTAAAAAGATCGGATCCACGTGTCTCCAGCGGACATCGTACCATAAAAATCCACGAGTTGAATCCACGTGTAGTCCATCCACGTCCACCATATTTCCACTTTTGCCACGTTTTTTCCACGTCTTTTCAACGTACCTGTGTTTATTGGGTCCCTCCCGCATAGCACCTGATACCTCCGTTCATAACCCAGAAGCTTTGAGCGCTGCATGGTCTCAGGCCGATCACCACACGACTTATCGCTATGTCTGCAAATCACATACGTGGTATGGATGAATGTGTAATCGTATGGGCAGGATGCACATCCCTATCCTTCTCGTGGCACGGCACCTAGCACGCGCGTTCATAATCAAGGGACCCTGAGTATCACAGGTTCTCAGGCCAATGGTCTAAAGGCTTATCGTGATGTCTGCAACTCGCATACTCGGTATAGATTTCGGTATCCCATTCATCAGTGTGTGAGTTAAAACAAAATCGTGTGGACCCAAGACCCTGTCTGTATACTTTTGACTAAGAGAAGTACACACGACCGTCTGAGGCGTCATCATTTAGCTACTAACCCTCGTGAGTTGAACACGTGTCTGCAGCATTAAATCAAGTGAAGTAAAGCTAATTCATCTTCGATAAATCGAAAAAAGGTAGGTTACAATAAAATCGACAATGATCTTTAACATCACCGATAACAGCAAACTGAGGGTACAATCACAGAATTTGCGATTTAATGCGTACAGATGGCCTATAGACGCGTCGATATACCTACCGACGTCATGGCTCACATAGATCCTAGGGATATGTGGCTATACGATGAAAAATCGAGCTGGTGAGTTGTCGTGATCATCTTTGAAATACATGAAAGAGATGTCTTGAAAATATTTGTTTTCTTTGCATTTTTCATTCTAAACAGCGCTCAAAACTCATTTACTCGGGTGCCTGTTGGTCTCACGAGGTCTTTTTGGCGTTATGGTTGCGACGGAAGTCTGATTCTCGTCGACGAGACGCCTGTCGATGACGTGGATCCTCTGCGGTCCGAGGCGGACGAGGAGGACGAGGAGGACGATGATGACGTGCCAGACTACGAAACGCCGCACGATTGCGTGACAGATGATGAAGACACCGAGGAAGAAGACTATGATGAATTGACCGATGAAGAACCGTTTTTTTCATCCGAACGGTGTTCCAATTTTCTCGACTCTTCCTTGATCGTGTCTGATCGGCGATAAAGTGCGTGTGCGATGCAACAGATCATTCTTCTCATCCATCTAAAAGAGTGTATCATTAATTCCTGGTAATAGTTTCAGATCGTTTACAGCACGGGATTCCTCTTCTTCTTCTTCTTCTTGTTCGCCTGGCAGCAGCAGCGCTTGCAGGTATTGAGATAAGAGATGCACTCAAAGTGGTTGCACGTTCACACGCTGACGTCTGCAGAATCGGCATGCCTGCGCATGGGAGATTGTCTGCGGAGCTGGCTCCCGGACAGATCACTATTCAGTCGCTCTTCAACCGTTGCTAAAACCAGTCGTCATGGCCATGTCACAGTCAGGTTTGCCCCGAGAGGGTTGCAGCAAGTTGTTCAAGACCTTTGACGTTGCATTGAAGAAATCCGAACGTCACCTAATACTGTCTACCACGTACGGGCTGAACATCTCGTGGTCAAAAAAAATTACCGTTGGGCTTCGCCTCCGCATCGACGGTACCTTCGAGCCTGTGATACGTCTGATCAACAACTACAGTAGCGGTGTGTCGCTGAGCGCTTCTGCCTGGGAGGACCTGATGGAATCATTCGAACTCATCGATACCTATTTCGAGAAAGGAAATACGAAATCGGAGAATAAGTTGTACGATTTGACGAACGACACGATTGCCTTGGACAACAGCGTGATGCGTTTCACCACGGCGCATGGCAACAGAGTCATCGCTTTCTACACGAAGAACACCGGCGTACAAGAGGCGGCTGAGGATGAAGATGAGGATGAATCCAGTTCCGCCAAAAAATCGAAAACGTACACGCCTGTGATCGTAATGCAGAAAGGAACCTTCGATGGGCTGAAGAACATTGCCTGCTGCATCAACGCACGTTTGACACGTCTGGAGAGTCTGATGAAGGATGTGAACGCCTCCAAAGACGCCATGGTGAAGTACTTTGCGTCGGTGTTAGTTCTCCGTAAAATGAAATCACCCACCCTGCAGCAGATAGGTGCACTAGTGTGCGATGAGTCAGACTCCACGCGAGAAGTCGTTGGTATGCAGTGCGACACAAATTTCAGAGATATGTATTTCGATATAGTTTTCTCCGAACTGTTGCGATTATTTCTAGCATATATCATAGCCGACGTTCGACAGAGCGTGCTAACAGAGAGTTCGCTGAAAGAAGTGTGAAAAGTGTTCATAACCCCAAAATTTCACGTTTCCGTGACGTATGTGGCGTGTGATCTTGTATGACCTGAGCGAATGTTGATTATCGTACAGTCAAAAATTGTTTGAATTCACCAATTTTCAATATGTTTAGATTTAAGGATATGTAAAGGGTTTAGATTTAAGAATAAAAAACGTTTTTTGTAATCTTATATTTTTGTCGACTCTCCAATTGAAATCCCCGTTATTTTACCTCACCCGTCATCAACGATCCCATAATTCAAAACGACAGCCATCTTTATTTACAGATCTAGATGTATTGAAATTCAAATAAACCCGCCAATCCAACGGTCGTTGCCATCTTGTTTTCAGAAAAATCGAACCGAATTCTCAAAATCAAATGAGTCCGCCAATTCCAGCCCGCCATCTTGCTTTTCTTGAAAACTAAAACTATTCAAATAAGCCCGCCAATCCAACGGACGTCGCCATCTTGTTTTCACAAAAATCGAACCATCCTGAGATTTGGACACATTCGAATAAAACCGCCAATTCCAGGCCGCCATCTTGTTTTTCAGAAAAATAAAGTCATAACAGGTTCGAAAAGATTCAAATAAACCCGCGCCGATTCCGAGGCGGCAGCCATCTTGCTTTCTTTCGCGACGCCGACGGACGAGGAGTGGGGGTATGGCGCCAGTGACGTCACCGTGTTGATGTTTACATCGGTTTGTTGTGACGCTCCAGAGCTGACCCTATCTACTATCATATTTTGGAAAATCATTCGAAGTTATCGACTTTTTGTCGTTTCCACATCAATATTCAACTTATATTGAACTTCCAAAAAAATTCAGAATGTGAAAGAATGATTTTTTCATTAAATGATAAATACTTGAAAAAATTATGCAGATGCTGGTATTACTGCGGGATCTAGAGCGACTGTAGGTATTACTATGCACCAAATACTGCGGGTGTTCCAATTACTGCGTTTCTAATACTGCGCGTCGTGTAACTCATTTATACGTTTTATTTGACTGATAACAATTAAATCTCCGACAAAATCTGACCGTTATTATTAACTCAACCATTATTATCATGTCCACAGTATTCGAGAACTTCATAAGACACAAGACTGATTAAAACAACTTTCGTCAATATTTTGTAGGTTGGGAATTTTTGTAGGCATAAAAACCGCAGTAATGGGGGCGCATGCTGAGGACATTTGCGCCAAATACTGCGGCAGCAAATTAAAAATTACTCATTTCAAGTAAATAACCACAATGCACGTGGTTTGGTTGAATCATTACGTTTTCTCAATATTGAATTAAATGTGTAAATTTTTTCAAGATTGAATAATCAATCAAGATTTAATTCTAATGAAATGAAAAAAAAGCAGTAATACCCACATCCGCAGTAATACCCACACTCACCCTACATGCCTGGATTGTACCTTGGGCCAAATGCAATATTTCGGAAAACCGTTTTTTCCGAAGATATCCCTCAAATGTTTACTATACATTTTTTTTCGTGTAAAAATAAATATTCGCTTTACATTTCTGCGTAAATTAACCAAAATTTCATTGACGAATGCAAAAGATACAGCTTATCGAAAAAAAGTGTCCCTAGGGACCCGACTTTCCCCTAGTCTTGTATTATGGGCTGGTCTGAAGATCACGTGTAATTACGTGTCTGATAGACATGTAAATTACATCAATCTGTTTATTTCTTCCTTCTATAATTTCAAGAACATACACGACGTGGTCAAACAAACAATCCGAGAGATAATAATAGAAAATATTGGTGAATCCATGTATCGAAACGTTGCAGGGTTATTCAATCGGCGGTATAGCGTAGTGGTGAGGGTGTGCGACTAGTAATACGAACAGCGGCGAGCGTTCCGGGTTCAAACCCCGGCTAGGTCTTGGGCAATTCCATATCGCAAGTGATCAAGGCTTTTGGGACGAATTTTTTCGATCTTGACGTCGATCTCAGAAAAAGTAGTTCACGATGAAAAAAAAATATGAGTATTCGTTGGACCTATAGTTGCAGAATTTTCAATGTTAGTAGAAATAATTATTAAACTTGAAGTTGAAGCAACATAATTTGGCCCAAAATACATGATTAAAGATGTTATTTGAACCGAGAAGCCCATTCTTGAATTCTAAATACTTAAGTAGTCTGCCGAAAATATTATAATACACGATGAAAGGTACTTATCAACGTAATACACATTTTAGGCCATAAAAAAATAACGCCTGGCTCTCCCACTCTGACAATTACACAGCACTGAGAGGATACATATATCTACGTCTGTGATTTTTCAGATTAAGAAAAAAATGCATTTTTCCGCAATCTCTAATTGTTTCGGGAAATGCAGACAATTTTATGTTGAGCAATCGAAAATCCCAATGCCCTATTTTTTTCTAAAAACTATATTCTTTTGCGAAGAAAATGAGCCCAAGTTGATTTCCCTATGACCAACGTAGCCGGAGTTATGATTTTTTGAAAAAAAAATGCGCCAAAACGAAGAGGTTGCATGAGAATAAAAAAAAAGCTTTGGCGAGTATTTTTTTTCATCGTGAACTACTTTTTCTGAGATCGACGTCAAGATCAGAAAAATTTGTCCCGAAAGCCTTGATCACTTGATATGGAATTGCCCTCTTATAGTATAATGGCCGGACATTACATCGTTTCTGATACGTGTTCTCTCAATGAATATTACACATTTATTCTACACGTGTTTGTGTTTTTGATCCACCATTTTTAAACGTGTATTCAACTATTTTGTGTTTATTGGGATACCTACAATTTTCACAAACCTTCGGTAATTTATACATTGGTTATGGGGTTGTATTGTTGCTATATAATATTCTATCGCCTTCTCTTCTCTTAACCAAGTCTCTACTTAACCTACCCTAACTTAACCTTAGCCCAACTTAACCAGAGCCTAACTTACGGTACACGCTCGCAGGTCGGACGCATCGCAGTGTACACATACGCGTTGTCAGCGGCGGTCCTTATATTCTGCACGAAAATCATTTCGTGCACTAGCGAAAAAATCCGGGCGCTTGTAGCCAGTTATCGTCAGACTTTCGGAACGCAAAACTCTATGCGGACTTCGGTCACTGATATAAAGTTCTACACTGAGAGAAACCATGTATCATATTTCACCACATATCCCCGACAAATTACTACTTTTGATGGCAAGTTGACGTGGAGTCGAAAGACCAGGAAACGTAGTCATTTTTCAGTCAATAGTCTCTAGCAGAACTGGGATACGTTACATGTCGCTCGGAACTCAAATTACAACCCGGCATTGTAAATATCGCTACTTGTAGAAATTACAACATATTTCGTGAGTTTCCAGATAAAAGCGTGTTATTTCTACTATCTGCGACTGTAACACAGTCGTTTCGCACCGCCTCGTGATACACTGTGAAAGGCAAACACACATCTTCTCGCATGCGAGATGGTAATTTTTACAACTTGAGATAGTAAAAATACGTATCGGGTATACGAATATGGCGGACACACTAGCGGCCTAGCGGTCGGTCACCCGCTGCGTGGTACCGTAGCGCGCCGATAGATGGTTGGCAGTGGTTTTTGGATCTCGCGAAGAAATTTGCACCGTGTCGGCTACACTTACGTGTCACCACACAACCAGAATCATTCTCGACTTCAACGTCGTACGGCGGACGAAGGTCTACGGAAGCAGCTGTTGTTTTGTTATAACACTCTGACGACTCCGACGTTCTTTGAGTGTTATGATGGATACAAAAGCCCAAAACATGCAAATTGATATTATTTGGGACATAAGTCACACTATTTATACCTGTGTGCCTGTGTGGTCTGATAGAAAATAAAATAAATAATATTGTTACTATTTATGATAGTTAAATAGTTCCTATTAAATTGTCGGAATGAAACTTCATATATGGACCAGTGGGATTACAGATATCTTCCAACTGTGTAGCAGAACCTAAATAAAAAATTAGCAGCAAATAGGACCGCTAACAGCGCCACCTGCGAATGGATGCACGGCCGCTGTGAACTAACTTCATTTTACTATCTGAGATGGTAAGAATTCGGACCCCACAGTTGTACATTATACGATCGTGTTATGCTTCTTAATACGATCGGAAATAGTAAATTTTAGCCTTCAAGTTGTAAACCATACCCTTCTTGAAGAGTAATATTCACCATTAGTGAAATTTACAAGGTGGATTTGTAATTCTTTGTATTGTGTGACCACACGTCCTTTTACTACCGAAAAATAGTAATTTGTCGGCGATATGTGATAAAATGTGATACATCTTTTCTCTCAGTGTATATTATAAAGATATATCGCTGCCGCCGCCGCAGCCGCTGTTTCAGGAATCGAGGACCCTTCTCCTTCTCTCCCCTCCCCCTCTCAAGAATCTCTCAAAACCCCATGTGAACCCCGTAGATGTCAAGAATCCCTCAGAACCCCCATGTGAACCCCGTAGATGTCGAGAATCCCTCAAAACCCCCATGTGAACCCCGTAGGTGTTAAGAATCCCACAAAACCCCCATGTGAACCCCATAGATGGGAAGAATCCCTCAGAACCCCCATGTGAACCCCGTAGATGTCAAGAATCCTTCAAAACCCCCATGTGAACCCCGTAGATGTCAAGAATCCCTCAGAACCCCCATGTGAACCCCGTAGATGTCAATAATCCCTCAGAACCCCTATGTGAACCCCGTTCATATAGAGAAACCCTTAGAAACCCTGTACAAGCCTATCCTATTTTGCGTGCGTAGCACACATCGTGGCGACTTTGAAAAAAAAATCACTCTTTTTTCATTTCATAGACCGAGCGTCAACCTAACCTCACTTCGGTTGACAAATAAATTGCGACAGCGGTGTAGCGTTTCGAACAGTCACCCGAAGTGAGGTTAGGTTGACGCTCGGCGGCTAACAGCGCTCGTAGCGTAGATGGCCACTTTTCACTGACCATATTACCCCACAGGTAACCCGACAACAATTTAATTGAAAACTTGATGCAAGCTATGTGTAAGAACAAAAAATTGATGATACCATGAAGTAAGCGTTACAAAGAATCGATAGAAAAAAAATAAACCTACCCAAAACATGCCATTGACGGTACGCTATGAATCCGAAATCACGCGGAGCGTGTTACAGAGTGCCGTCGAGAAGTAGACGCAGTTACTGGATGCATCCGCAGCTTAAGCGAGCCTCGGCTTGGATCCTCTACTCCGTGACGGCACTCCGTAATATGCTTCGAGTCCCTCGATGGAACTTCGATGAATCCAGTAACTGTGTCGAGCCGCCGGATGATACTCGACATACCGAGGTCGTCTCAAATACTGAGGTATGATGAACCCCAGCAAACACAGATTGCAGGGCCATTACTGGTTAGGTGGAGGAACGCCGATACTAAAGGTGCCGAACCGCTGCCGGAAGATTTGTGATGGCCCAGCACCATAGTGTCACAGTGGCCGACAGCCGGGCCACTGAAGGCAAGACCGGTACTGTTGTACCGAACCAGTGATGGCTATGTGACAAATTTGTGCAATCGATTTCGTCTTACCTTCACCGCACCGCAAGAATAACGGTTGCAGTAGCCTGTCAAATTATCGGTATTTAACCAGCACCGGAGTTGGTAAGGCTACTGTTATCGAACCGTTATCATAGAGTTACGGAAATACGGTACTGCGCCATTACCAATTTTGTGCATGATAAGAATTATCGAATTATTCACATAACCTCAATTTTTCATAATTTTTCAATTTGCCTTCTAGCTTTGTCAACTGAATAGTTTCCTGGATAGTTTTCTTGATATCACTGTAGACTTGCCACCTTGACTTTTTTTTTTGAAGGGATATTTACTGTTTTAAGCCATCTTGGCTCGCAACAGGCAAAAATGAACCTCAGTAACACGAAGACTATCTCCGTGCTCAGTAAGCAGACAATTTACCTAAAAGTCGAATCATAACCTCAAAATTCTCTTATCCTTTATCTCTCAGAATGCTCATTATTGAATTTAAGGTTGAATTCCGAGCAAATGTAGTTTAACTGAATACTTTGAGTTACCCGTGGACGGCATCTTTTCCATTCCCGCTCCTTGAATGCACTAAGTAATTATATTATTCACGTAGGAAGACGCGCCAAGACGCGTGCGAACTGCGTCATCAAAATACAGGCGTGCATATGTTGTTGATACGGGTGAAGTGACGGCAACTCGGTTGTGGCAAGTTGCAAAATGCCCTGCAGGAAACCAGTACTTGGTCACCGACATCGTCCCGTCAATGGTTGGATACCGGACAAATTTTACCGAAATACCACTATCTCACATGTAGTGGCGTAGCAAAGGCTTGCCTATACCATCACATTGCCAGCACTACCAGTGCTGGGCCATTATGATTTCGGCAGTTCTGTGTTTGCTGGGACGCTTCCATTCGAGAGCAGTTAACCTTCCGGTAATGCCATACGCTACGCAGTACGCACATAACTCTGACGCGGAGCGGCAGCGCCATTTCTCGGAATTCCGTTCAAACGGTGAGGTTACGGAGACTAATATTCCGTGTAGAAATACACCCTACTGAAAAACTCTTTATGATAAAAGTGTTAAAAAAGTACATGATAAATCATATGATAAATCACAATGCGTTATGACCGGAATCACATTATGATTTATCACATGAATTATTATGTATTTTATTATGTGATTCTTTAAATGGTCCGTAGATTTGTGTAAAAAACATACTTAATTTTGTAATTCATCATATGATTTTTCATATGATGATATTTCATGATGGAAAAAGAAAAAAAAAAAAACCTGGACTGGGATCGAACCGACCAGCGTCGGATTTGGAAGCAGACACGCTACCGTATGAGCTACGCCGCTCGATGTCAAGCAGTCGCAGTCTTTGGTTCATAAGCTTTGATATCATTACGTTACTTCCAAAGTTCCTTGGAAATGATTGAGATTCATGAGTCTAAAACTGCACAAGCATTGTATCGAGCGGCGTAGCTCATACGGTAGCGTGTCTGCTTCCGAATCCGACGGTGGTCGGTTCGATCCCAGTCCAGGTTTTTTTTTTCTTTTTCCATCATGAAAATATCATCATATGAAAAATCATATGATGAATTACAAAATTAAGTATGTTTTTTACACAAATCTACGGACCATTTAAAGAATCACATAATAAAATACATAATAATTCATGTGATAAATCATAATGTGATTTCGGTCATAACGCATTGTGATTTATCATATGATTTATCATGTACTTTTTTACCACTTTTATCATAAAGAGTTTTTCAGTAGGGCATGTACTCATGCGAAACTACTTGTCTTCCTGAATAACGTTTTTTACATTTACACCAGTATACGATCCGAAAATAATGGTTTTTATCGTTAGAAGCGGGTTTCAAGAGGTTATATTAGATATATTTTCTGAAAAAAGTATATGGAAAGACTAGAAATTATTAAAATCATGTCACGTATCCGATGTAGGAAGGAAATCTATAATGACGGATATCGCCGATTACTCGGTACCGTTTCAAGGGAAACGCCGGGTGCAGAAAACAAAAAAAGAATGAAAATTATTATCAAGTAACCATAACCTTGAAAACATAACCTTAAAAACAAGCGAGTTGTTAGTACACAATAATCGCCAAACTTGACGAGTATTGTATAGATTGAAGCTTTTCTAATCGATAATTTGACAGACACTTCAGCAACACTGGCTTTGGTATCAATTTGATGAGTTTCCGTAACCTCACCGATTCAAACAGTGACCGCCAGGGCGGCGCTGTCGGAGTTATGAACGTAGCGTATAATGTTTAACGGCTATCAACATTTTGTTTCAGATGCAGCCCCAATGTTTGATTAATAAATATTTTCATCGAGATATTATGGTGATAACTTCACTGTTTGGGCAATTGTAGACAAATAATTGATAAACAATGTAATTTATAGTAATAAATAAATCAAATAAAGTGATAAAAAGTCGGCTAACATTTTTTCATGTTGTACGCTAACTTCGGAGGTTAACGCTGGTCGGGCCAGCCTGACAAAGTAATGTACTATACAATAATACGGTGCTCAAACTAAACGCGATGAGTACGTACGGTCGCCTGCTTCAGGCGCACCGAGTGGCCCGCATAGCGAGAAACTCACTGTATGAACAAAGACTAAAATATTCACCTGCGTGAACATCAAGTGACAAAGACTTGCCTTCTCGATCAACAACCATTTTTTTCTCTATAAAAGATATCAGAAACGCCAAAAATAAATTCAAAACTCTGAAAAAATTCAGACAGGTTTCAAATTACATTTTGAAAAATCGATCGTATGGATTTCATATATTAATTTTTCCACTGAATCCAAAATCAAAGAAGCCTTAGAATTGAAATTTCATTTTCAATTTTTCATAGTTCAATTCCACACAAAAAAAAAAACGAGAGCTTTGTGATAGCTTCGCTTTATATAGCTAGAAATCAGGGTTGCTAAATCCTTTTAAGGAGAGACTTCGGTGAAATTTTGGGCAAAAATAGGTTTTTAAATTCTGACAATTCAAAAAAAGGTGTATAACAAAAATCCTTCTAGCAGTTTTTGAATAATAGTAGTATGTATAGACTGTGAGAATAAATGTCAGCCTCCTGCGATGAAAGCTCAAGAAATTTTTGACCGCGGTGAGTAAAATCTTCTTCGCAACGTTCCTTGCGCTTATACTTTCGTCGGAGGAGGCTAAATTTTATTTTACATAGTTCATACTACCATTATTTGGAAACTGCTGTACGGATTATTTTGTACGACTTCTAATAGCGATTTTCAAAATTTCACCGAAGTCTCCGCTTAATTCGTGAATCTCCAATTATCATTTCTTGTAGCAACTTTCGAACACCATATATGTATATGTTATCTAGATCCAGTACCGGCAACTTACCAATTTACTGTGTATTGTCAGTTCACGATGGGCGGTGGTTGGGGGGGATAGGGAAACGATTTTTTTTGTTTTTTATATTTTCAATTCCCACTAGGACGGACGAGGGTCGAGTCAGAATTACTGTAAAATAGAAAAAAAAACATTAAAACTATTACAAATTCATGAATTTTCAGTTGCCGTGGTCAAATTCCCAGTGTTGTAATTCCACACTACCAGGATTCCGTGTGTTGTCACGACACACATACAAAACTATACTTGCCGGCGCTGTCTAGATCCCTCTGCTCTTGCGTGTCAAACATCTTCAGATACCACCAGCTACATGGGTACCATCCCCGCCATCGTTCTCATCCTCATCCTCCCAAGTAGAAATTGAGGTCAGGCCTAATTCAGGCCCTGCGCAGGCTTCTCTGACTGCCTGATCAGGCTAGCGTCTCTGGATTTTGCGAGGATTTCACCCATGTTTTGAGAGTTTTACCGATTTTTGGGAATTATACCCAATATAGAGAAAACGCGCACGCGAAGTTGGTGAGGCGATTTGGAACTAAGTAACCCGGTTCAAGGGGGGATATTACCCAGCAGCCGATAACCGTGCGAAAATCAGTTGGTAGCTTGTTACTATCGGAAAATTGGCCAGCAACCTAATATAATCCTTGAAACAGTGACATATATGAAATTACAGTTCAAGAGACGACCCCCCACCCCTCCTTATGATTCTTGAGTGTGTAGAATGATGTATTCCCGGCGTAATGCTCTGGGCGTAACGGGGTCAGCGTGACGTCACATGTAACGCGTAACACCCCCCAGCCAACCATAAACCCTCAGTAAGGAAGGTTTTTCGAACCTTCAAAACGTCAACTGTCATCTATGGACACCCTATCAAACGAAGCCTTTCATTTCGACAAATTCTGGGTCACTCATCTTACACCGTATTAGATTGTATGTACCAACGACATTATGTTGATGGTATCACACAAACGGATTTTTTTTTGTTTCTAGCTGCTGCTCAACATCACCAACAGGAAGCGAGCGTGAAATCAGCTCATTGCAATAGCGAGCCTCGTCTTTCTGAAAATGACGTCAGTCCGGGCCTCAGGCGTCGAGGCAGCCGACGTGGGCAAAGTATGCACCATGCACATCACAGAAAGAGTGCCGCCTTTCTGGACGTCCCTGATAGCTCGGCGCAACAGCCTCAGCGCGAAGAAGGCGAAGACGAGGACAGCTACAGACTTCGCAGTTTTAGCCTTACCAGCAAAGGTGAGTCTGGCATTCTTTGATTATGTACAGGGTTAGTTCAGAATCCAAAACGATTATTATTATAGGCGGGGCCATCACTATCAGCATCAAAATTGGAATTGGAAGTTTTTAGTCAGTTTTGATTTTTTCAGAGTATTTTATTCAATTTTTCATGTTTCGATCTTACACTGTCATGACGAATCCCTTTAGTAAAAAGTTGGTGTCACGACCGAACGCGGCCGATGGTCGATGTTTGCGATCCTGTCGAAATATGTCTCGCTTCGGTCGCAATGATGATCGAAATCGAATATTTTGCTTTCTCGCTTTCTTTGTTGTCCGTTTTATTCGCCCTGCGATTGGCTGCGCGGGTCGACTACGGTCTGAGGTGAGCTGAGAGCTAACTGTCACTGCGACCCTACGGCTGAACTGTCAAAACTGTCACTGCGAACCTGACCTAACCGATCAAAAGAATAAACTACACTTTGGATTTAACCTGCGACGAAGAAATTGCGATGAGGAAAAGAATCTGCGACGCTGACGATTAACCTCTCACATGAATCTAACAGAAATTGCGATGCGACAGAAAATCTGCGATGGTGAAATCTGCGACGCTGGCGATGTTGTTATCCACGACACTGACGATTAACCTCTCATATGAATCTGGAAGAAATTGCGATGCGGAAAAGAATCTGCGACGCTGCCGATTAACCTCTCACATGAATCCAACAGAAATTGCGATGCGACAGAAAATCTGCGATGGTAATAGCTGCGACGCTGACGATTAACCTCCTCATATTCATATTCATATTCATATCATATTCATTCTGGAAGAAATTGCAATGCGGAAAAGAATCTGCGACGCTGAAGATTAACCTCTCATATGAATCTAACAGAAATTGCGATGCGACAGAAAATCTGCGATGGTAGGAAGAAATTGCAATGCGGAAAAGAATCTGCGACGCTGACGATTAAGGTAGTTGTGCTGCTAAGTGCGTTTTCTATGAAACGGCTGAAATTTTGACCACACTTTCATTTACATGAAATCTAGTTGTACGAATTATTTCAGAATTTTTTGCCGTCTGGAACGCGAAATAATGGCACTCAAAGTTGGAACTTTTCACACGCGTTCCCCATGTTACGTATTGGCGTTGCTCACGACCGTTGGCGGCGCTAGCGTCGCCTTAGTCACGTGGTCTCAAAAGAGTCCCCTCGCTCGATTTAACCCGCTGTCACTGTGTTAAAATGCCGGGCGTTTACCTAAGGTTGACGAATAGTTACGAATACGCTAAAGGGAATGTTCATTCCCGGAATATGAATGAAGGGGAAGAGGTCCTGAAGTCTGGACAAATAGTTTTTGTTGGACGTAAAGAAATAAATGATAAGGAAGTACATATTTTAAGCCTCGTGCTTCAAACGAGCGCCTTGTCATCGTATCCTCAATTATTTATCTAACAAATTTGTAGTCAACAAAGAATCTTATTGATGAAGAATAATAAAATATTTGTGTTCGACAGATAAATGATAAATCTATTTAAAAAAAACTCCATTGCTGTTGACTTCATAGCCTAAGTAAAGTAAATAAAGCGTTTAAAACACATATTTCATTACTTACCCGGCAATTTATCAATTGGTTTGGCACACATATTCGTTATACTCGGTGATACGTTGCTTATAATAGTCATACTTATGATATTTCACTGGAAATTCCGAAATTTAGGCTCGAGTACAAGCATTTTACGTGCATTTGACAGCTACGGGGACTCTTTTGAATAGTTCGGGCTAGCGCCACCGGGGCGCTGTACATTAGGTGAGCAACGCGAATAGAGCAAAATTATTTAAGAAAAGCCGGGCCTGTCACCCACCCCCTTCGATTTGGCTGATTTTTGGTGAACATGTTACCTACCTGGAGAGTAGTCAAAAGCCAAAATATTATGTCCCGAAAAAAATTATTGGCCGAGTTACAGTTGTTTTTCACATTTTTGACTCGAATTTGGGTATTTTCGATTATGCAAAGGTTTTTTGTACTACGTGGCTGAAAATCGGTTTCTTTATGTAAAATTGACCCAGGAACACGAATCTGGCCACAGATTTGACCTCGGAAAAAAACCTACAGTAATATTAGCCAAAAACACCCAAAATTGAACAAAAAAGTCCCAAATCTTGGGGAAACGGTCAAAAAAAAATGTTTTCGACTTTCTGAGGCAGCAATCTTCTAGGAAAAGAGCTATCGAATCCAATAACCACATTCCCAGATTTCTAGGACGAATCGTTCAAGAGATACGTGTTGTCAAAGTTGGAGAATCTTGTTTTTCTGGCAATAATGGACTTTTTTGACCTCGTTGGACAAATGTCCGACCTAAAGGCCTATTTTGCGGCATTCACCACGACTATCTAAATCGAGTATCAATAGGTTATTTTTATCAAATGAGATTCGCTAGATTCTGGTCGAAATAATTAAATTTACTTTTTCATGAAATAAAATAATAAGAACCCTTAAAAAGGTCCATTATTTGCAGAAAAATCAAGATTCTCCAACTTTGACAACGCGTATCTCTTGAACGGTTCGTCCTAGAAATCTGGGAATGTGGTTATTGGATTCGTTAGCTCTTTTCCTACAAGATTGCTGCCTCAGAAAGTCGAAAACATTTTTTTTTTACCGTTTCCCCAAGATTTGGGACTTTTTTGGTCGATTTTGGGTGTTTTTGGCTAATATTACTGTAGGTTTTTTTCGTAGGTCAAATCTGTGGCCAGATTCGTGTTCCTGGGTCAATTTTACATGAAGAAACCGATTTTCAGCCACGTAGTACAAAAAACCTTTGCATAATCGAAAATACCCAAATTCGAGTCAAAAATGTGAAAAGCAGCTGTAACTCGGCCAATAATTTTTTTCGGGACATAATATTTTGGCTTTTGACTACTCTCCAGGTAGGTAACATGCTCACAAAAAATCAGCCAAATCGAAGGGGGTGGGTGGCAGGCCCGGCTTTTCTTAAATAATTTTGCTCATATGGAAACCGCATATCGCTAATTTTAGTGTGAAAACCGTTCTATGGATTGTTACGAAAAACTAGGATATGATGGAAGGATATTTCAGGAATGCTAGTATAAAAAGTCCGATTAATATACCGTTTAGTTTCGCTGGTACAACAATAATAGTCACTCGATCCGCACTAACTTTTAGCGTGGAAAGAGTAGCCGGGTGCGAGTGCGCGCGCGTCGGTATACAGAGCGCGAGAGAGAGCGGTCCCCTGTGCGAGTGTGTGAGAGCGGTTTGACTACAAACCCAACCAAAAGTTCACGGCACATAGCCTATACCACTCAGTGACTTGAGCACGCACTGCGCGCGCGATTTGTTAGTCCGACTGTCGCGGCACAACTACCTTAACCTCTCATATGAATCTCACAGAAATTGCGATGCGACAGAAAATCTGCGATGGTAATATCTGCGACGCTGACGATTAACCTCTCAAATCTATATTCATATTCATATCATATTCATTCTGGAAGAAATTGCAATGCGGAAAAGAATCTGCGACGCTGACGATTAACCTCTCATATGAATCTAACAGAAATTGCGATGCGACAGAAAATCTGCGATGGTAATATCTGCGACGCTGACGATTAACCTCCGCATATTCATATTCATATTCATATCATATTCATTCTGGAAGAAATTGCGATGCGGAAAAGAATCTGCGACGCTGACGATTAACCTCTCATATGAATCTAACAGAAATTGCGATGCGACAGAAAATCTGCGATGGTAGGAAGAAATTGCAATGCGGAAAAGAATCTGCGACGCTGACGATTAACCTCTCATATGAATCTCACAGAAATTGCAAAGCGGAAAAGAATCTGCGATGGTGAAATCTGCGACGCTGGCGATGGTGATATCCGCGACGCTGACGATTAACCTCCCATATGAATCTGGAAGAAATTGCGATGCGGAAAAGAATCTGCGACGCTGACGATTAACCTCTCATATGAATCTCACAGAAATTGCGATGCGACAGAAAATCTGCGATGGTAATATCTGCGACGCTGACGATTAACCTCTCAAATCCATATTCATATTCATATCATATTCATTCTGGAAGAAATTGCAATGCGGAAAAGAATCTGCGACGCTGACGATTAACCTCTCATATGAATCTCACAGAAATTGCGATGTAACAGAAAATTTGCGATGGTAGGAAGAAATTGCAATGCGGAAACGAATCTGCGACGCTGACGATTAACCTCTGATATGAATCTCACAGAAATTGCGATGCGACAGAAAATCTGCGATGGTAATATCTGCGACGCTAGCGATTAACCTCTCATATGAATCTGGAAGAAATTGCGATGCGGAAAAGAATCTGCGGCGCTGACGATTAACCTCTCATATGAATTAAGTCTGAAGTGAGCTCAGATTGACCATGATCGGTATGAGATGAGCTGTACAGAACTGCGGACCGTCGACTGCCAGGATTGACTGTAAATAAACTGCAAACTGCTATTAATGTTGGAATAATTAAACGTATATATTAACAGAGCAATTAACGTGAACTGAGGCGCGCGCGCAGCGCGCGCGTGCGATGCTAGTCCTCTATAAAAAAGTTGGTGTCACACCCGAATGCGGCCGATGGTCGAATGCCGGGCGGTTCGATTGAAGCCCCTTTTCGAGCGTTGCGATTGGCCTACGCGGCTCGCGTTTGTTCTGAGGTGAGCCGATATACAGCTGAACTGTCATCACTGCAAACCTGACTTAATAACCGATGAGGTTTCGGAGAATCTGTGATATATTTCTGCGGTGAGCTGAGAACTGATTGAAACCTGCGACGAATTAACTGCGGTTTTGAGGCGGAAAGTGTGCGATTAAAAACTAAGACGCTGATGATGAAACTGCAGGAAATTAATTTCTAACAACTGATTACTAATCTTAACTTTTAATGAATCTAACCTGACCTAACCTGGTCTAACCGATGGTGAAAATACGGCCAGCTGTCAGAACTGAGTCTGAAGTGAGATGATAGCGAGAACTGTCAGAGCTTCTGTCAGATGGTATCATTGTGAAGTCAGCTGAGAACTGTCAGAACTTTGTCCTGGGCGATGCAACTTCAATGGATAAACATTAACCATAAAGCACAGATGAAAAATAATTCGAACCTGATATTATCGTTAAGATAGCTGACTAATAACTTCGACGATGAACAGACTAAACTGCGAACTGTCAGAGGTTCTGTCAGAGTCAGAGGTTCTTACTGCCAGCATTTGAGTGATGCAACTTCAAAGGATAACATAACCGTTACCATGGGGGCCAACCTGTGCATCCGTTGCACATTTTGCACCGGCCAGGTAGGCTTGTGCATGCAATCCTATTACCCAGCCAATCAAAAGGGATTAGGTCTCGGCGGCTCGGGACTACCTGGAGCGCGCCTGGGTCGCTTAGAACAATAGCTTCTTGGAATTCATTACCTGCTTACGAATATTTGCCTTTGTTGGATAACTTCGCTAGCTTCGGATTCTACCAAAAACAATCGGCTGTTTTTAGAGCCACTGAAATATAGGGTAGACTGGGGACGGTTGTAACATTGTTAATATCTCTAAAACTAAGGGTAGGACATTTATATACCGCCGCCTGACAATCCGTGCAAGTGGTCCGAACTAGCACATTAGTAGGTGGCGGTCCTCCGTGCAAAGCGGAAGTGGGTAGCGGGGTCCATTGTTATTTTCGGGCCCAAAGTAAGTTCTTACAATCTTAGTTAAACATCGATAATTAGACTTCTATGATAAATCTTCAATTTTTCTTTTGTTCATATGTTTCCTTGGCCAATTCTGTGTCAGTATTCACAGTATTTTGAGTTGATAGATTCGACAGAATAAATGAAATTTTGACTTGAAGTAAAAAAACTCATCTGGGGTCAGTTGTAACAGTTGGTCCGGGGACATTGAAACCATTTGATGGCGGATGATTACAGCTAACGACATTCCTTCTCCTTCTTTTATTCAAGCATTATCGTAGTTTACGTTATGAAATAATAATAATAATATAAAGAAAACATTATATTTATAAGATTTTATCCAAACGAAAATATTCGGCCATCAAGAGGTGATGAAAAGTTATTTTTATATTTTTTAGTTCCCGAAACGCGTATCCCTTATGGGAATGTCTGATACTAATCATCAAAATCCTGATAAATAATCTAATTTTGTAAAAAAATCTTGTGTTACAACTGACCCTGGGGTTGGGGTTAGTTGTAACACTTTTCCGATTTTTTTTTGACAGGCTCTTCCTTTTTTTCTATTTATGCTAAAGAGTCCTACTTAGCGCCATTTTGTCAGCAATTGAATGCTCTTTGCTATGGTATTTGGAACATTGATGTGTTCACTGTAGTTTGAGCTCACTGAGGGCAAAACCGAAAAATGTTACAACCGTCCCCAATCTACCCTATCGCAATAAATATCCTGAGTCAAGTGTACTATTGTGCGTCATTATAGGATTAACAGACCTTTTCCCGACCCAGGTAACAAGCTTAACTGACCCATCCAATTATGTGCATCGCCCTGGGGGCCTTGTGCAGCGAAAATTCTCAACTTGGGCACCCTGGACATAACCGATAGATAATACACTATCATATTCAATAGTAACTTTGGGGCATATGAAAGAGCAACATTCGAATAATATTTCATGAAATTTTTGTATTATTTTTCACAAAATGTAATTATCGACAACGCTCCGTGTAAGTATAAATTTTATGACTATTTTCATTCCTCTCTGATCACATATAATTATTATTTTTTCTCAATTAAAACAGAATCATTCGATAGTAACTTTGGAGCATATAAAAGAGCAACATTCGAACAATATTTCATGAAATTTTTCGGAAACCAGGTCCTAACGGCTGGATTTTCACAATTTTTAGATGAATATTTTGTGAAATATTGTTTGAATGTTACTCTTTCATACGCCACAAAAGTTACAATAGAATGATTCTTTCTGCATTGAATGAAAAAAATTCTAAATCCATGTACCCGCTTATTTAGAACAGCTTAAAACTCCTATTGCATGCATGCATGTGATAGGAGTTTTAAACTGGAGAGAGGATCTTCACCCGAGTCGAAATCGAAATCCTCAAAAACCTATTTTAGGCCTAAACGTGGAAGAAATGGAAATATCTGCCCACTATCAGGCATAAAATAGGTTCTATGAGCCTACTTAAGCCCTAAAAGTGGCAGATATTTCCATTTCTTCCACGGGTAGGCCTTGCATAGGTTTTCGATTTCGACTCGGGCAGTGGTGCCCTAAAGCAATTCTTCAATTGAACAGTATCCAATTTGTCATCTGATATCTTCGCGATTAACGTGACGTCTTCAGTCTGCAAATATAAGGTTCCAACTGTAACAAAAAGATATTAGTGAAAATTATTTGAATCGAATAGTGAGGCAGAAGAATGAATAAAAATTACAAACATTTATCTTCTTTCGAAACTCTCTTGATTCGTATATTAGTGCCCAACGTAATTTCTTTCAACGCGACGGGATGAAATTCGCAACCTGCACCCGTAATTTGTACTGCCCATCGGATATTGCACCGGTCGCATAGGAACAGCCACCGCTGCCGGTAGTGAGTGAGCTGAAGTCTGCGCTTATGTAGCCTTCGACCATTGCAAACAAATGTTACGTTATTTAGTTATCAGCTGATTATAAGGGCAGAAATGTATACCAAATTTAATGCAATGTCCGGCAGTAAATAAATGGATGTATGTATGTTGTATCAATCTATATAGTATAGACGTATGTATTTGTATGTATATATGCATGAATGAATCTTTTTAACCGACTTCAAAAAAGGAGGAGGTTCTCAATTCGGTTGTATTTTTTTTTTATGTTTGTTACCTCAGAACTCCGTTATTTATAAGCCGATTTAGAAAATTCTTTTTTTATTCGAAAGGGTATACTTTCAGATTGGTCCCCTATAAATTTCATCAAAATCGGTTGAGTAGTTTGGTTTTGAAGTCGGTTTTTTTGTCACTCGTGATTTTTGTGTCTCATGTCGTAATCGAAGAAAAAAGTCTATGAGTGATTCCAGAGATAGAATATAATAAAAATTTTAATCACTAATAAATAAGTCGTTAAGCGATAGCAGAAACGTAGACAGCAAAAACATAAATCTATATCAATGAATAAAGAAAAAGTCAACCGGGGGTCGACCTGACATTAGATAAAAAAATAAGTAAACATAGAAAATATATGAAACATGAAACTGAACACGATAAGCAAAATTCATTAGCACAAGAGCAATGATGATAAATTTACGTATTCAATTGAATTTTACATACCACTCGATCCCTTATCAAGAGACTCGGTAGAGTCTCGAGCCAAGTACATTTAAAAAAAATTTTTTACGCGCGAGAGACTCAACGGCTCTATATACCCGAGCGAACTCTGTTTCGGCCGAACGGCAAATTTTATAAGTCGTGTTTATTCCGTCTTCGTGACAAATATCGCTTTTCGCATGGAAGGTTTCAAATCAGGAGTCGAAAATCTCTCATTTAAGCCCATAGTATATGCTGCTGCATACTTTATAGGGATAGTCACAACCACCACGTTTTGAATAGGAACGTTGTCAAATACTCCATGACAAATCAATTTAGTGTTTCGTTGCACCGAAAGGTCAAAATTTGCAAAACCCTCTTTCCTAGGGTTGTATAAAGGTTCGAGCGGCAGCGCTTTGACATTTTTTAACTCAATTATCTGTAAATAAATAATCAGAATCAACATATTATGTGCCTAATAATATATGATCGGTCGTACACAGCAGAAGGGCAAAGTTTAAGGTAGAACAATGATATGCAATACTTGAATAATCGACATATTGTAGGGGAGAATGGGGGAATGACGGTCATCAGGCAATGCCGGTCAGCTCTAATTTGCATTAAAACCAGCGATTATATCGAACTGCTTTCCGCTGTTCGCTCACAAACATGATAACTTACTAATTTATCATACCGTGCCTGTTGAACCAACATAAATAAATGATAAAATGATAATCATTAGTTTTCACCCTTTTTCTTATAAGAAACACCTTATTTTAAATAGGAATTTTACGAAACCTATAATCGTGAAAATCAACTTGAATTATTATTCACGTCTTCTTTGGTTCGCTATTTTTCATTCCGTTTGTGTTAGAATATTGTCATCGTATGTATAAATGTGTTTATATGCGGTAAAAACAAATGAACTTCTCGGGGTAACGGCGGTCACGTGCGTGGGGAAATAACAGTCGAGGCTCACGACAGTGGCTAGCCATCGAGCCCATGCGGTGCCGAGATTTTAGGTTAGTTGGGCCGGAATTTGAGGTTAGAATATCGACCTTTTCTGTTCACTAGTAATTTTACCGACTCCCATTACCCCAAAGTTGACCGTAGTTACCCCGGAAAGCTGACTGCAGTTACCCCAGGAGCAACCGCAATTACCCCCACACGCTGGACAATGACGGTCAATGCAGGGTTTGTAATTATCAACGAAAAGTTTATTTAATGTCTTTTTGTTACTGTCATAAGATGACCTACAGTCAAAAAATAATCTGTAGAATATGGGTTGAATATTCTATTTTGGCTCAAAGCACGTTTGCCCTCAAAAAAAGAGGTTAAATCTTAGTGACCGTCATTCCCCCAGTCTCCCCTAATTTTGTTTCACGTAAATCGAAATCGAAGCGTGTTTGAAAGAAAAATAAATTATTATGCATCACATTTATTTATTTATTTATTTTTCATTCACGGACGGTCTAAATTTTTTATGATTGAACTGCAAACGATTGATAAACTCTGGAACGCAACAATCATCGATTTCACGATAAAACGTAGCAAATTTTAATGGGAGACTTCGAGAGGTCATTCAAAAAAAACCTTAAAGCTGTATCTTACTAACGTCAGTATGGCTGAAATCAAGGTTGATTTTTTGTTCAAAAAACCCATACTATCCTTATTCAAAAACTGCTGGAAAGATTTTTTTTGTATAACTCTTTTTGTTATTGTAAAGATAATGGAAAAAGTTATTTTTCACACAATTATCGGTAAATAGTTTGTAATGAGTTGAAATTTATTACTTATTAATAGGAACACTCACCTCGTGATAGATGATGGACTGCTCATAAATTGGAATTTGATCCTCCCAAATTAGCACCGTTATTTTCGTACCCGCATCGTTGTTGAGAACGAATTTAAATAAATCCAACCGTCTCTTTTTACCCACGGTTTGGCTGCCTAAAATCGCGTCGACGTAACCAACGATGTTCCTGTAATTTTATAACAAAAACAAAAATTAAATCGGTTCGATTTTTCATGTTCTAATTGTGATTTGGAGAAACTTACAGAGTATTGTCTCCTGGGGTCACCTCGTCCAACACTTCGGTTGGCGTGAACTCAGGAATTTCAGGTTTATTTCTGTAAATTATCATATAACATTTCTCAGCTTGAGAATATCTTATTTTGTGGTATGAACTCAGGCATGCTAGAATCACAGCATCAAAACTGCACGAAGCAGCAAACTGCAAAAAAATGGAAGGTTCCCTTGTTGAGGTAATTTTGGGTGCGAAGCACATTGACACTCCTGCAATGGAAAGAGGTAGGCTCTTGGAAGATGAGGTACTTGATGTAGTGAGCAAAGATATGGGTTTGAGTATACAGAAAACAGGGCTCTTACTAAACAGGTTGTTTCCAATATTTGGCGCGTCCTCCGACGGAATAACTGATTCTGCTGTGGTAGAAGTCAAATGCCCGTTAACAAAAAGGACTTTCAAAACGTACGTAAAGAATGGCAATGTGGGCAAAAAGCATTTGGCTCAGATGCATTTGCAAATGCTTCTTGCTGCAAAGAAAGAAGCCGTTTTTTGTGTAGCTCATCCATACTTTACAGAATCAAAGAAAGTTGAAGTTGTGAAAGTAAGTTTCGATACAAACTTTTTAAATTCGGTCTTGAGGAAAGCCCAAAAATTCTGGAAAAATGCTATTTTTCCTATGTTGATTGAATCTATGGCACGCAGCCAGTAAGTGTGGGGATAGGTACGTTGTTGAGACTTGAAAAACATTCGTTTTAGTAGTAATTTATAACAATATTGTGAGCCATTAATATTAGTATCACAAATAAATATTTTGTACTATCTTATCACTGTGCTTTTTCATTCCTGCACTGAGAAAAATATTCATTTTATCAAAGTTCCTTGTAAATTAATCAAGCCAGCAGCAATGTGTACCATGCTATCGGTATACTTAATCAAATGGTTATCAACAGTTGCATGTGGTTCCATGGATTTGAACTCTTTTAGTCTCCGGATGACTCGTTCAATGTGTATTCGTACACTGGCGATACGTTTCGTGAGCATTACTTCCTCTATGGTACTCTTTCGTGCAGATTCGACACTAGGTGGGCGTACCAATGTGCAGTTCTTGTTTTTGAGCAACGTCTCCAGGTGTTCAAATCCACGGTCTGCTAAAACTGATGTACCTGGAGGGAGCAACTCAAGGTAGCCACAATCCTCGACGAGAACTACATCGGATACTCTACCGCCATACCCTTTTGACACATAATTAATCAAGCCATCGGGAGTAGAAGAAATTAAATACTTTAGGGTATTGCACTTTTTGCAGTCAGACCAAGTTAATGCTTGTTTCACAGCATCACTAGGTTTTTCAATTTGGATTTCAAAGCAGTCTATAATGCTTTGGACGTTTGCGAATCGAGCATGAAATTGGATTGGTAAGTTCTTTAATATCGACTCTTTTGATGGCCAAAAAACTAACTGTCCTAACAAATTGGCTAAATTTGGAATCAGGTTCGCTAAAATGCGACTCACTTGGCTGGTTGATAATCCAAAATCATATCCTAAAATGGCATATGCTTCATTTAGTCGGATTTTCTTCAACGCTAAGAGGATGTGTTTTTCCGGAACACCAAGTTCTTTCCCTAACATATCAACAATGTAATAACAATTTTTTGGGATACCGATGAAGAGCTTTGGATCGAGTCGAATTATTGGTAAGGTGCAGCTGAGAAAGACTTTGCTTTTGATAGCTTCAAGAACCACTTTCTCGTTTTCTGTATCCGACGAAGTTGTGGCCGATGCAAAGTCTACAGATGTCACAGAGTCAGACGAGGTTATGATATCGTCGATAGGCTTTTCGTAGATCTTTAATCGCTGAAGTCCTATAATAGGTGACGTGCCTACAGTTCGAGTTTCGGGTTTTATTGGTGAGAGGGCAACGTTTATTCCTGCAGGTGGCTTCAGTTGGCAAGATAGTCCAACACTCCTAAATTTAGGTTTCACCTGATTGACCTGAACCGCTTGATCAACTACCTTGATAATGTTCTCCGTGGTCAGGGATTCTACTGCTTGGACGATGCGTTCAGTATTCAAAACACCCTGAAATGAGTCACTGTTTGGATTAGGCGCTGGCATTGATTCTTCTAGCGTTGTCCCATCTTGAGCAGTAGATAGAAACATTGGTGCTATTGTGGCTATTTCTTGATCAGCTGTAGATGTTGACGCTGTTGCCATTACTTCTTTTATCGCCCTAATATGTCTCAGTTTTGCTACTGCAGCTCTGTCTTTTGGAGGTTGGGCATGGTTTCTATCAGGTTGACAGGCAAAGAACCGAGGTACTGCATTCTTCCTTAAAGTTATTCGGCCACCGTTTTCTTTGTAATAAAAATAGTTTTCCATGTCCTCCTGTAACTGAAATTATTCAATGTATAATTATTTAATGTTATCATTTCGAAAGTAGGAGGGGCGATTAACGAAAAATTTCCGCAGTTAAATAAATTCAGTTTGAGGTTAATTACTTAACAAAGTAATATTTATAATGTGTCACTTACGTTGAAATGATCTTCACAACAGTATCTTTGATGTATCGAACCACACTCCGATCTCGCGGCTGCCACCCATTGTTTACGGATTTTTTCATCTTGTGGTACTCTGATGAATATTTTATTAGGTGCTGTTTGCGTCGTATTCGAACATTTCGGGACGAAGCTATATTTATAAAATGATTTCGTGCTCGTATCTTTCGCTTTTTGTGAATTAGTAGGACTTTTTTTTTTCCTGACATGACGAGATCGCGTGCCCCGTGTTAAACTGCATAAAGCGGTATGGGCCGGCTGACCCAAGGTACTCTGTGACGTCATGCGCAACAGATTCGAATTCGGTCGTTTCGCGCATAATTCAAACGATCGATTTTTGAATGTTTATTTACACAAAAACTACGTATGAACAATTAAAAAAAAAAAATGCTATTGTACCTGGTACCCAAATGTATTGAAAAAAATTTTTTTTTTAATAAATGCAAATTCCCTATATTGACGACGAGAATCACTTTTGGTTGAGATTGTACCATTTGGCCAATACATCCTGAAGCAACCCTTCTCCGACCTGGGTAATAGGCTTAACTGCGACCCAATTGAGAGTGCGCCTTGTGCACTTGAGTCGCTGCCCATCGCGGCCCTAGACTGAATAGGAAATTACAAGCAACATGATGGTTGCATGGGACTATAACCAGTTATCTCACGTGTTATATTCGGTTCTCGGAATGTTACCTCGCAGTTATGCAACCGTGTCTGCTGGGTACTTTGTTACTAGGGGTGAAAATAGTATATTATGCACCGAGGATCTTACCCGAACCTTTACTTTCGAGTATAATGTTTACAGGACGAGTAGTAGAGTTGTGCGCGCCGAAGGAACAGCTGCCAATCGAAGCGGCCGGTTTTTCTCCCCGATTCCTATAATTGACCCGTATAATCGTCGTATAACTGACGTCAGAGGACACTAACTTTCCTATAATGGACCTGCGTTCAATTACCACACCGCCATCTTGCGCCGACCAGTAAACGACTACGTTACGTATTTGTTTCGAGTGGCCTTATGAGCTCTAAACGTGCTTGTTGGGAATAAAAGTAGTTAAATTCTTTGATTATGCACAATAAATATTTTAAGAGATGGATACGTTTGTAGTCCTTCATTTGCATCGTGTTTTGTAGTCAGGTGATTATTCCGAAAATATATTGTTTCAGAGGACCCGAGTGGTCCGAGGTATTAGTCTCTGGCGGTCAGTTTTCGATCCCCTGTAATTGGGTCTTAACAGGCTTAGTGCACTCGCATACTTGCGTGTCGCACGAGAAGCTCTTGGAGGCTCGTTTGTCCCCTGAGGTGCTATTCAAAAATACCTTTATTTATTTCAAATTACAATGTTTTGAAAGAGAGTTAGCAGTGGCAGTTGAGATAGAAACACCCGCATTTGCACGAGGGACAAGGAAAACTGCCGAAAAACCTTGTCCGAGTGTAGCCGGACTAAGCCCATACCCCCAGCTTGCCAGTGCGCCTAAACGGCGTGACCCGTCTTACATTTTTGCGGATTGACGCTCAGGTTAACACTGACACACTGGGGATTCGAACCCAAGCCTCCCGCTCGGCAGTCTTGAGTGCTAGCACTGCGCTACTATACCGTCGGTGTAGCTTCAACTATTACGTAACGCTGTTTTTGGCGATTTTTGACCCTCCCCCCCCCCTCCCCCAGTGACGCTCCGTAACGTTTATGATTTTGACCCCCCCATCGTTACGTAACATTACGAGAAAGGTATTTTATGACATATTTCACTAACAAAGTTGTTTTCATTGATTATTTCGGGTACATTTTTTTTAACTCGAAGAACGGTGACATTCAATATTTAATATTTATTTTAACCTTATACGAAAAATTAACCATGATTTTCATGTAAGACCGAATCCATTTCAAATCGGGCAGGCTGGAAATCGTGATGTCATGGAATTTTTTCAAATTAAAATATGTTGTTGTTTGATGAAAAAAAAGGAACCCGTATTTTTTTGTTTTGGAAAAAAAAATCTTGCTACAAAGTTACGGCTATTTGGACATTTAATCGTGCGCTACCAAAGTTCTTGAAAGAGGACCACTTTTTTTCTTAATAACGCTGTATCTGCGAAACGGATCATCGCAAATACTTCATCTTGGTCTCATTTTGTAGGGTTTTTCGCACTCTTTTGGAATTCGAAGAAAAATTTGAGGATTTTTGCAAATTGACGGAATGACGTGCATTTTTAAAAAATTAGGGAAACCCGATTTTCTCGAAAAGTGATTTTTTGATTTTCTCAAAAATTTCACACAATATGTGGGGTGATATGACGGATATATCCTCGAAGTTTCATCGATGCTAAAACACTGCTTCATATCGAGAAAAAATATTTCGTGCGTCACTGAAATTCCTCAATTCCTGTGCTGGTGTCGACTTTGTGGGCGTCTTTGAGATGTGTACAGATTTTTCGATCCAAATAATATCACTAAAACTTGATACGTACGTACCTGAGGGAGTAAATGGCCAAATGCCGTATGATGTATAACATCGTAGACCGAATATTGATCTGCTAATAAAGACTATCACGAAAAAAATACCAAATTGAAAATCAGGGATTTATTGTAGTAATAACAATATCGTATATTAATATTGTTGAGTATGCTTCTATTTTCGTGGTATGGTATAGAGTGAGTAACAAAAATGTGAACGGGACAGAAATGCGTGCAAAACGAAAGTAACAACAATGCGGATGAAAAAAGTTTGCAAAAGACAAAAGATGAAAAAAGAAGGAAAATGGAAAAAGATTATGGATGATCGATGTTTCAGATTGTGACCGATCCAAATGTATGGTTAATCTATCAGATTGTTACCGATCATCGATCTGTCAGGATTAGATTTTGTTTAAACTTTATTTTCAGAGAATTCAAATCAAAATGCGACAGATACAAATATATCAAAACAAAATGCACTAAGAACGAGAGAACAGGTGACATTTTCAATGCCTTCAGAGGGTTGCATTACACACAAGGTCTGTAGATTTTATCATTATATTATTATTAGCATTGAAAATGCTTCCGTTTTCGGGTCAGTAGTGAGTTCTGTGGGATCAAATCTTGAAATGATGCAACGGAAGCGATGCAACGGAAGCGATACAATGGAAGCAATGCAACGGAAGCGCGTAATGAAAAGTTGAAGAAATAAATAATAAAAGAACAAGAACAATAGAACGAGGGACATTTAGGTGATGTAGATTTCACTGTGCATATAATGATTCTTAGTTTAATCATAGATGGCAATAGCAATAGCGCAGCATGTAATTAACCGCTGCGTGAGAAAAAGTTTATAAATAAATAAATGAACAAAAACAATAGAACGAGGGACATTTCGGTAATGTAGATTTCACGGTGCAAATGATGATTGGTACTGTAATCATAGATGGCAATAATAATAGCGCAGCATGTAAATTCAGAGATTCAGATGAAAAAATGCACGAAAACTAAGATAACGAAGGACATTTTCAATGCATCAGCTGCTTGCGTTACATGCAAGATCTGTAGATTTTATACTATTATTATATTATATTATATTTTTTATAGATATAGTATTTAATATTATGTAGTTATGATCATATTATTATTGTACGATATTGTTATTACTACAATAAATCCCTGATTGTAAATTTTGTATTTTTTTCGTGGTAGTCTTATACATCATACGGTATTTGGCCATGTACTCCCTCAGGTACGTATGTATCAAGTTTCGGTAATATTATTTGGATCGAAAAATCTGTACACATCTCAACGACGCTCACAAAGTAGACACCAGCACAGGAATTGACGAATTTCAGTGACGCACGAAATTTTTTTTTCTCGATATGAAGCAGTGTTTTAGCATCGATGAAACTCATAGGATATATCCGTCGTATTACCCCACATATTGTGTAAAATTTTTGAGAAAATAAAAAAATCACTTTTCGAGAAAAACGGGTTTCCATAATTTTCGAAAAATGAACGTCATTCCGTCAATTTTCAAAAATCCTCAAATTTTTCTTCGAATTCCAAAAGAGTGCGAAAAACCCTACAAAATGAGACCACGATGAAGTATTTGCGATGATCCGTTCCGCAGATATAGCGTTATTAAGAAAAAAAGTGTTCCCTTTCCAAGAACTTTGGTAGCGCACGATTAAATGTTCAAATAGCCGTAATTTCGTAGCAAGATTTTTTTTTCCAAAACAAAAAAATACGGGTCACTTTTTTTTCGTCGAACAACAACATATTTCAATTTGAAAAAATTCCGTGAAATCACGATTTCCATTTTAGCCTTGCCTGCCCGATTTGAGATGGATTCGGTCGTAACGGAACGTTCGTGTTTGACCCCCCCTCCCCCCATAACAAACACTACCGTTTGACAAGACCCCGCCCTACCCGATCGGCAAAACAGGGTGACTCAGCCGGTGAAACAGGTGGAATCCTTGACTACCAGGGAGGTAAAACAGGGTGAACAGGAGTAAAACAGCACGAATCGGTAAAACAGGTTGGGTCGGTCGGTAACGTACCTGCGCCCGGCAAAGCAGGGTGACTCGGTCGGTAACCACATCAGTGCAGGGATCTTGGCCTAGAAACGCTATCCCATCTACTTCCCTAGCCCGGCCTTCTGAGAGTGATGCTCCCGGCGTATCAATCCTGGTGTAACGGAGCCAGCGTTACGTCACATGTAACGCTTAAGCCCCCTTGCCCTCCTTTCGCCCAGTCCCTTTTGAACGTGACGCTCCCAGCGTAAAGCGCGTGTGCGGCATCACCTACAGGTCGTCCGTACACTCACACGCGTGCGTGATTGGTCCGCGCTCAGTGTGAGTGATCGGTCCGCTACCATAACGCCTGTAGATGATGCCACACACGGCACACGGCTTTTCTTGTGTCACGGGCTTCACGCTCCTGGCGTAACGGGCCAACGTGACGTCACATGCAACGCGTAACACCCCTCCCCCTCCCCTTCCGAGCGTCACGCTCCCGGCGTAAAGCCTAGAGCACAGACTTTGACGTGTGCTGTGTGCGGCATCACCTACAGGCGTTACGGCAGCGGACCGACCACTCACACAGAGCGCGGACCAATCACGTACGCGTGTGAGTGTACGGACGACCTGTGGGTGATGCCGCACACGGCACACGTCAAAGTCTGTGCTCTAGGCTTTACGCTCCGCTACGCTCCGCTACGCTATCAAATTTTGCTTATAACATATATCATTCATCCATGCATTCATCCATTCATTCACATAAAAATTGTAGATATAAAATTGTAAATAGTAGTTTGTATATTAAATCAGTCTTGACTTGTTTTATAGAGTGACGTTTTCTCTTTCGGTCTTTATGTATCAAAAATTGTCCTTGGGAAGATTTTATTTATTTATTTCAATTGCATCGTTTCAATCATTGTAGAAAAAAAACTTAGCTTTATGTGTAGTTGTGGGAGAAGTAAAGTATGCCACACAAACTAACTAAATAATATTTGGTATTTTATTCACACGAATATGATACAATAATATTTCACAATATTTGAAGATTGCACTGAGTAATTGCACTGTACACTGACCGAAGTTGACTTGTTGAAATCGCGAGAGAGAAATGACTGACTAGACGCGCGAGCGCTGTGTTTAAATACTCGCGCCCTTATTCTGGAAACTACGCGGCGATTCAGTGAGTGGTGGGGGACGCGCAGCACGGCGTGACGCTAGACCCTTGGGTCCAACGCGCTCCGGTTACGCCTGGAAGGTTCGCGCGCCTCGTTCTGGATGCGTAGCGAAACGTCCAGCGCCAGGCGCGCGCTGAGTCTCGAAATATCGAGGCGTGTGTCGCGCGTTCACCACACCACCCCCCTGCTGACATGTTAAGTCAGGGAGGGAAAATTTCTCTGAATCGCACGCGACGTCCAGATCTAGTGATGACAGGTGGACGCTCCGGAGTACCTGGTTCCGGGGCACGACTTGCGGTCCGCGTCGGTGCGGTTTGAAGAGGTGTTGTTGGATTCGTTCGAACCGCAGGAGCGTTATCGGAAAGGATGTAGGCAGGCTTGACGCGGTCAATGCTGACGGTGTCTTCAATTCCAAGGCGTTGGATCGTAACCGTTTTTGCGTCTCGTCGGATGACCGGGTAGGGTCCGGTATATGGCGGCTGTAACGCGCCACGAACTGTATCGTCGCGTACCATAACTTGCGGACTGGTTGCAAGTTCTTTGAATACGAAGGTGGTCGGGAGAGTGTGTCGAGACGCAGGTTGCGGTTGCAGCTGGGTGATGATCCGGCGAAGTCTGGCAGTAAAGTCGGAAATGTCGGCCGGAGGGTGTGCGTTTGGCGCGAGGAATTCGCCGTGTAGGCGAAGGGGCTCGCCGTAAACGAGTTCGGCCGATGAGGCTTGTACATTCTCCTTCCAAGCTGCACGTATTCCGAGTAAGACTAAAGGTAAGGCCTCAGTCCAGTACTCGTCTGCGTGGCACATGATTGCAGCTTTTAATTGTCGGTGCAATCTCTCGACCATGCCATTAGCGCTGGGATGGTACGCAGTAGTCCGGGATTGTTTGAATCCGATGAGTCCAGCGAGAGCTCGGAATAGGTGGGCTTCAAACTGTCGGCCACGGTCTGTGGTGATCCGTTGTGGAACTCCGAATCGTGATACCCAACCAGAAACTAACACTTTGGCAATGGTCTCGGCGGTGATATCCTCGGTGGGAATTGCTTCAGGCCAGCGGGTGAATCGATCGACAGCTGTGAGACAGTATCGGTAGCCTGATGATGGTGGAAGTGGACCAACGATGTCGATGTGAACGTGGGCGAAATGTGAAGGTGGTAGGTCGAAGGTACCGAGAGGGGCGCGTGTATGCCTGGTGACCTTGGAACGTTGACATGGTATGCATGAACGGGTCCAAGTGCGGCAATCTCTATGCATATTCGGCCACACAAAACGTTGCGACACTAGTTTCACCGTAGCGTTCGCACCTGGGTGACTGAGACCATGAAGAGTGTTGAACACCTGTCGTCGAAAGGGAGCCGTGACGAATAGTCGTGGGCGGTGCAAAGACGTGTCGCAGTAGAGGTTGGTGTCACTACCAGGTAGTGGAATTTCTCTAAGTTGCAGCGCTGTGTCTTGACGAAGCAGAGATTGAAGTTCTTCGTCTTCAGCTTGTGATGCAGCGAGAGCTAGATAGTCGATTGGAGTTGTAACGGCGTCTGATCGGGATAGTGCATCTGCCACCACGTTGTCCTTGCCACTCACATGTCGTATATCTGTTGAATATTGAGCGATAAGGTCTAACCACTCTCGTCGACGTGGAGGGCTTGACTGAGTCTTTTGTTGGAAGGCATAGGTTATAGGCTTGTGGTCCGTGTAGATGGTGAACGGACGACCTTCGAATAAGAAGCTGAAGTATTTCACTGATTTGTAGATCGCGTATAGCTCGCGATTGTAGGGACTCCACTCTCTTTGTTTGTCCGTTAGTTTTTTGGAGTAAAAGGCTAGCGGTTGCCAATTCCCGTTGATGTATTGCTGGGTGACACCACCAATTTGGTTTTCCGAGGCGTCTGTAAAGAGAGCCTGTGGTGCACACATATCCGGATGTGCTAGCAGAGCTACAGCGGAAAGTGCTGCTTTGCACTGGTCAAAAGCTCGTATCCGTTCTGGTGTCATGTCAATTGGTTGTGAACCTTTCATTTTTGGGCCAATGAGGGCCGAATCTAGCGGCGCTTGAAGAGCTGCGGCGTTGTTGATGAAGGTTCGATAAAAATTGAACATTCCCAGGAACCGACGGAGTTGTTTGGCCGTCTGTGGCGTTGGGAAGTTCTGAATTGCAGCGACCTTTTCGGTGAGAGGCTTGATTCTAGAAAGAGTGACCGTGTGTCCTAGAAAAGCTACTTCGGTTTTACCGAAGGAACACTTGGCGGGATTGATCAGGATACCGTAGTCTGATAGGCGCTGGAATATAGTGCGTAGATGATCCTCATGTTCTTCTGGAGTTCGAGAAAAACCAGGATGTTATCGATATGACAGACGCAGAACTCTAATCCACGAAGTACTTCGTCCATGAAACGTTGGAAGGTCTGTGCAGCGTTTCTCAATCCATATGGCATGTAGAGAAATTCAAATAATCCAAACGGAGTAGTTATTACTGTCTTGATACTGTCTTCGGGGGCCATTGGAATCTGTGTGTAGGCCTGAATCAGATCGATGACTGAAAATGTTGTACAACCGACTATGTTGTACGAGAAATCCCTGATGTTTTTAACCGGGTATCGGTCTGGAATAGTCCGAGCATTCAAGGCACGATAATCTCCACATGGGCGCCAAGAACCATTCTTCTTGGGAACCATGTGTAGCGGAGAACTCCAACTACTCTCGGAACGTCGAACCACGCCCGCACGTATCATGTCTTCGATTTCAGCTTTGGCAGCGCGAAGTCGATCAGGTGCAAGGCGTCGAGGTCGGCAGGTAACTGGTGGACCTGATGTAGTTCGAATGTGATGAATGGTGGAGTGTTTAGTTTCGCGAGGAGCACCGGCAGGCTTGACGATGTCCGGGAAAGCAGCGAGCAATTCATAATATGGTGAATCACTCGAAAGGGCCTTGATCGATGGACAGTCAGTCGGTTTCACTACACCAAACACCTTGAGGAATGTAGTCGCATCCACTAATCGCTGATTGCGGACGTCCACTAAGAGGTTATAGTGTGCTAGAAAGTCTGAGCCGATGATGGGATGTGTAACATCGGCGATGATAAACCGCCAAGCGAAGTCTCTACGTAATCCCAGATTTAAATTCAGAGGATAAATCCATATGTGTGAATCGGCGTACTGTTCGCTGCGAAAAGATCGTACTTGGTGGGCGTGCGTCGCTCTCGAAGGTATCCGCGCGGCCAAACACACAAATCCGAACCGGTGTCGACCAGAAATTGTCGTTTGGAGTTGCGATCGGTGACGAAAAGGCGGCGCAAGATAGTTGGGCAGGCGCTTTCCGCCACTAGCGACTGCCGGGTAAGTTTCCCTGCATGGCTGTAGAACAGGGTGGGTTGCATTTTTGAGCCTTATTTCCCCAGCGACGATGGTACCTTCAGAGATTGTCTTCAACGTGTCGGTTAGGAGAAGCTGTGCGATTCTCGTTGGAACGAGTTCTGGATCGACTCCTGGAGCGGCTCTTTCCCGGGCGATGACTTGTAGCTGAAAGTGCGGCTACCTGACGAGAAAGTTCCTCGATCTTCTGGGCTAGACTAGCTACGTCGGAGGTAGCGGCTACGCTGTTGACAGCGGGTTGCGGCGTGACCTCGTAGATTTTGTCTGCCAGTTGAGAAATACTGTCCAAGGGTGCATCGGGCTGTGATGCAATGATAGCTTGCACGTGAGCAGGTAGCCGATTAGCCCACAAGGTTCGAAGGACACTGTCAGGCAAAGTCTCGCTGTCGGGCAGGGTGCGAAGATGACGTAAGAACTGGGAGGGTTTACGATCGCCCATCTCTTCTTGCATCAGAAGCTGTCGGAGTTTCTTTTCTCGGGAGTCGGAAACACGACGAATTAATTCGGTCTTTAGCTTCTCGTATAGTCGGAGAGCCGACCGCTGTAAATGTTCCCTCATCGAACACCCTCCCAAATTTCATGTTAATCGATCGGGGACATAGTGGACAATAAGAAGCCAGACTTTACAGATCTTGGATTTGGTGGTAAGTGCCGGAAAAAGGTCCACTTCCGGTCATTTTTTTCGGAGTTCAATTCCCTCACCGAACACCCATTTTTTTTTTGCTTTGTATCAAAGCTCGAACCTCCCTCTACACGAAACACACCTGGGTGCCACCCTCACCCGGTGGAGGAGGGCGGCAGCCACCCCTAAGCGGGAGTCATTTTCGTACTTTACTTCCCTCATCGAACACCTATTTTTTTTTTTTTAAATCAAAGCTCGAACCTCCCTCGTCACGAAACACACCTGGGTGCCACCCTCACCCGGTGGAGGAGGGTGGCAGCCACCCCCAAAGCGGGTGTACTTCCCTCATCGAACACCCATTTTTTTTTTTTTTAAATCAAAGCTCGAACCTCCCTATACACGAAACACACCTGGGTGCCACCCTCACCCGGTGGAGGAGGGCGGCAGCCACCCCCAAGCGGGAGCAATTTTCGTACTTTACTTCCCTCATCGAACACCCATTTTTTTTTTTTTCTTAAATCAAAGCTCGAACCTCCCTCGTCACGAAACACGCCTGGGTGCCACCCTCACCCGGTGGAGGAGGGTGGCAGCCACCCCCAAAGCGTGAAAAAATCGAAATAAAAATATTAATTTTAAATAAAAAAAAAAAAAAAATGTGAATACAAAAAATTGAGATGAATGAATTAATTTAAATTATTTCAACAGTCAAATATAATGTGTTACTCAAATCTTGATATGGATTATTTCCCCCTCGGCAAAGAGCGAAATAATTTGATACATTGAAAGTATGAATAAATTGAACAGAACGGAACAAGAGATAGTAGAATACACTTGACTTAAATAATTAATAACAACAAATAAGTTAAGTTAAACCTCAATAACAACGAATAACTCAGCAAGAAAACAATGTAGCAACAATGTAGCAACAATGTCAGCAGCTAGCCTATTGGTCTAGGCATAATGCTATAGTAGGGGTAAGTGTGCGTCCGTCACAATCGGGGATCCAGTATACTAGTCGTGTGACTGATAAGCGGATCGTTTTCTTCATGATTGTACCAAAAATCTGGAAGCACAAGTTGGTTATACAAAAATTAAAAAAAAAATGAAGAAGTGTTTTTTATGTGGTGGATGCGACGACATCATTGATTTCACCGACACCACATTACAGAAGTGTTCAGATGTAATAGCATTCAAAAAAATAAAAAAATTCAAATACGGCGATCTCAAAGTTTCTCATGATATGGTCACCGATTATGGTTACCATATCCAGTGCTATAAGAAAGTTAATGTCCTGGCGCAAAAGTATAAAGCGGAATTCGTCGCACTGTATCCGGCAAACAAAGTAAGTTTAACAAATCTTATTCTGAAAACAATTACTCTTCAAACTATATTGAATATTCATTTCAACGCTGGGAATTGGTATATGTTAAATTTCAAAGTAGCTAACTCGAACTGTTATTGTTAGGATGATGGAACATCGTCTACACGTTGTAACAATGAACAACCAGTACAGCGAATGGGTAACGTACCCATGGACATTCCAGGTACACCTCTGCCGGAAATTGAACCTGCGGACTTAACACACGGGTGTACACCAGAACCGTCTAACGTGCCAAAGGTATTCGAAATGTATCTCTTTATTACACATACGTTTTCGTTACATTAGTATGCCTATCTGTATATTTTGCTAACTTGTTCATGCGCATAGATCGAAAGCCGCCGGTTTTTCGTGTCTGCGCAGCAACAATTTATCCGGATATGGGCAGGCTTATATGAACATCACTGTACACATTGAAACATGTCCCCCCTGCTATTACTTTTCTTCTTTTATTTTTTACACTTCTCGAGACATATGCCAATCTGAGCACCGCCTACCTTATTTTACCGCTCGTGTAACGTAGTCCTTTTAGTGACATTTGTTAATTGGACCCCATAGGCCTCACTATTAACCCACAAAAATTTCCATTTTCAATGCTGATATATTTGGATGATTGAAAATTTAAAAGGTATTTGAAATATATACATATGTTAATCCAGAGAACACGAATAGAATTTCTGTCGATACAATTTTTCTCCATTTTTCGTGGATAACGCTCGTTCACATTACGCTATGTACATTGATTTTAGAATACTATTTTATTAAAGAACCACGTGGACAATCCCCTCTCCCCTGGAACACCGCTATAATGTGAACCTTTGCGTACAATCCACGTTTTTTTTTTACATCCTCAGGCACCATCCGAGACGTCGACAAAAATCATTGAGGAGATGGAGGCTTTCTTGAATTCGTCAACTCCTGCTGCACAAGAGAAGCAAACGACACACGAGCCAGTTCCTTCTTGTTCTTATTCAGCCGGAGACACACTACAAATGGAAGCAGAACCTGTGGAATCGTCAACAGTTCCCTCTGATCCCAGCCAAACGCCACGAAAGTGCATCTTTTGTAAGACTGCTAGAAAAAAAGTAAAAGGACAAGAACTTGCACTAGCCACATCAGAGTCCATTGATCTTATAAACAAGATTAGGAAATTAGCAGAAGGTTTGCAAGATGTCCAATTATGCGAAGAACTTGAAACTCGCACGGTACTAATTTTTCATAAGATTTGCAAATTAAATTATATAAAATCATATGAGAAATCACTTGAGCAGGATGAAGAACCTGCAGGTACTTGGCATGAAACAAGGCAATTTCATAACGCTGCTTTTGAGGCACTCTCTGCTTTCATCCGTGAAGAAATTCTACTCAAACAGAGAGTCTTTTACCTGCAAGATTTACATAACAAATATGCAGCATTATTATTGGAAGTGAGCGACGGTAAATTCGGTATCAATGTTTCATCAAAGTATAAAACCGAACACTTGCAAAATAAAATAGCGAAACATTTCGGTGACGTTCTCGCCGTTGAACAGTCTGACGGGCCTCTGAGTAAAAAAATCCTATATAGTCGAGATATGGATGTGAGTAAACTGCTCAATGAATCGATTGTAAACCAAAATGCAGAGCAAAGCAGGCTTCAAGATCTAGCTTATAAAATCAGGAATTCAGTAAAAGTTATTCAAAGAAATCCATTACCCGATACACCGCAAGTCGAAGACGTTCTTAAGGGAGAATGTCAAGTTCCAGAAATATTGTTCGAGTTCGTTTGCAACCTAGTACAAGGACCAGACTATCGTAGGAAAAACTCAACCGATGACTATATCAAAATCAAATCTATTTGCCAGGATATAATTTACATCATTACGAAGGGCAGAGTTAAGCCTGCGAAACACTTGATGTTGGGTTTGGCTATGAAATCGTTAACGAGTAGTAGGAAAGTGCTCACAATTCTAAATAAATATGGCCACACAGTTTCGTATACGTCGGCGGAAGAGCTGGAAACCGAGCTAGCGTACACAGCCTATTCGAGTAATGAATTAATTCCACCCGGGATAGACGTCGGATGCGGGACTTGTACGCATGTAGCTTTCGACAATTACGATCGTTTTGTCGACACATCAAACGGGAAAGATACGTTACATGATACGGTCGGTATTATATATCAGTTTCCTAAGGATGAAGTCCCTGCGTTACCGTCACAAGCAATCCCAAAAACACCCAACACGGTAACGGTCAGCGACATTTCTTCCGGAACTTTTTCTGCTGAGAAGCCCCCTCGCAAGAGACGCCGATTCGAAGTAGTCCCTCGCGAAACAGTGGCATATTACAAAAAACCTTGCAAAGCGGTTGCACTATTGCCCCTTGAAACTATCAAAGACGTTCAGAGTGACTGCAAGATCGCTAAACAGGATGCTGTAATGAAAGACTTGATTTGGGCAATTGCATTATCACAGATTTCTTCCCTCCCGATGTGGGTGGGATACAATTGCAAAACGGTAATAGACGGCAGCGAGAAACAATCACTCGATTACTTGCAACCTATAAATTTATCTCCAACGTCGTATTCAGTTGTACTAGAAACTATGACTCTCGCGATGGATATCGCAAAGAAATGCGAGCAAGATAACATCATTGTCACGTATGATTTAGCCATAGCGAAAAAGGCAATGGAAATTCAAAGCACCGACAGTCCCATTTTTGATACCCTTTTCGTTAACTTGGGTGCATTCCACACGCAAATGGCGTACTTTAAAGCAATCGGGAAGTATATCGATTCGTGCGGCATCACCGACATCTTAATACAATGTGATATTCTAGCAGCTGGTTCATTGAATGGGTTTATCGAGTGTAAACATTTCAATAGATGTAAGAGAATACATCCTCTTATATCTGGAGCACTGCAAATCTTGCATTTTGAACGTTTTCTGTCGGAGGTTGACGTGTGCCCTGAAATATTAACCGAAGACTTGGAAACCGTCATCAGCAGTCCCATAGACGCTCACTCTCCTCTGACATTGCCACCTGCGCTACGTGAGATTGTCGAGCAGTACAAAGAATTTTCATCTTTGACCTTGTCCGGTGCTCACGGAAAAACTGCACAATTTTACATGCAGTACATCGAGTACATTAATCTCTTCTTCCGTTTTTCAAGAAGCATACGAACGAGCGACTTTGAACTGTGCGTCGATTCCATATTTGACATGGCAAGTGTTTTTTTCATTTTTAACCAGCCCAATTACGCCAGGTGGAGCCTCAAATATTTGAGCAACCTCATGAATCTTAAAATCTGCAATTCTCCTTTGCTAGACGAATTTAGGAGGGGGGCTTTTGGAGTTAAAAGAACGAACGGTAGTCTGGCTCGGGCTCCTGTTGATCTCACTCTAGAGCAGACTATTAATGCAGATGCTGCAAATTCTTTAACCGGGATTTCTCATTTCACGAGTTCCATCTCGGCAAGGCAACGCTGGGCTCTCAGTCATACTTTACGCACGAGGATCCTTACTCAGCTGTCAGAGGAGATCGATATTGCACCCAAAGATGACATCTCGCATTCGCTTGAGAAAAGTAGGATTGAAAAAAGTAGGAAACAACTTGATAAACTTATCGATGGAATCAAACAAAATTCTAATCCGTTCGATCCGAATATCGATACGGAAGAACTGTTTAACATTTCAACAGGCAAAGCAGCGTCTTCTCCGGTAGCAACTTTTTTGTTGAACAGCTACTCCTCAGGAGAGTTTCAAAGGAATCAGTTTGTTAAACAATGCGAAGACGACCCAGAGCGCTTTGCAAGATCGATCTCGCGCAATTCCCTTCTTAATTTCGCGTCTGATTGTGCTAAGAAAGTTCAAAAGAATAAAGACGGTAGTAAGCAGGCCCTTATCAAAATGGAAAGAGATACTTTTGGGCGACTTTTAGCAGTAGCTATCCTCAAGGAAATTGATATGGAATTATGTTTTCGATTCCCGTTATGTGCCGTGCCACCAGCTTTGTGCCGAGTAACAGGTGACAGATGGACAACTGAAAAAGCTGCACTGTTAAGACATCTCATTTCAAGAATTGAGTCGTCAAGGCCAACTAAAATTGACGTTGAGGTTATCGATGGCTTTTACTTTTTATATCTTCTCGGTAAAAATATTCCGCAAACCTTCGATAAAATAGGGGAATTGATACTAAGGAAGATTTGTAGCACAGACGCATCTGAAATACATCTGATATTTGACAGATATCTGATCCCTTCTATTAAAGATACTGAACGTCTTGCCAGACAGGAAGAGGACATAGCTTACACCATCAAAGGGCCCGCGCAAACACGACCAACCGACTTTATGAAAAGTTTAAAGAATTACAGATTCAAAGACGCGATAGTGCTTTTTTTAGCCGAGTTTTGGGCAAGTGACGCGTTGGTTCCTCTTATTTCAAACAAAAAGGTGTATCTCACAGTAGAAGAAAGGTGTTACTCGTTCATAGCCATCAACGGCCACATGAAAAAGACAGAGGAAACAAACTTAGCGTGCCGTCACGAAGAAGCAGACACTCGAATCGTCTTCCACATTGGCAAATTGGAAGGGGATTCGAATGTCTTGATACGCGCTTCAGACACTGACATTCTCCTGATCGTTTTGGGAAATATCCATAAATTTTCTAATTTGCGTATATGGATGGCAACGAAAACGTCTACCCAAAATGATTATCGCTGCACGGACGTGAACAATTTGGCCGAAAATCTTGGGGCAGGCGTATGCCGTGCGTTGCCGGGATTTCACGCCTATACAGGGTGTGATTACACGGCAGCGTTCTATCGAAAGGGTAAAATACGTCCGTTTAAATTACTCCAAAAATCCGAACGCTTTCAAAAAGTTTTCGCAGATCTCGATGACCCGATAAAAATTTATGACGAAGACGTCATCGAAGCCATCCAAGAATTTACGTGCTTAATGTACGACGTCAAAAATTGTTGTAGCGTGGACTTGGCGAGGTTCCAGCTCTTCCAAAAGTTGTACTCAAAGAACATCAACAAAGAGCACTTTCTTACGAAAGTTAAAAGTTTCGATTCCAGTTTAATACCGCCATGCTGGAAATCGCTGAAACAAAAAATCCTAAGAACGGCTTTTGTAAATGCGATGTGGGTGAATGCCACGAATGCAGATTGTGTCACCTTGAACCCAGAAGAGTGTGGGTGGGTGCTGAATGGAATCCTTGAACCTCTCTGGTTTCAAGGTGACCCAACCCCATTAAGAGTGGAAGACATCCTGCGAATCGAAGCGAACAATGACGACGAAGATTTTGACGTTAATAGTTCGGACTCGGAAGCCGAGTAAAGTAAAAGCCGAGTAAAGTAACCAGGCCCTTGTGCGTATTGATTATTATTATTATTATTATTATTATTATTATTATTATTATTATTATTATTATCATTATTAATATTATTATTTATGTAATATTATTATTATTACTGTAACCAAAATACCGATGTGAGGTAAAAAATTTATATGCCACATATACTTCTGTACAATAAATATTTACTACATTCCAAAAAGATAATCACTTTCACACGTTCATGTTATACAAACTCACCACACGCCTCTACCGAACTGTTCGCATCTTCGGTATCACAAAATATTCGCTTTTTCATCGGAGTACACCCGCTTTGGGGGTGGCTGCCACCCTCCTCCACCGGGTGAGGGTGGCACCCAGGTGTGTTTCGTGTATAGGGAGGTTCGAGCTTTGATTTAAAAAAAAAAAAAATGGGTGTTCGATGAGGGAAGTACACCCGCTTTGGGGGTGAGCTGCCGAGCCGATGAGGGAAGTACACCCGCTTTGGGGGTGGCTGCCACCCTCCTCCACCGGGTGAGGGTGGCACCCAGGTGTGTTTCGTGACGAGGGAGGTTCGAGCTTTGATTTAAAAAAAAAAAAAAATAGGTGTTCGATGAGGGAAGTAAAGTACGAAAATGACTCCCGCTTAGGGGTGGCTGCCGCCCTCCTCCACCGGGTGAGGGTGGCACCCAGGTGTGTTTCGTGTAGAGGGAGGTTCGAGCTTTGATACAAAGCAAAAAAAAAATGGGTGTTCGGTGAGGGAATTGAACTCCGAAAAAAATGACCGGAAGTGGACCTTTTTCCGGCACTTACCACCAAATCCAAGATCTGTAAAGTCTGGCTTCTTATTGTCCACTATGTCCCCGATCGATTAACATGAAATTTGGGAGGGTGTTCGATGAGGGAACATTTACAGCGGTCGGCTCTTGGACTAGTAGCAACCTTGTGCTGGTGGGTTCGTGATAATGTCCTCAACTTCCGCAGCATACTTGTGATCGAGCTGAGAAACGGCGTGGTTAAACTTAGTGAGATCTTGTGTGATTCCACTCAGGGTAAACTGCGTCTCGATCTGGGAAAACCATAGTGCTGGTTTGTCTGGCCAGAATTGTGGAAGACGTAGTGCGACTTTGTACAGCATCTGCTGGTTCGGCTGTGCCTCTGGTTGGTTTTGTTGTTGCTGCAATTGCTGCTGCAATTGCTCGATCAACCGTTGTTGTTGTGCGACTTGATTTTGGATTGCTTTCATGTCAGCACGAATTTATAATAACGTTTGTGTTCGTCGGAGTCACCAATGTAGTTGTGGGAGGAGTAAAGTATGCCACACAAACTAACTAAATAATATTTGGTATTTTATTCACACGAATATGATACAATAATATTTCACAATATTTGAAGATTGCACTGAATAATTGCACTGTACACTGACCGAAGTTGACTTGTTGAAATCGCGAGAGAGAAATGACTGACTAGACGCGTGAGCGCTGTGTTTAAATACTCGCGCCCTTATTCTGGAAACTACGCGGCGATTCAGTGAGTGGTGGGGGACGCGCAGCACGGCGTGACGCTAGACCCTTGGGTCCAACCACGGTCTTATACATATGTGATGCACCAAAATAAAAAGCAATTAGCTCAGTCTTGTGATCTCGACAAAAATTATACACAAAGGTAACATAAGGTGCGATGAGTGGCCGTCGACATATAGAATTACAGGCGATTCGATGCCATTTTTCAGGAGCCATGGATGAAAATGATTTGTGACATATTTGTAGAAGCTTTCCGCTGCCGTCCATCCTCTTCCAGTTGTCCCAGTAATCCAGTTAGGGGGCATACTAGCAGTAACACTGTACAGAGTGTCCCAAAATTAAATGCGCAAAATGATAGGGGTAATAGAGGGGGTCGAGCTGAGTAAATTAACCCCAAGAACCTGTGGTCTGCGGAGTCGCGTTTGCGAGATACGGCCGGTTAAAAAGTCGCGCTAGCGTTGGTATTTAACAGCCAGATTGACAGGGAAAATTAGTCGGTATTCTGGTTTGAGGTGCGCACGACCTTTTCATGAACAAATTTCAACGAATAAAGTCTTTGAGTTTATTATTATTAATCTGGGAATGATTGTTAACCGTATTAGTGATTAAGTGTGCCTAAATACGAGACTGCCGAACGATCTCCGCTGCGAATTTGACTGCTAAATACCAATGCTAGCGCGACTTTTTAATCGGCCGTATCTCGCTAACGCGACCTCGCGGACCAAATGTTATTGGGGTCAATTTACTCAGCTCGACCCCCTCTATTACCCCTATCATTTTGCGCATTTGATTTTGGGACACCCTGTATAGTATTCGCTGATACCAAAATAAAATTATTGGCGGTCCCATGAGTCCTGCATCAGCGTTCACAATGAATAAAACTGTGAGGTTCTCTTCCTCATCGCCGTTCACGACGTTATTCACTTTTGAACCCTTTTTGGCTATAACTTGATCTGCTTCCGGATATAGAAAGAGTGCACTTGCTCTCATCACAATTGAAAATCCTTGATGGATAAATTGAGTTAAATCCAATTTTTCAAGGTGAGCATGTACTTTACTGAACTACTCACGTAGTATACCTTGTGTAGCAGATGCGCAGCTCCTATATAAGTCACGTGTAAGATTTGTGACAGCGAAATTGAAGTTTTTTGGGGTTCTACTTACATTTACTAAAATGAGCGTTAATATTTATCTTATTAATACTCATTGACTTGTTCCAAATAGATGGAACAAAACAAAACAAGACACCTGTTGAGGCCGAGAGCCTTGCAGGTCTCCCGGTACTGCTACTAACGGCTCAATACAACTAGCCCGATACGCGCAGCTTACTATTTTTGTGTACCGATAGATGGACACTGATTACACAGCAGTTATTTGCATTATGCAAAGTAAGGCTCGGTACAAACTGAAAGTAAATTTCATCCCGATTCCAATAGGGCACCTACGTGTGCAAAAAAGTGAAGTAGGTACTATACGAAATATTTCCATAATAAGCGCTCGGTGTTCGCTAGCTAAGTCCTTAAGGAAATCATTCATTTTTGCAATGCAGCAGTTTTTTGTTACAAAGATATTTTTTTTCGCTATCGTAAATAATAAGTTTAACAACATGTTTTTATATTGTATTACAGTATAAAGTCTAAATTTCACATTTCTGCCACCATATATTTATTACCTTGACAACTGTTCCTATATAATAATTCGTCATATTCGCGTTAATTTCCCGATACAGGGGCATGTCCCATTATTGGTACATTTACCTTATTGCATTTCCTTTACCTAACCAGCCATGGCCCTGCAATCTGTGTTTGCTGGGAATTGCCTCGGCCCGGTTTTGAACCAAGATTTCCTCATTTGTACTGCGACTTCTTGTCCAAATAGACCACCGAGGGGCTGAAGGAATCGTTGCTCGAAACTTTTGTTATTGAATATTAGACATGTTATTGTCCTGGGTGTCAGATGTTTGTTTTGGTAGACTCTATTGTTCGCAATCGTTACATTCTATGTATAGCTATAGTGAATTTTTCGGCCTAGTTTGGAGTTTCAAGTTCCGAGTAAAGATTCTTTCAGCCTCTTGGTGGTCTAATTGGACCAGGCGTCGCAGTACAAATGCGAAGGTCCTGGTTCAAACCCGGGGCGAGAGAATTTTCACTCGGAGAGAAATAATAAAACACTTATTCTTTCGATCGATTTTTCCGGTCTCTCTGAGGTTTGCACGCTTGGGAAGAGAAAGAATTCCTCCTCAATAAGGACCAAATTATTCATTTGGTTCACCTAGTCTTATGAATTCACTGTTTAGACTGTAACGATTGCAAGCGATGCAGTCTACTAAAACAATCCCAATAAACTTGTTTATAATTGCTATTTAGTGTAAGTTGTGAATGAAAGTCAGAGTATCAGGTACTCCAAAGCAAGCGGGCAAGCATTTGAAAAGTCAATACTTGTAAAAAAAAAACTCATTTTAATCTGTGTGATTCGCGCGTGAAATTAGTCCAACATCTTGGACGTATAAATCAAATAGGCCCTGGCACTGTCGAAAAACACGTGGATGATTGCGCAGCCAGAGATTTTACTGAAATCTTTCTTCACTGGCTATCGAGGCAGTTAGCGTCTGTAGCGAAGTTGCTTGATTTTTTTCCTTCTCTTTTTTAAAGCAATTTTGGTCATTCGGTAATATCGTTGCTTCGGGTTGGTCGAAGCAAGATGGAAGGCGGCAAGCGAAGGGTGCTATACCGCTCACCAAATTGAAACTACTTCAGATTTGAGGTCGAGGATTTCTGCGTAGTCACATAAATATCCCAGCAGCTAAAAATATATTTTTGTATAAGAGCGGAAAAGATAAATGTTTATGGAACATATACTGACGACTTCCTATATTCGTGAACGCGCATATATCATGCGCCGAATAATCTGAGCGGCCCACAAACAAAACCCGTGATACGCCACCACGAATTCTTTCAATAGAATTTCCACCAAAAGCAGTGAGTTGATAGGTGATCGAAGCCTGAAAGTCTAGTTGAAATTGGATTAACGTGAATTCAATTCTTCAATTCCTGGCTACTGTATGGAGATTTGTACGAAGGAACCCCACACGAATCAGGGATCCGTACTATGTAGTTACCTATTTGAAAGTAGAGTTGCGACAGTTCAATGACAGTCCAGCTCGTTAATTCTATTGGTTTGCCTATGGAGATTCAGCTCCAATTTTCAACTTGCGCATTGGATGAAGCGAAAAAGAAAGAAAGAAAATTAGCATAAATTTTCAAGCTAAGTCAAATCTGTTGATCTGTTGAGTACGAAACTTTGGCATTGTTTCGCGTCTTGGTAAGGAAGACAGTCAGAGAAACTTGTCAGAGAAGTACAAAATATAATTTAAAAGTGAAACGTCAGCACTCGAGATAACAACGATTTATTTGACGAACCATAAAGGCAACAGTTGGCTATTGAATTGGATTTTCACAAAGCAAGGAAATGCTCTCTGCTAATCGTGAATCCACTTGGTCACAAATCCTTTCAATGATGATCAACTGTCACGGACAAAGCCGAATGGAAAATTAGCCTGCGAATAAGTAAGACACGGATAGGAATAACGGAGTATGAGACGGAGGCAAAGTATAAAAGGTGAAGCGAATGATTCAATTTACTTGCGACAATAATATATCTTCACTCATGTCAGACTCGGCCTCATGTTTCTTTTTGTCCTAACCCTCTCGGAAGCGCGTCTTTCCATGCATGCGCTGCGGACGGAATTTGACTACTTCTAGGCCGGCGACGGCCGCCTCCGCGCATTCGTAAAAATCGCCTTTATATAACACAAACATGTTTTACGCAGTTTTTCATGCCTGTTTTCGGTACCTAAAGTGACCATTTCAGCGATAGCGACGGTGAGTCGGTGGTGGGGGGTGACGAACTGTACGTATTCGGGTACTTTTACAGCCTAGGACGTAAGCGTGCCCGAATACGTATACTGCGCACTCAGCAGCATTGGCACTAGCAGACGCGTCGTTGCCCGAACACGTACTCCGCGCATGCGCATTAGCTTCCCACCCGAGCTTGCTAGAGACACTGACACGTTTTCGTCTACTCAACGCTTCAACCTGGAGTGATGGCCGCCGAGAAGCTGACACGAACCAAAGTACGCACTTAACGAAAAAAAAAAGTGAGTAACCACACGCGATCACTCGCAAATCTAATCAGAATTAACAATCGGACGCGAGTGCACAATCACAGAGTTAAACAAACCTAAATCTTTAAAAGATAAGTAAATCCCAACACCCAACCGCAAAAACAGGCACACAAGGCAATACGTGCTTCACGCACACCACCACGAACACGCGGTCCCCGCACACAAACACAAGCACCGAAACAATCCACACACATCCAGCCTCCACACATCACTACAGCGGTATCGACAACTGCAAACAAAGTAACAAAAATTTACACATAATAATCAACCAATAGTTCAGCAACATACTCGACACAAGCCCTTTCTAGACTAAGTCGAAGATCGGAAAAAAAATAAATTAAAAAAAAGGAGCCCGGGCTCGATTGGGGTGTTAGGATGTCCTCAAACCATCCCCCCCCCCCCTCCCTCCAGGTACCTCCCGCACTAATAAGAAAAAGCATAGGGACGACGACGATGAGGAAAACCCCGACGAGCTTGACTGTATAACAAATCCGAACAAGATCCAGGCCACTACCCCACCCGCTCAGAATTCTCCTCCGATAAGAATGCTCAGCAATAGATACAACGACGAAGACTCAGGCCCATTCCTGGTCCAAATCCTTGACTCCAGAGGACTCAGGCTCGGTAACCTACACTCCATGAGTTTCGGGAAGAAATTCAGAGGATACAACAGTGGAGTCTCCCACACATCTCCATCTGGCCCGGACAGGGTCAATTTGACTTTCAGAAACTACAGAGACGCGAACGATATTATAGAGCAAAGAATAAAATAGATCGACCCAAACTATATCGCCTTCATCCCGGACTTCGCTGTGATGAAGGTGGGCCTGATTAGGGGGGTGGACCGAGATCTATCCGACCAAGAAATCCTCGACGGTATGGAAATAAGAGACGGCTCACCATCCGTGATCACCAAGGTAGAGAGAATAACCTAATACCTAGAAAAGGACAAAAATGGAACATTCATCCCAAAAAATACCACAAGAATTAAAGCCTAGTTCAGAGGCAACCAGCTCCCAACCTCGGTAACGATATGTCACACTATCCGTGATGTGAATACCTACCATCCTCCCATCAGAAGATGTCAAAAGTTTCTAAGGTTTGGCCACTCCAAACAAAGATGCCGAACCAAAAACCCCAGGTGCAACAGGTGCGCAAAGGCTCATCCAGAAACCGACTGCTTCATAACGGAACGCAACGACCAAACGACGCAACAGAAACAATCAAACACAACCCACAAAACAAACGTCAAACGTGTATACGACCACGTCCAAACACACCTAAAGCCAAACCAAGCGTACCAACTCCAGACAAACCTGCCTAAAACAAGTGAGATGCCGAACACCAACCTAACGGAATGTCAAGATGGTAACTCCCCCTGGACAACAGGACAAAGGGATATAACCAAACGCCAACCACAAACCACGCAGCTTCTCAAGGAAACCATCCCAATACAGTCCGCTCTCTGAGTAATGCCGCTCTGAGTAATTCCGCTTCCCCGCTTTCTCGCTCGAACGCTACCCCCACTACTGGCTCACCTCGAGTTTCGTATTCGACTCTCTGAGTAGTGCCACACGCTGGCTCAATGAAAAAGCGTAAACTTATCTGCTTCAAATTCAATGAGTGACGTTCTTTCCCTTTCAGTAATGTTATTTTATCACAAAATTCGTAAGTAGCTGTAGTAGTAATATTATCTCGGGGAAAAATTCATCAATTTTTATAATTGTCATAAAAATGGTAGTGTTCATTTTATTGGAACGTCTATAAAGTATCTATAATCATTTGACTATATTACATATTTATTTGACTACATATATCAATGTCTATTTTTTGAAAAATAAAATCAAACGCAATTATCCACTCATGTACAATTCTGTGTATGTACACAAAAACGTTACATCCAACATCCATACTTTCCAAATACCCCAGACTAGAAACATTTTTAATGCTAATATTCAGACAAACTAAAGTTTCGAACAAACATAACCTCAATTTCTTGTCAGAAATCAAAACTTCATGCTAATAAGTATATTACAGTCATTGTGTATAGAATTCCGAAAGTTTTTTAAGTGCTTCTGTTTTGTGAAGTGTATTTCACACAAACGCATGCTGTTCCATATATACTTACCGAAACAAATTCCACGGGACACGGAGCGGCACTACTCACAGAGAGCGAAACGAATTCCGACGACTCGAACACGCGGTAGTGGCGGGGGTACCTGAGTTCCAGGAAAAATACTCCCCTATTCCCCCATCACCGGCACTACTCAGAGAGCGGACTGTAACCCATGGTACTTACCCCGTGCTCAGGCACCCAGGGGATATAGCCATAAAGGACAGAAGAAGAAGAAGAAGAAGAAACGCTTCAACCTAACCTCATTCGAAAAACCGCTAAACATACTCTTGTTATATAAAGTATTGTGTGCAACAAGGAGGCAACGGTCTTTTCATGCCGAGCGTAAGTTTGCAATACAAGTCGTAGACGACCGTGCAGTGCGCGAGCCGAAGGCGAGTGTTGCAGATACGCGAAGTGAAAGGACCGTTGCCTCCTTGTTACACAATATACTATTTTTTCGCAACATACTATTGTATACGGATAATAATTGTGACTCATTAAAAAATTCTTGGATATGGAGGCCAGAAATGAACGTCATTGTTTCAGTTAATGTTTCGACTCCGATAGGAGTCCTTCTCAGAACGAAAATTATTTATTCATCTTATACTTATATATACGTGCCTTCTGATGTGTTTGCTGATGTTTTTGACACAATAGCTACAACTGTCAACTTTTGTTTTGAAATAGTATCTGCAATAACACACTGAAAATCTCAGCATGAAGAAATGGGCGGAAAGAGTATCTGAACGGCTTTTCTCTAAATATTGTTTCTACGAGAACATTCCTTCTCTGTATAAGATGAATAAATAATTTTCGTTCTAAGGACTCCTATCAGAATCGAAACGTAAACTGAAACAACGACGTTTATTTCTAGCCTTCATATCCACGAATTTTTGAACAAACATACCTACAGGAGGTCAAGAACAATCGAATCAATAATTGTGATTGTTCATTAACATTCAGCTTCAAAGGAAGTAGAGCTGTGCGAGTAATCAATTAATCGACAATTACGAAAAATTGCTTTTTCGATTGATCGATGAATTTACACTATCAATCTTTCAATAAATTAGTAATCGAAATTCAATTTGTTCAATGCATCTGCCGCATTCAATTCACATCGTGTCTTTGTCTGACGCTATCAATAATTTCATGTGAAACGAAGTGCGATTATTATGAGGTTTAAGGTGATGAATGAATCCTAATATTCAGCAAAACTGAAAAGTATCATTTTACATAACCTCCCAGATCTTTATTTTGAGAAAGATGTTTCATTTAGCAAGATTTCGTCGCTTGATTTCGTCATCATTCCGGAAAACACTGTTTCATTTCGAGTCGAATAATCCTGGGTGGAAGTTTGTCGGAGCCTACTCTTAACCGCTAATTTAAGCTTTCGACGAGATAGAGCACGCGACGGTATGTATATCAGGCATAGGTTTTTAAGTGAAATTATAATCTAAGTATTGGTTTGATGTAGGCGTATGTAGGTGGGGCAGTCTACGCCAAATCGACCTGCCGGTGACCCTTGACCTCTCGGATCTGGTCCATGATTTTTTGTATCATTCTTCCCACTCTAAAAAGCAAGTACATTTTTTTCAGATTTTTCAAAATAAATTTGAGCGCGTGGTGAATTTCGAATTTTTTTTCTTCAATACCTCGATGACGGTGTCCGAAAAATCTGGAAAAACTCTCAAAAAGTCTCGGTCAGAAATGAACATTTTTAACTTTAAGTTAGAAGACTTAAAATTTTTTTTGATGAGAAAAAATTATCAGGCGCCCCGGGACTCGAACCCGGGTCTGTTGGATGCCAATCCGGGGGCTTACACCACTAGACCACCTAGTCGCCCTGAGAGCCTAGCCTTCTAATTTGATCTCATCATTTCCCGTCTCCGTTTTTGTTTTCGTGTGCTCCTCGAATTTACATTTTGTACCATTTTGAACCCAAAATGAACATTTTTAACCCAAAATGAACATTTTTAACCTAAATTGCATGATGTCCAGACTTTCCTTACGATCTGATTTTTAAATTTTTCGATTGAAGAATTGAAAGAAATAAAAATGGAAGTGGCGAGCAATACACCGTGAATTTATTGAATTATAACTCAAAGTTGAATATAAGTAATAATAAACAATAATAAAATTTTATAAAATCGGAAAAGCTAAGAAGTCAGGTCGAAGGAAAAGTTTGGACACTAAGCAATTTGCGTCAAAAATTTTTAGTCCTGACACAGACTTTTTAAGAATTTTTTCAGATATTTCGGTCACGGCCATCAAGGTAAAGGGAAAAAAGGTAATGAAAAAATAATTCACCACACACTGAAATTGATTTGAAAAATCTGAAAAAAAATGTATTTGCTATTTGGAGTCCAAAGAATGATACCAAAAATCACGGACCCGATCCGGGAGGTGGAGGGTCTCCGGCGAATCGATTTGGCATGGAATGCCCCAGGTACACCCAGGGACAATGATTGTGGCGGCCCTAGAGTTATGCAACCGAACACACATGCACTTTTTTTGTTCAATCGGCAGTACCGTAGTTCTGCAATTTGACGGGTCGGGCTAGGGGAGTTCGGCACGTGAACAGATGTTAGTTAGCCCAACCTCGGAAGTCAAACAAGGTGACTGTTATAATTAATGTGAATAATCGGGAATGTTCTATATTGTGGAAACATTCAACCTCAGTTTATAGTCACCAAATTCTATTGTGGAAACATTCAACCCAATTTTATAATCACCAGATTTATTTAATAAACGAATATAGGCAATCATAAGCTTACTATATAACTACGTAAGCATACTCAACCGATTTGGACTCACTATGCGCCAAGTTGAAGCGCTTCGTAAGAAAACTAGGTTCCTCTAAATTTCCACCTCCTATCTTCAATATTACGCTTGGAACCTAAGAAAATGTTATTTTTCGTTTTATGCATTAAAAACGAGTGAACGTGAGGTTAGAACCACGAGAACGGTGTTCTCCACTGGGGGCAGCACTTTCTTAGTTTATTTCATCGTTACTATGGTTACGAGAGTTATGGTTACGAGAGTTTTTTCCCCTCCTGTCAAAGTTTTTATCCCTCTTGACAAGTTTTTATCCCGGTTTATTGCCCCGGTCAAAAAACTGTGATTTCCATCCCTTTAAGGAGGGCAAAAACATGAATTTTTCATGCATGTGTGGTAGAAATAAAAACCCTTTCGCTGAAATAGACGGTCGATTTTTGGGGCACGTCGGTACGAAATTTTCGGGTGCTGGTAAAAACGCCGAACCAACAAAAAACAGAACGGCCGATTTCTCGGATTTTTATTACACGAACTAAAAAATCACGAAACCCTAAAGGAACGATTTTTTTCGTATCGACGTGTCCCAAAAATCGACCGTCTATTTCAGCGAAAGGATTTTTATTCCCGGGAAAAAAAGTTCATATCTAATCATAACTAATTATAACTAATCATATCTAATCATATATGATTGTATGTATAATTATACATCATTATATATGAGTCTATAAATGATCAGATATGAACCGATATATGTTCATGTATGGGTTAATATGGCTTCATATATGACAAAACATGGTTGAATGCAACTAGTTTGAGCCGATACATGAGCAGATATAACCAGATATCCGGTCACCCATCGAATCGTATCTGATTAAATATTTGCCTATATATATGATCAGATATGATCGTATATGGCTAACATAGGCCGATGCATGATCATACATGGAGTCATATGTAATTCTGTCTCATGATATACAAGTACATGCATGAATATATCTGATTATATATGTAACTATACATGATCGAATCTGAACCAATTTTTTGATGAAGAATGGTTCATGTCTAATCAGACATGAATATGTATGGTTAGCATGGGCAGGTATAGATCATACATGGACTGATATCTTTAGTTTGGGATTATTATCAGGATTGTATCTGTTTATATCTGATCACATAATATGACTTCATCTGGTAAACGCCGTTACATTTGGTTCCAAATTCGTTGAGTTTCTTGATTTTCGATTTCCAAATATTCTGTCACTTGAGACTCAAGATACAGTTTTACCGCTCATTGCGTTTGTGATATTATAAAAAAGGCCTGCCCAGGAAAAAAAATCTATATCTAATCATATCCAATTATATATAACTGACCAGACATGATTATATCCGAAAAATGGTCTCCACTAATCATGTATGGTCATATATGAAGTCAGATATGCACAGATATATTCAGATACGAACGTTGTGCGTGAATTCGGATCTAAAAATTGTAATTCCATTAGATATGATTATATTCGATCATATCCGATCAGATGTGATCAGATCTGTAGCTCCAAATGATTATGGAAAATAATTATAGGCAGAATTTCTTCAATTAGGAAGGGAAGTTATCGATCAAGTCGAGTCAAATATATCTCAGTTTTTTTAACGTTTCGGCCACAAGTTCGTGGCCCTCTTCAGGAAAACTGTGACAGGGGAAGGATCGTTGATCGCGGTTAGCATTTTTTAGAAGAAATCGAGGTCAATAAACGAAAACAACCAGTACAGAGCAGGAACATTTTTCAGTCTCCTTGACATTCTGATACTCAAGAACATCGTCAATAACAGAAACAACACGAGTAGAAAACTTGGTCAAAGAACAAGATTAAAATTAGTAAGTTAAGTTGGATAAAATAGTAGTAAAAACGTCATCAGAAAGAAGGAACGTTATATTCGAAGTGGTAAAACGTTAGATGATCTCAGTTCGTACACTGTAAAAAAAAAATTGGGTAAATTTACCCGTCTGGGTAGTGCAACGCCCTATTGCTCAGTTGGGGTAGAGAAATATGCCTACTCATGGGTACAAAATTTTACGTTTTTTTGGGTAGATGAATTTACGCGGTACATGGATGGGTAAATACAAATTGATAGATGTCAATTTCACAACCCATACGGGTAAAGTATAAAGTATAGGTCAAATGTAAAAAAAAAAAAAAAACTTCACCAGCTCGGGACGCGAACCTAGGGCGCCAGCTTTGCTCGCTGATGTGCTACCGACTGCGCCATTGAATCACTGCACATGGTAGACTGCTAGAAAGTTTATGAGTACACAAAATTTTACCCACCGTGGGTACATGAATTTATTACTCTGGTTGCGTAAAGACAAAAGGTATACCCAATTCAGACAAAATTTACTGTTGAGCACTTACATTTTGGCGAATGCATTTCCCTGCTTGTAAAATTACCCACCTCTTGGGTAGACAATTAGGTGGGAAAGTCTCTTGGGTAGAGAAAATTGATTTACCGTGACATGAAGTAAATTTGCCTACCCATGTGATCGTTAAATTTACCCTTATTTTTTACAGTGTACCATATCATCTAAAGTTCTACCACTTCGAATATAACGTTCCAAAGTTCTCAGAACTCAGTTCGTACCATATCATCTAACGTTCTACCACTTCGAATATAACGTTCCTTCTTTCTGATGACGTTTTTACTACTATTTTATCCAACTTAACTTACTAATTTTAATCTTGTTCTTTGACCAAGTTTTCTACTCGTGTTGTTACTGTTATTGACGATGTTCTTGAGTATCAGAAGGTCAAGGAGGCTGAAAAATGTTCCTGCTCTGTACTCGTTGTTTTCGTTTATTGACCTCGATTTCTTCTAAAAAATGCTAACCGCGATCAACGATCCTTCCCCTGTCACAGTTTTTCTGAAGAGGGCCACGAACTTGTGGCCGAAACGTTAAAAAAACTGAGATATATTTGACTCGACTTGATCGATAACTTCCCTTCCTAATCAACGATGTCGAGTGATGACGTCAACTTTCCAAAAAAAAAAAAAAAAAGAATTTCTTCAATTTTTTTTATTCATTTCTTTATTCTGGTAATATCATGATATTTTATCATAGTGGTGTCAAAGTTAGTAAAAGAGATATCGACTACATAACATATAGGTATAATACACATATCACAATATACCTACCTGTATGGAAATAAAACCTCCTAGGGAGTTGAAAAATGACCCTGGACTACAATTGGAGAGTAAAAATCCCTGCGATGGAAACTGAAATAGAAGAACCTTGCGCCGAACCGCTTCGAAGAGCTTCGAAGAGTTCAGCGCAAAGTTCCTCTGCGTCTAAACTATATCGCCAAAGACTAGAATATCATACCGAGCCCTATATCACCACACCCTAGATACGCATGCTTTGGAAGATTCGATTTCTTATACTCAGACTTTATACCACAAAAACTGACTTACTTTTTCGTTTCTCAAGGAAGTATCATTAAAATGGAACCATAGACCCTTTCTATAGAACACATAATAGATAGAACAGCTCCATTCACGAAAACGGAGTCATCATTTGGAGAACTTCCGAAACGAATCATGACCCGACGCCACTGTACCTAGTGTCCAGAATATTCTTCTCGCTAAGCCAGTCAGCCGCTGTCCTCCCTTTGTATTGTCTTGCGCCGACGTAGACACCAAAAATCCATGCAAATTCATCCGCAGTCTTCATGTCCTCGTCGGACAATATGCGAATCGACCACTGACGGACGCGATGATTCTTTCATCGTCAGAAAATAGATGTCGTGATGATGTATCACACTATAAACATTACACGTATCCAGTTGGAACAATAATTTTAATTGGGTGTGCATCCCACTGTGACCAATCAGAATAACTAGTGGCAAAGGTTATATTTCGTGTATAATCACATAATTGATTTATATTGGACTGTATGTGGCAAAGAAGCTTCTAGACGCTCACATCTTTTTGGTTATTTGATACTTGAATGAAGAATTTCAGGCATAGAGTCTCAAGTCGCTTTGTAAGAATGAACGTAGTAAAAGTAAGGTTAGGAAACGCGTTACAGAATGCCAGGGCACAGAAATATCACTTGTTTGGCGATATTTCTTATATGAAATGTATGAGTGATGGACTTTTACTCACCTATGGTATGGAGTTGAAACTCGAATCCGTTGAAAAAGTGAATATACGAAGCAAAATTGTTTAAACCAGTGACCGAGCCGCACAACACATTCACAGTCGTTGGCGGTTGGCGTTTCTAAAGTCTAAACAAGATGGCGGCGTCTGCCGTGTGGTGGCGTGGCGTCCATCGCATGCGCTGCTGTCGCAGTAGCGGTGGTAGTAGTCGTAGTTGTAAAACTTTCCGACAAATTTCGAGCCTTTCATCGCGGGATTTTTCGGTTCGTTTCTGTGTATAGTAGATTGTTGCGCCGATTCCAAATCCACAAACAGAACATGAAAAAATTGACTATTTCTGCTATTTTCGGTGGCTTGTAACTTTACTGCTTAACAAACACGATTCCCTAGAATAAATATAGAATACTCCGATTCGCGGATCAGGATTCATTGCCACAATTCGCTTTAGAAACGCAGGAATACTGCAGAATCCCTGAACAAAGTTGACGCGAACCTGTATCGTATATTATTTGTTTATTCTCATATTTTCCGAATAAGTAGTAGGGCTTCGAAAATGCGCAGGCCTTTTTTATAATATCACAAACGCAATGAGCGGTAAAACTGTATCTTGAGTCTCAAGTGACAGAATATTTGGAAATCGAAAATCAACAAATTCAAAGAATTTGGAACCAAATGTATCGGCGTTTACCAGATGAAGTCATATTGTGTGATCAGATATGAACAGATACAACCCTAATAATAATCCCAAACTAAATATATCACTCCATGTATGATCTATACCTGCCCATGCTAACCATACATGTCCATGTCTGATTAGACATGAACCATTTTTCATCAAAAAATTGGTTTATATTTGATAATGTATGGGTACATATATAATCAGATATATTCATGCATGTACTTGTATATCATGACATAGAATTACATATAACTCCGTGTATGATCATGCATCGGCCTATGTTAGCCATATACGATCATATCTGATCATATATATAGGCCAACATTTAATCAGATACGAGTTGATACGTGACCCGATATCTGGTTATATCTGCTCATGTATCGGCTCAAACTAGTTGCATACAACCATGTCTGGTCATATATGAAGCCACATTAACCCATACATGAACAGATATAGGTTCATATCTGATCATTTATAGACTCATATATAATGATGTATATTTATATATACAATCATATATAATTAGATATGATTAGTTATAATCAGTCATGGTTAGATATAAACTTTTTTTTCCCGGGTTGTTAAGCAGTAAAGTTACAAGCCACCGAAAATAGCAGAAATAGTCAAATTTTTCGTGTTCTGTTTGCGGATTTGGAATCGGCGCAACAATCTACTATACACAGAAACGAACCGAAAAATCCCGCGATGAAAGGCTCGAAATTTGTCGGAAAGTTTTACAACTACGACTACTACCACCGCTACTGCGACAACAGCGCATGCGACGGACGCCGCGCCACCACACGGCAGACGCCGCCATCTTGTTTAGAAACGCCAACGAATGTGAACGTGTTATGCGGCTCGGTCACTGGTTTAAACAATTTTGCTTCGTATATTTACTTTTTCAACGGATTCGAGTTTCAACTCCATACCTGGTGAGTAAAAGTCCATCACTCATACATTTCATATAAGAAATATCGCCAAACAAGTGATATTTCTGTGCCCTGGCATTCTGTAACGCGTTTCCTAACCTTACTTTTACTACGTTCATTCTTACAAAACGACTTGAGACTCTATGCCCGAAATTCTGCATTCAAGTATCAAATAACCGAAAAAATGTGAGCGTATAGCTTCTTTGCAACATACAGTCCAATATAAAACAATTATGTGGTCTATGGTTCCATTTTAATGATACTTAGTGTAAACACCTGCACAAGAAAACACAGCAAGAATTTAAATGTGCTGCGCTGTGCAACGCCGTGCCGTGCTTCACCGTGCTCTAGTCGGCGTCAACCTTAAATGGAGCTGTTCTATCTATTATGTGTTCTATAGAAAGGGTCTATGGTTCCATTTTAATGATACTTCCTTGAGAAACGAAAAAGTAAGTCAGTTTTTGTGGTATAAAGTCTGAGTATAAAAAATCGAATCTTCAAAAGCATGCGTATCTAGGGTGTGGTAATATAGGGCTCGGTATGATATTCTAGTCTTTGGCGATATAGTTTAGACGCAGAGGAACTTCGCGCTGAACCCTTTGAAGCTCTTCGAAGCGGTTCGGCGCAAGGTGCTTCTATTTCAATTTCCATCGCAGGGACTTTTACTCTTCAATTGTGGTCCAGGGTCTCTTTTCAACTCCCTAGGAGGTTTTACTTTACATATTTTCGAATGATATCACAAATTAGTGATAATTACATGAAAACTTATACTCCAAACTTTTCAAGCTATTGTCAGATTATATTTGAGTAAACTACACCAACAGAATTCAATAGAGGAGTAATCCTCATTCAGAATTCAATAGATCAGATTCTGATAATTTTGTACACTCATATTATACACTTATTGAATTTGATAATTCTGTATCCGAACCTAGAATTGAAGCGAAAACATTTTTTTTTTCAGGTATTAAAGTAATTTCCATACAGGTATATTGTGATATGTGTATTATACCTATATGTTATGTAGTCGATATCTCTTTGTACTAAATTTGACACCACTATGATAAAATATCATCATGATATTACAGAATAAAGAAATGTATTAAAAAATTGGAAAAATTCTGCCTATAATTATTTCCCATAATCATTTGGAGCTACAGATCTGATCACATCTGATCGGATATGATCGAATATAATCGTATCTAATGGAATTACAATTTTCAGATCCGAATTCACGCACAACGTTCGTATCTGAACATATCTGTCCATATCTGACTCCATATATGACCATACATGATTAGTCGAGACCATTTTTCGGATATAATCATGTCTGGTCAGTCATATATAATTGGATATGATTAGATATAGATTTTATTTTCCCGGGTTTCTACCACACATGCATTAAAAACTCGTGTTTTTTGCCCTATACGTCTCCCAATTTGAAAAATCAACGCACTGTAGTAGCGTTCAGATGTCAGCGGTGATGTCTTGAAGGCAAAATACCTTTGGTCAAACCGACATCTTCATATACCTACTCAACCTTTACCGCGTATGAAACGGATCAAAATCAAATCAAATGTACGCATACAAACCCCATTGGTGTAATCATCGTCTGAAAATTTCTTCAATGCTCATCAAGTAACCTTGCACATCAATTCTCGTGCAATTTGGGGCACTTTCTTGGTTGAAACTTCAATTCCTTCTCTTTGCTGTCAAAATATCAACCTTCGTGGCTGTCCCCATCTCTCAAACGTGCCGGTCTTTTGCGTCAACCTCTTTCTCGTACCTATAACAATGCAATGCGACTTCTTCTTGATGCAGCGATTTCTGTACTCCGAAAATCTTTACTTTTCTTGTAGTCCGACCTCAGCCCAGTTATCTAACCTAAACGTCACTCAAACGCGTCGCCCTGAAAAGCGAACAACCGACAACCGCAGCGCATACCAATCAAAATCGGTTGCAAAAAGCTTCAATAATCAAACTCGAAGTTCGAGCCTCGGGGCAATTCACGCACGTCAACCGATCTTTTATGAGGGGATAAAGTTTTACTCATTAATACCAAATATCGATTATTTTTCAATGACATCCCAATAAACACAAAATAGTTGAATACGCGTTCAAAAATGGTGGATCAATAACCATAAACACGTGTAGAATAAACGTGTAATGTTTATTGAGAGAACACGTATCAGAAACGATGTAATGTCCGGCTTTACACTAGTTTTTCAACGTTTGAAATACGTGTATTACACATCTTTTACACCATCAATATCATCATGTTTGAGAAACGTCGATTACGCAGTTGTTCATATGCATTTCCAATAAACACACAGTGGTTGATGTGTGGTATAATAAACGTATCTCGACACGTTGAGAAAACGTTGAAAATAAACTAGTCACATAGAATCTATGGGAAATATTCGTATATTATACCGTAAATTTTCAGGTACGAAGTCGCCTGTTATACCAATTTTCGATACGCATTAATTATACGGGAAATATACGTGTATTATACCATCAATTTTTGATCACGATGTCCGCAATAATTTTTATTCTGTAGAATGTCAACCAAATGTTTTTTTTAACATAATAATGTATGATTAATCATAAAAAACCATTATTCATGAGAATCAATTAAAAGCTGGAAAATTAAAAAAAAAAAAGTGACTTCATCGGGATTCGATCCGGGAACCTCTCGTGTGTGAAACCAATCTCTTATCCCTGCGCTGCTGCCAGCTCTTACGATGAATACAAAGTTTGAGGTACATAATTTCTGCTGTACTATGGGACTTGTTCAGCAGCATTTTGTCATAAAAATGTGGATGTTAGAAAATTTTTGAGAGGTGAAAATTAGGTAGGGCACGCGGACATCGAGACCAAAAATATATTATGGATTACACGTGTAAAACACTTTTTATTCGGTGGAAAACATGTGGAATATACCAGCAGACAGAAACGTGTTTTCCACGGGTTTTCCTTGTATACAAGATACGTTGATTGAATGATGTGTGTTTAATATACGTATATCCGACGTACCTGTGTTTATTGGGTTGATTCGCTGTTGAAAGAACACGTATCGGAAACGATGTAGTGTCCGGCCGTTCCACTGGTTTTTTATCGTCCAAAAGACGTGTATTATCCAACTTTTACACCATCAATATCATGGTGTTTGAGATACGTCGATTGAATGTAAGATTTATTCGTTTTTGTGGCTGTTAGAGCAACATCTGTACTGAAAAAAATTCTGCCTCTGACAGCAAGAATTCTGGTTGCCGTAGCTGTCACGTGGTTCGCGCTGATACCAGCGCCACTCGCCAGCCACGACAACCTAACCTAATTCTGCGTTTGCCACGCGCGTGAATATTGTGCACACAGCAAGAAATATATCTGCGTAAGCGGTATAATCGCACTCTGAAACGTTTAATACACGTTGAACATACGCGTTGTGTACATGAGAAAACAAAAAAAAAATTTTTACGAAAACAGTTTTTTTTTTTACTTTTCACTGGCTATTATAGATGTTTCAGGTCTAACTTATGTTCGAGTACACATGTCAATTGAAACGCATTTTGAGTTCGCTGTAACTTTTTTGCTTCTCTAAGACCTAGCCGGGGTTTGAACCCGGAACGCTCGCCGCTGTTCGTATTACTAGTCGCACACCCTCACCACTACGCTATACCGCCGATTGAATAACCCTGCAACGTTTCGATACATGGATTCACCATATCTCTCGGATTGTTTGTTTGTATATGTATATGTAAATTTGTATATGTAAATAGGTTTGAGATGGGAAATTTAAACTTCGCGCTATAAGAATATATAAAATTTCAATACTCATCCGCTAGGAGCGAATGAGACGTAACGAGAGCAGCAATAAGCTGGTCACTCGGCAAGTAACCTTTGGCACAGTAAGACGCATATTAATACATTTATAATTCATACTGGCCGATGTCTATCAAATTCCTCGTTATATATTATACTCAATATTAATACAAGTAACATCTACGAAACCTGTTGGTAAAGAAATAAAAAATAACAATTGTTAACAAAACGACGAACCCTGTTGGGATATATAATAAATTGAAAGAAAAAGGAAAACGAGAGAGAATTGGAAAAGCGCGACCAAAGGCCAAAGAACATCAAAACCATTTACATATTCATACGAAAGATAAGTTTAAATTATTTAATTATAATATACATTGTTCGTCACCCATATACACCCTGATTTTATATATACACTTTTTTTTTATATTCTGATTTTAAATGTATGTTGAATGAATGATGATGGATGAAAGTGATTTTAATGATTTTTGAAATAAAATAATTGACGATCAATAATTATAAAACTGTAATCGGATTCAAATTATTCTCCCGCACGTTTATAAGTATAATATTTAATTTACGAAAAGTAAGAATCCGTTACAACGTGGATGCGACGCTTACACTTACTCGAATTGTAAACGTGTTTACACGTGGTTTGCACGAATGTTGGTCGGTTAAGAGCATGCTGTAGTTGCAGGCTTTAGTCAGGCGAAAAAGAAATAGTCGGCGCTATTCTATATTGAATTCCGAAGATTTATATTGCAAAACTTCTTCATTTCATGCACTAATAGAGACATGGTATTGTATTCTGCATAAAGTGATAATTGTCGATGTCAACTGGTGGTCGCGGCCATATTGGGCGTTTCGCCCGTCGGCCGTAGAGCCAGACGTAGCGCTGCGTTCGTTAAAAATACGATATTTCCGAAGCGCTCTAGGGATGGTGTGGCGCGTAAATATAATCGTGCGGATACGTCAGGGACCCGTTCAAAATTATGAAAACGTCTAATTATGGTAACGCAACGATTGCTTCAACAATGGGGCAAGTGCATAAAAATAATATCACGTATCCCGATTGTCCCCTGTCCTTTTTATTTCCTTTCCCTCCAGAAACCATTTGAACTTCACAAAACAAGGGACTCATCAAACTTTTTTTCATTATTATTATTATTATTATTGTTATTATTATTATTATTATTATTATTATTATTATTGTTATTATTATTATTATTATTATTATTATTATTATTATTATTATTATTTTTTTTTTTTTCTTTTTTTTTTCTTTTATAATTCAACAGATTTCGAAATTCCGTAGGGCGCTTCGGAAATATAGCGAACGCAGCGCTACGTCTGGCTCTACGGCCAACGGGCGAAGCGCCCAATATGGCCGCGACCACCAGTTGACATCGACAATTATCATTTTATGCAGAATACAACACCATGTCTCTATTACTGCATGAAATAAAGAAGTTTTGCAATATAAATCGTCGGAATTCAATATACATAGAATAACGCCAACTATTTCCTTTTCGCGTTCGTGACGCGTAGGCTTTGATATCAGAGAAAACAAGTGAAAAACGGGTGTGCGTAAGGCCTGACTACAGCATGCTCTTAAATATCGCAGTAGCTACGTGTTTTTTACACGATCAATATTTTCACGCGTGAATGAACCGATTCAATCAACGTACTTACATTTCCACGGATGATCAACGTGTGACACGTAATATTCACGAATATTCGACGGGTAAATACCAGAGAAGTTACGTGTGTTTTACACGATTACTAGACGCGTGAGTAACACGATTACTTTACGTTGAATCAACGCTTGAACTTACACGAATTATCAGCGTGTTTACACGTGGATGCAACGTCAAATTATTATTTAGAAAATATCACGTTATACACGCGATTCCCTAATGTTAGATTCTCGTATATAAAACGTGAATGGAAAACTTGTGGATGCATAGACGTTCAATTTTTCTACCAACACCATATTTCCACCAATTTTACATGGAATAAACGTGTTCCACACCATCTTATGTTTACTGGGATATCACCTTATTCCGATAAAATATATTCTCATCGCAATAAATTAAGATCATGATCCAAATATACCGAACTCATTTGGCTCAAATGAGTGCATTTGATAGAAACGATGAAATGCTTGTTTATCAACATAAATAATTATCTTATTGAAACAATCATGAATTTGTTCGATGTAATTCGTTGGTTCGCTTGGAATACGGAATATAATAAAGTAGTTTACGCGATCGTCGCATGAGGTCAGCTATGCGCAAAAATTTCTCGCTATTATGAATAAACAGTCTCGGCCATATTAAACGCAACATGAATCCAACTTTTTCATATATCAGACCGGCCCGACTGCGGTCTTGTATGACGTGGCGTAAGCTATTTGTATACATAAATATGTGCACTACAAAGTATGAATTGTTGATAATTCAAACAATTTTCTGGCATTGTTCATGGAATTGGTGGACTTAGGTACTTGCTGTAAAACCTACAACTAATTCATGGGATTTGATCTGTGAATGGATTTCCGAGCAAGCTGTAGGCCGATTATAATTGTTCCAACTAGATCGTTACATGTATATAAAAAGAATCTATTGATATTTGATATCATAAATTATATATTCGAAATAAATTCATTTTTGCCTGGAATGATCATATTTTTGGTTTTATTAGAGAAAATGGCGTTTTCCTGTCCATAACCGCTGTGTTCAGTTTAGCGCACTCTTCGTTTGATTCAACATGATTTTTCTTACCGTCAATTAAATATTTTACTGAAAAAATTACTTATTAATTCAAAACCAACGAAAAATTATTTTTGTAATACGTGCCTCAAATGTCCCCCATTTTGTGCCTCTGAAACGTGCTAGAAGTGGTCTTTTACAGAAGGGTTTGAGCAGCGCATGCGCAGATCTTTATTTTCTCGCTAGTTACCACTGATCTACATATATACTAACTGGATAGCTGATACCCACGCGAGCAGCGGGCCGGTTAGAAGCCTCTCCAGCGCCACCGAATAATTCCAGGAGAACTAAATTTCCCTAATCTGCGCATGCGTCGACGCGCTTCATTCAAACATAACCATGTAGAGATGAGTGATTCGATAATGAATCCTATTTTACGGTGGCAATTCATGCAACTGTCAAATATAGAGAGCAGAGTGTTGCTGTAGGCGGACATTTCACCATTTGGGGTGTATAATACGAACGTGAACTGACGTTATTATGATATACCATACTATACTTCCATATTTTTTCAAGTTGGTTAGAGATGAAGAATCAGAATTGTTTTCATATCTTTCCGTACATGAAATATTGATTGCTCATCTTTCTTAATAAACATAACGGCCCATATTTACTGTGTATATCGATCATACCTTACACGTGACTTACAATTCGTTTTGAAATTGACGCTATCAGCCACGCATGGCAGCGCATGTCTGCTACGGCGCATGCTCAGATAGCACTCATTTAGTTCTCCTGGAAATATTCGGCGGCGCTGGCGAGGCTTCTAATCGGCCCGCTAGGACCCTATGCATTTGTATGGCAAACAGCTATCCAGTTAGTATATATATATGTCTAGTTACCGTCATACACGTATTTATAACACTCAAGATCCTATTATACACGTATTCATAACACTAGTAACTTTCCGCCGCGCCTCCGACGCGCCGTCTGGCGGCAGTGAATCAGATCGAAGTCGAGCCAGCTGTCATGTCGGGATTCCGGTTAGCACGTTTCAGAGCCACAAATGGGGGACTTTGATGCACTTTTTACAAAAAAAAGTAGGGTACACGTACCGGTTGTGGCCACTTCAAGCATTTTCGGGCATTCTCTTACCGGTAGTATTCAGGTTATCATGAATATAAACCTGAACAAGTGATCAATATGACCGTAAAGGTACAAAGAATCGAATTATGATCTTTTGAAACCATCTCCGATTACAATTATTCGAAAAAATAGTCAATTAATTGTATTGCATATGCTATTTTCACCATTTGTGGCCAGTCAAAGACCCAGTTGTGGCCATAGCTTTAGGCATAGTCGCGACATGCCGTAGAATCGGGACCAAGATCTGGACGCGGAGAGGCATCAAAGACACGGACATAGATTTTTTTTGTTTTCCCTTGTTCTTTTTTCGTGACGTATAATGACACTAATTACGTTTTATCTGTAACAGTCCGCGATCAAAATAGGTGGCCACAAATGGTACACGGGCATTTTTATTGTACCATTTCTGGCCAACGCGAATAAGTCAGTATTTCTCGGATATTTCAGGTTGTGTGTCAGATTGTAGAATCCCAACTCCAAAAATGAACACTAACTGATGAAGTATGAATACATAATGGATCAGGATAACTCTAAATCCAAGCAATTGGAGTTTATTTCTCGAGGGATCGCTTAACACTTCTGATAAGGATTCACCTAAACTACGCAACATCGGCACCTTTTGTTGTATTGCATTCGAATTAAGTAGCAGGCAATCAAAAAAACAGTCGACAGTAGTGTCAAAACATCTATTCGGTCGAAGTATAACACTCGATGCAGCAAATACAACCTGTAAGCCTTGAAAAACTCGAAAGAAATGTAAAGTGGCCACAAACGGTACAGTGGCCACGACTGGTACGTCTACCCAATGTGACACACGTGCAAAGATAAGCGGAAAGTTTTTACGAAGGTTATGAAGTTGACTGCACTCATAACCTTCGTCGAATCACCGCTTTATCGCACTTGTATCACAATACACTATTTTTTCACACCATGCAATTAACGGAATATTATTCAACGCCAACAAAATATTGAACGACCACGACGAAATAATTTTCGTGGCCATTCCGTAAAATTACGTGTTTGGTCCAACGATATTTTTATCGTGGCGATGAAACTTTATTGTCAGTGTGTAATCAAAGACGAGAGTGAAATTCTACGTATAAATGGCAAATATTTATAAACTCCTTCATAAGTGTGCATGCTGCTATGTTTGTTTTCATTCGTACACAAGTGGAAATTAATAAATAGTTGACGATGAAGTGCTGTTAGTATTGTAACAGTAACTTTGTTCGGCTTTCGAGGTTGGGGTAACTGATAGCCTTCCATGTGCCGAGCTGACCTATAAGCCCGACCCTCCCAACTGTATCACTACATAATCTTGCTGAGTTACTATATCGGTACTCGACCGAATATACTCTCGGATTAATTTCGCTTATTTCGATGGCCCCTAATAAAATTCAATTAACATTAGACAGGCTGATTATAATCCCCGTAACTCTGGAGTAGCAGGTTATGAGGGGGGGAAAGCAACTTTTGCGATACGATGATAAACCATGTAACTCTACGAGTACTGTTCATATTCAAATCAACTAAATTTTTTACCATTCTCAAGTGAGCACTGAATGAGGTAAAGTGAGATGTGGTGAACGTTTTAACATCGATCAAAACTCCCATTTTTACCCCAGTTCATAGAAAATACCTAATTGTGCCTAATTATACCATACCTAAATGTGATTTACACATCTTCCTTGTCGAAACATTATTTCGGTCAAAAACGATATAACTCGCGGTCTCCCCAGCGCCTACAACGGCAGTTGAGTGAAGCAGGCTCTACCTAATGCGCACCTAACCTCCGATCCGAATACCGACCGATTCCATGATTTTTTTCCAATATATAGGTTACTATGATAATCTACTAACGGAGGAGTGGGTTTTATGATTTCAACGTTTTTATTCACGTTTAGAATTATAATCTTATTTCATTCAACATTATTTCACAATTTACTGTTACGATATTCAGAAGATCCCAAACTATAACCTTCAACTCAATACATTAGTCGCAATAAGTGAAAAAAATCATACTGAATTTGGTACACATTTTACGATTCAAAGCTCATGTCTGATTTAATACATTATGATAAAGACAATTTTCAGTGGTATCGATTGAAAATTGCAATTGATATACAGATATAAACTTTATATTGCTGCCTCTGTAAACTCGCATGTTCAGAGTTGATTTGATTATCGACGGGTCCTGAGGAAACAGACGTAACTCAGCGGGCAGTCTAGAACGGACGTAACTCGCTGAGCCGGCTAGAACGGAAGTAACTCGCCGTGCAGGATAGAACAGACGTAACTCAGGAAATTCTATTGTAATTCTTTTGTTATTTCCTGAGTTACGTCTGTTCTATCCTGCACGGCGAGTTACGTCTGTTCTAGCCGGCCCAGCGAGTTACGTCCGTTCTAGACTGCCCGCTGAGTTACGTCTGTTTCCTTAGGACCCGTCGTTATGATCAGTTCTCGTAGAGTTACTTGATTCATCGTCGTAACGCGAAAGTATACTTGCTGTATAATCTGCTACCCCAGAGTTACGTGGATTATAATCAGCCTCTCTGAAGTCAATTGAATTTTATTAGGGGCCATCAATTTGTGTTTCGGGAAATGAATACAAAGACGTCGAGGGATCAGACGGAAGATGCTACGGTTAATGAATTAGGATGAAATTTATATTCATCATGCAATTTTTTTTTGCAGATTGTTCTTACACATACAGTAAGGCGCAATCAAAGATGTTAAAAGTGTGGCATACAATGATTTGAATTCCAGGATAAAAGCAGTGAAAACCGGTGAACGGACGAGTCATCAGAATAAAATCTTCTGAATGTGTGAACTCTCACGTATTTCTGGTAGAAAACCCAGATTCGGACCTCTATCAACAACGTATGTTATTGCAGTACATTAGAACAGGGGGTCTCCACATTTTTCGGAGCTATGGTAATACATTACAACGTTAATCCTCACTGTAATCCGTGGTCACTACTCACGAAGGTTTACTCTGATTAAACTGATATTAATTGACGTTATGCTATCACTCGTGTTTTTAATCAATGGTCACTAATTTTCGAATTCCTTGCTCTGATAGCATCCGTGACAATTCATTTAAGATCCATGGAAATTTCACATTTTCATCATCCGATCAGGTTTTTCACTAAGTAACGTTCAAAATGATCTTCAGTAAACAGTTCCTTATCGCGAATCGCGACTTTAACGCCTAAATTATGTTTTTGTAAAAGAAACGTCACAATTTCATGCTCATTTATGTACGTTTACGCTATTTTTTTCCTAGTGATACAATGATTCCGACTGATTGAGTAACTGGACTGGAAGAGGCATTAGGTGCTTACTAATTTAAATTTAAAAAAACTTATTTTGTCGAAAATTGCATCATTTTTCGCTGATTACCAGGTTGACCCGTAGTGCCCCATGGGGTGGGTGACCCATTGTACCCCATGAGTGGGGCACAATGGGTCAAAAATTCTTCTTTGGAAATGCATTTTTATTATTTTTGCTATGCAAGATATCGGAATTTTAGTTTTTGGACATTGTTGCCAATGAGTTGAGTCATGAATTCCGCCTGGTCACAGTTTCAAATAGCTTTTCAAAAAAATTAGAAAAATCGTATTCGTAAAAATCGTAATTAATACGTATGGTCATAGTATAATGTCCTATAATTATTGGAATATTCACGATTGTACCTCGTTTGCCCCTAGAATACTATATTTTATTGTACTTTTAGGTGCGCCAAAAAGAAAATAGTTTAATAAAATTTCTTTCAGTGTAATATCATCAACTGTCACAAGAACCCAATCAACCTCTCTTTAGCTGAAAGTGACAGTTTTCTTGTTTTCAATGCCAAGAGGTTTTATCACCTCATCATAGCTAATAGAAAATCACGGATGATTTCTTGGATTTCCTGTGTAATTAATTGTGACGTTTGTACGATTTGCAATATTTGTAAATAATTTTTGCTCCGCGCTTTACACTTTTGCAACCGTGTTTCGGTATTGCGATTGACGTCTGAGGCTGATGACAAATCCGGAGATGACATTATCATGTCTCCAGTATTTTCTTTCTTTCCTAAGGATTCTGCTATGTATCCCTCCGCAATACTGCTTGTTTTCCAGCTACCACGCCTCTTCAATATTTCCATGTTCGCTCCTGTATCAACAAGAACTATTGCGGAGGTACGGCAGAAACTATGGCCCGTATATGATGCAGCGTCAGGTAAATCCAGAAATTCAGCTATCTGTTTATGCGTGCCGGAGAACTTGTTTTTCCTAATCACCTAGGTACGCAGTACGTTCACGATTTTGGTAATTGAGAAAAAAGCGCTCAGAGGGCACATTTTTGGGACGAAGAGCCTGATACTGCTTAACATATTTCTTCTTCTTCTTCTATTCATCTCGAGGCCCTCGGGTTTCCCCATATAGCCATTATCGTCTTTTTTTTTTGTTTTGTTAATTTTTATTAGTGTTTATTGAACCCTACAGGCTGAGCCTGCTAGCCATTATCTTCTTTGGTGGTGTTTTTCTGGGTTCTCGGTTCGCTTTCAAGAGTTTATTTGTTTCCTTTTTTTATTGGTATCTTTATGCGTTATATATTTATATACAGGGTGTTTCCTTTAACTCTGTCAACACTCTTAGGGTATGTTGGGGCTGCCTAGACGAGCATTTTGAGGTAAGGCAACCGTGGTCGGAAACACATCCTAACGGCTGTGGAGGGCTTTGAAATATTTGGTACCGCGCGTTTGTTTGTATAAGTGTATTGACAGGGTGTCTACGTCCTTGAAAAATCTGGTAGTCCTGGAAATCTCAGAGATTTTTTTTTCTCCTCCCGAAATTTTTAGGGAATATTGGGTTTTACAAGGAGTATTGGGGAATATTGGGCACCAGTATTAAATTGAAAAAAAAAAGGTGCCTAGTGTATTTTAGGAAACAACAATAAAAATCGTATCTCGATACGCCTGGAAAAATTGAAGATTTCCCTGGAATATCGTGGAATTTTCAGGGAATTTTAGATCCTGACTTGAGTAGACACCTTGATTGAATCAGATGTGATCACTTTCGACGCAATGTTTCATTCATTGCTTTGTTTTTCTTTCTGATTGTTTATTGTTTTCTTCAAAGATTATCGTTCTGTTGATCTTACACAAGAACTTTGTAAATAAAATATTGTGTCGAAAGTGATCACATCTGATTTATTACTATGAACAAGCGCGCGGTACCATATCCTTCAAAGCCCTCCACAGCCGTTAAGATGAGTTTCTGACCATGGTTGCCTTACCTCAAAATGCTCGTCTAGGCAGCCCCAACATACCCTAAAAGTGTTGACAGAGTTAAAGGAAACACCCTGTATATATATATATATATATAGTAGATAGGCAAGGAGGTTTCTGGCTCATAGGCAAGGGGGGTCGCGGTAAGGGGGGCGGGGTTCGAGTTCTGGCTCCTATGTAACGGGTGGGGGTATCGATAAGGGAGCGGGGTTTCTGCCTGAAAGTGTTGCGTCATTATCGATGACGTCATCGTCCAGAAGGCTCTGGAAGGTTCTGGAACATCGATGACGTCATCGAGAAGGTGGATGACCTGACCTGGTGACACCTTAGCGCTAGCTCCTTTGCCGGAAGGGTCGATACCCTCACCCGATTGAGGGAAGATTTATGACATGACCCGGCAGACGCATGACGTCACCCGTCTGCAGGTTTCCGCAGGTTGCTAACCGTCGTGAGCGCCGTCTTTGTTTCCGGCGGGTCGGCGCTTGCGCGCCTCGGATTTCTAGGAATCGGTGATAGCGCCGGTTCGATCCTGTTTGTTTATTCTCAATGAAACGTATTGTTTTGAAATGAATCATTCTTAGAATCGTTCATTGCTGAGAGTTCCTAGAACTTATCCGCTAGCAAGATGTTATTATTTGTGATTCAAAATTGAATATAACTCTTAAGATTAAAATGAATGGTCACGGTTGCGATTATAAATTTTTTTATTTTCAAAAATCATTCAATATAGGTACAATGATTACAAACTTAAAATTATGAGTCGACTCAATTCTTAATCCTAAGGTTATAAAATTCATTAGATCAATTTCTTCACACCACCACTGATCGGGTTATACTCAATAATTCGATCGTGTAAAATCAAACAATAAGCGGAAGTTGACTGAGGAAAGGGACTTGTAGATTCGAATTCGAGACGAACGATCTGCTTCGAACAATCTATAACCATGAGTGGTGCGTATTTCAAAAAGTCAACCTTGCTCAAAAGCGGTTCAGACTCCTTTCCATAATATGAGGTTTGAAAATTAGCGTAAATATCATAAAGCAGAGCATACTGGTTTTTGGCAACATCAAGATTCAGATTACCGTAAGGATAACTTTGCGAATTGAGAAAGAGCTTAATGTCTCGAATGTTACAATGATCAAAGTAACTCGCGTTACTGGTGAGACTATTTTCCTTAGCAGTTTGGAAGCCCACTATGACGTATCGAGGTTTTTCCAATTGAGTGGAAGTTTTGACGACCCAGACGTGTTACGTGGTAGCAGGCAACAACGGATACTCGTACAGCTCCCAGGTGCGAAAGCTGATAGGAATAGGGCTATCCGTGGAAATATGGCTGAGCAGCTGAATTTTCATCCGCGACCTTCACGTATGGGATCATCCATTCAATCTTCTTAAGCGTAATTTTAAAGGGTTCCGTCGCTGTTTGTATAACTGCATTCGTATCGGTGTTGGATCTCGTAAGAATTAACTCGTGCTTGGCATTGACAACGATTCGTTGATAGTCCTCCGCGAAGCCCAGCACCAAACTCAGCGGTACAGAGATATCGAAGTATCCATTCTCATCGGATATACGACTATCGTTAGTCATCCAACCAGCATTCTCCAGTAGAGATATCTGACCAGGACTTTGAGATATATCGTTTTTCATGAGAGTTGTGAGACCAACATTCTTACTACGATCGATTTCGATGGCATTCAACTCGTAGCGTATATCTTCAAATAAATGGCATATGGTATTGTTGACGAGTTTGGTAGCGGTAACCGGAGTGCGTCCATCGATCTTGGTTAATCTTCCGTACACGTGCAGAGAGCTCCTGCTTGGCAGCAGACACAAGTCCTGGTGTTGAACAGCGATCCAAATTTCATCATTATTCTCGAAGGTTGTCGATGCGAACGGCTGATGCGCATGCGTTTCATAATGTGCGATGGATTCGTCGAAGACGACCGCTTTCTTGATGGTTAGGATTTCTTCCATGGTACAAAGCAGGCGATTACGACACAGTAAAATTCCACTTTAACTTTCCGGAAAGTCCTCTTCCACGAATTCTGAGACCCAGACTCTTCAAAAACTGAAGGTTTTGATGTGTTAGCTCCTTGAGATGTGCACGAAGACTGATTCTTTCGTGGCATGGCAGTTCTCTTTTATAACTTCCCCAAACTTTAGTCGCAAGAACAATGCCCATTACGACTTCACGTGGAGTCTTATGGTTATCACTTCGCCTTGAAAATTCACTAATTGTCCGTCTTGATCCACCAGTTTCAGTTGAAGATGATCTATTGCACGCACGGTGATTGGAAGGTAAATGACATTTGACGGCACTTCCACGATCTTATATCCTGGTGGAACGATGGGAAAGAATTCGTGAATAGTGTGCACTTGTCGTCCGTTCATGTATGCACCCGTAGTGATGTTACACTCAACACGTAGAGAGTTAACCTTGAGAATAGCTACCGGCAAGTCAGACGTATGAGTCATATGAGCCTCTAATAAACGCGGCGTGAAGCCCAACAGTCGACCGATCGAATCAGCTGGTCTGAAATCGATCTGTCGATTGCATTTGAGTTCGCTGCACAACGTATTATTGTTAGCTCGTAAACTGATGGAGATATCACGCTCGGATAATATTTTATGCAGATAAGCCTCGGTGTCCTCAATTTCGTAACTTCCGGTGGGTATAGTGACGACTTCGTTCTCTTCCGTGTAGAACTTGTTGTTCCCCTCATCAATATTGGGAATCGCGTTGAAAGTGAGCAGCTCGACGAGTCCCGAAGTGTAATTTCTGGACGAGGATAGTTCAATCGGAGGAAAGTAGTGAGCCTCCAGTACAGAGGACGTGCCAGATAAGGTCAACGTGAAGGAATCACCCATGATAGTTGATGATTGACTGATGCTCTCAGTCCCGCGGGAAAACGTTTTATAACTGATTGCGGAGGAACTTGAGACACAGGTGCCCGCACACCACCGTGTCATAGTCTCGATATGGTTCATGATTATACATTACAGTGCTACCAACACCGAGATATTTCATCAGATCTTCAGGAGGCTGTAGATTACCAAAGCTGTCGAAGTAGATGACTTTATTATTTCTCTTCTTGTACGCAACCCAGTGTGTTCCGGTACCATCTTTATCGTCAAGATTCACAATAGCAGATTCGAACCTTCTAGGTCCACCTTCGGGTAATTCATTTCTCATATAGACTCCGCGGAAATATCGAATATTCATGGCTTTAGCGTACTTCGACAGATCCAAGTCAGTGAGTGCTCGATGCGGTAGCTTTATACGGTTTTTGGCCTCAAATGGAGACCCAACGCCGTCTTGTAGGGTTTCAGATACAGTCCCTTTCCCAGAGCGATCGCCTCTATCGTCCGATTATGACGTTTGCTCTCTTCCAATTCACGATTAGCAGCCTTTGCATCGTTTACAGCTTTCACCACACCGGTCGCTCCTCCAGCCAGTGCCCCAGTGGCGCTCAACCCAGCGAGGATCGGTATGAGAAAGGGTAGAAAACCACCAATTTTCTTCGGTACGGGTAGTACGCGTGGAGATTGTACCCTCTTTTTACCACCAACGGTCTTCACAGCTGCACGCGCCCCCTTGAGAGCCGATTTGACAGCATCTGCACCCGGAGTCATGGATGCTTTCGCCGCCCTAACGATTTCCCTCAACGGTGCCCTTTTCTTCTCAAGTTTCTTCACCGTTCTTTTCTTCTTCTTCGTCTCCATACCCATACCAAGTTTCGTTTTCGCCTTCATAGTGTTAGCTACAGCCCAGGCGGTAGCCTTTTCACCAACGCTCGCGACCTTAGCGAGAACACGTTGCCACGCTCTCTCGGTGAGTATCTTGTCCGCCTCGTGTCTCGCGCTTATGTTATCTCGATTCTCCGAGTACGCGATATCGTGTTGCTTACACGCAGCGTCAAGTGGAGTGATGCCTGGATCACCACGCGCGAGCCGTTTCTCTAACTTTGTACCGGGACCACAGAATTGGTAGCCGGGAACGTGCAGTTCGACAGGAAGTTTATTGATAATACTGTTCACTAGACCCTTACCACGTTTGCGCACGACCATGGTCTCGCAACAACTGATTCAAATCACATATAAAGCGCCCATTTATAGGTTTTTCAGCCAGTTGGAAACGGACAGCGCTGCTTTCCGTACGTGTTCTATCCTAAAGATGAAGTTCAAGGAACAAAGTATCAAGTTACCTGTGATAAATTTCGATCATCTTGCGCAACGCAATGTAAAGAAGCGGGGGAAACGTCACGGTGCATTGCTTCCAAACAGCGTGCGCGCCGTGATTTGCGGTCCATCGAATTGCGGAAAGACCAACGCTCTGTTATCTCTTATAACGCATCCCAACGGCCTGAGATTTGAAAACGTTTACGCTTACTCGAAATCTCTCGATCAACCGAAGTACAAATTTCTCAAAGGATTGCTCGAGTCTGTCAAGGGTGTGGGATATTTTCCTTTCAACGAACACGAGCAAGTCATCGTACCGCAGGACGCGCGATCAAATTCTCTTATGATTTTCGATGACGTGGCGTGCGAAAAACAGGACAATATCAGAGCCTTCTTTTGCATGGGGCGACACAGAGACGTTGACTCTTTTTATCTCTGTCAGACGTACGCTCGCATTCCTAAACATCTGGTACGTGACAATACCAATCTGTTGGTGCTGTTTAAACAAGATGAAATGAATCTCAAGCATGTATACGATGATCACGTGAACACGGATATGTCCTTCAACCAGTTCAAAGACTTGTGTGCGGCGTGTTGGAATGATGATAAGCATGGTTTCGTTGTTATCGACAAGGATAGTGAACTGAACGAAGGTAGATACCGGAAGGGATTCGACTGTTTCGTGGCTATAAATATGTGACAGATGTCGATATGCCATCAGTTGGCTCAAAATCTTCAACATGCAGAGTGCCGCTTTTCGACAACAGAAAGAAGTGTTGAAGCAAATCGCAAAAGCGAGCGATGCGATTCGTCGAAAGCATAAAATAATCAAGTTAGGTAGAGATACAGCTGAAAAAGCTGTGAGTGAAGGTTTTAAACCTGTGGTAACCCCCCTTCAGACACTGGTGAATCGAACGATAAAACGTGAACCAGCTATCAAGACAGAAATCGAAGAGCCACCTATGAAAGAGGAAAAAATTCCCATCAAAGAAGAACTTCCGCAAACAAACCAGGACAACGATTCGTTTGCAACAGCGTACGAAGACTCTTCCGAGGAGGAAGACGGTTCAGCTGCTGCTGCTGAACACAGTTTTCAACCTTCGGGAGAATCCTCTATCGTAGGACTTCTTCCAAGCGATGACGGCAATAATTTATCTCAACAATATCTCAGAATATTGGCAAAAGCTGGTAAAGATCTGGATACTTCTTATGGTGTTCGTAAGCTCAAAGGAAACGTTCTCCCGCGCTGGCTCACTAGGCAACGTCCTTAATGAGGTTTTTGTATTAAACAGGTTACACATATAGAAAAGATACGTATGAACGGTATTGCATCAAAAAATATTGTAACAACGGGCAAATTCCTTGTTACGATTAAAGAAAGGGTTCTCCTGAAATAACTGAGCCGTAAACGTGAGTTGGAAAGTGAGGAAAAAGGTTGATAAACTGTTTATTCAAAAAGGTACGTGGTGTCTCTCTTAAGTCAGAGACTAGACTGTGATTTACAACAACACCGGTCGTCGAAGCGACCGAAAGATTCAACTGTTTCCAAACATCCGCATGTTAAAGATCTGTATACGGTGGTTGGTAGAAAACGGGAGGGTCCTTCGTAACACTGCCCCCCGCTGAAGAAGAGTCGTCCCGACTCTCAAGTTAGTTGTCGGGGACGACGCGATGGGTGTCGTCTTCTCTCGAGAGAACTGGAGCTGCGGCTCAAATATTGGGTGCTTCTCTCGAATACTACTCGACATTCGTCTTCACTCTTGGGGTAAACCGCAGAAAACCCCGAGAAAGTAGTCAGACACCAAACTCTTGTCAAAAAATGTGTAGATCCGCAGGAACAGATTGGTCCAACAGAAGGGGGTTCTCAATCCGGTCAGGTCGATCTGTCAGGAACGGGGATCTCTCCGGGGGTTAAAACAGTCCTTGGTTTTGTAAAATTCATCCTTCCGAAGTATCGCTCAGGAATGTTGTTATTTTGTATTTTTTTCGTGGTAGTCTTTATTAGCAGATCAATATTAGGTCTACGATGTTATACATCGTACGGTATTTGGCCATGTACTACCTCAGGTACGTATGTATCAAGTTTAAGTAATATTATTTGGATCGACAAATCTGTACACATCTCAACGACGCTCACAAAGTAGACACCAGCACAGGAATGGACGAATTTCAGTGACGCACGAAATTTTTCTTTTCTCGATATGAAGCAGTGTTTTAGCGTCGATGAAACTCATAGGACATATCCGTCATATTACCCCACATATTGTGTAAAATTTTTGAGAAAATAAAAAAATCACTTTTCGAGAAAAACAGGTTTCCCTAATTTTCGAAAAATGATCGTCATTCCGTCAATTTTTAAAAATCCTCAAATTTTTCTCCGAATTACAAAAGAGTGCAAAAAACCGTACAAAATGAGACTAAGATGAAGTATTTGCGATGATTCGTTCCAAAGATATAGCGTTACTAAGAAAAAAAGTGTTCCTTTTCCAAGAACTTTGGTAGCGCACGATTAAATGTTCAAATAGCCGTAACTTCGTAGCAAGATTTTTTTTTCCAAAACAAAAAAATACGGGTCACTTTTTTTTCGTCGAACAACAACATATTTCATTTTGGAAAAATTCCGTGATATCACGATTTCCATTTTAGCCTTGCCTGCCCGATTTGAGATGGATTCGGTCTATAGCGAGTTGACGAATCTTCCCTGAACCGAATTCTTCCTTCGTAATTGACTCGATCTCTAAACCTTTGATAATTGCTTGGCGGAGGGAAGTAGGTGCTGCTAGCTTAAGCGCTTGTCTCAAACTAGAATTGGAAATAGCATCGAGGAATCTAGCACAAGCTAATTGATCCCGAGTATGAGGTGCACAGTCGGGAAGCGCATGTCGGATCAGGCGCTCAATGTCGTGACCCAGAGTGGCTAGATCCTCATCGCGACCCTGGCGTCTACTATTGAATTGTGTAAAATAAAGTTTTGACATATGTTCGTCCCCAAATTGAAGTTTCAATACCGCACTAAGTTTGTTAAAATCTGTCACGTCAATATCGCTCAACGAAGCTAAAGCGTTCAAAGCCGCCCCTCGAAGAGATCCGGTCAGGGCTGCCGTCTTGAACGCCTGATTCCAGTTGTTCAATTTCGCGATCATTAAAAATTGTCGCTCGTATTGGGCCCAGGATGTGGAGCCATCATAAATATTTGGTTTCATCAACATTGAGTTTATTCTTGGTAGCGAGTCAGTCTGTGCTACTGGGTTGAAAATGGGCCAGCTACCCTGTTGAGGTACAAAAGATGGGATTCCCGAATTAGAAGTATCAGGGAAGTTTCCGGAAGGGTTAATATTCCTGAGAGAGAATCGATTTTGGAGGCCTACTGGGCCCTCGGAAAATAAATTCCTAATTGAGTGGGTAGCCTGTCTGTTCTCACGTGCAAAATCATTAGCGGCGAAATCTGGCCTTACGGGGGCCGAAGTAAAATTAAACATATTCCAGACATTTTGTCCGGAGTGCTGCGTATTTGGGGAAATCCCCTCTAGTCCACGATTTGAACCTATTGGTACATCGCATAAAATTGGTCTAGAGTTTGTAACGTGGCAAATGAGCTGCCCGTTGTGGCATCCCTCAACGCCGCGGAAGGCTTGCAAATATCCTCGCGCGACTCTCGGTACCGCGCATAGAATTAAGAAACTGTACCGAAGGGTCACGTGGTTCACTGGAGCAAGGAGCGACCTCACCCCGCTTCCCCGCTGGCCTACGAGCTGACGCGGGGAAGACGAGTCTAGCCATCTTTGCCAAATTCTATCTGGTGAGCTTCCATCTTGGTTTTTCGAGCTAGTAACAGCCACCTGTTACATCGTGCAGCAATTTCCAAGTTTTGTAGTTATTTTGAGTCTTCCGAGTCCCAAACCTTTCGCCTTCGCTTCCCGAGTGTTTTGTGCCACCGGAGCACCATAAATTGCATTTCCCGGAGCTCCTAGTGACACGTGAACCCGTGATTCAGGAAAACAGGATCCCGCCGGACCGCTGGCCACGCCGCGACCGGCTCCCGTGCCCACCGTCGTTCCCCCCCCAAGTGTGTTGTGTGCCCCGAAGACATTGCCACGCCACTTTGGGATTACCCGTGTACCGTCGACCGAAGGTAGGATCTTTTACGTCCCTGTTTTCGTCCCCTGTGCTGCGAGAAATCCATATTAACCTTGTCTAGATGGAATCGGCCATCGCCGAAACCGTTGGAACCTGAGACGAGAATCTCCCCCAACACGGAAAGTATCCTAGATCCACTAGGATCGCTTTTGCCTGCTTTTCTGTCTCTCGCATCGCTTGTATTTTCAGCTATCTACCCCCTACCCTCGGAATCCCGACCCCACGCGCCTCCGCGAACGGTCGAGTCCCGATCCCGCGTTGTACCGGTCTATTTCTCATTTCTATTTGAATTTTGCTCGTGTGTGTTCATGTGTGCGTGTCCGTGTGATTCGCGCCTGTAGAGGTGGTCCCAGTTGAGACTCACGCTCTACGTGTGGTGCGCAGAGTCACCGCGCACGCCCGGTATTCAACCGCCGCCGAGCTACGGTTCGCCGTACGCTTTAGTTTGAATTTTGTCCATTTCTTGTGTTCGTCCGATATTATCCCGCTCTACCGTACCGACCGTAAATTTCGATCGAGTGAGTTGAGCGCGATCCAGCGCCGTAGCCGTCATCCCCGTTGAGACGAGTGCGCTACGTGGTCTGCGCAGGGATCGCGCACGCTCACCGCTGCGAGTCAGCTGCCGTGAATCCACAGGCCGCTGTGCGATCCGGCTGACGCCCGGTACCGTTCCCCCGTTCCCCTCGCCCTCCTCCTGGCCCGTGTCCAGTCGAGTCGAGCGGCCGACTTGTACATATTGTAGAATAATCTGTTTTGGCTCTTCTAGCCCTGATCTGTTTGCTACCCTCGGAATCGCCTCGAATTCCGAAGGGATTTTTCAAGCCTTTTTCTCTTGAATAAATACGTTTATTAACTGTTCACCAACCATACAAGCGTCTACTATCTTCGCCCCCACGTTCCCCTCTACCAAATACTGTCTAGCCGGCCTCCCTTCTCCTTCAACCCCTAGTTCCTACCCTCATCCCCGCGGAAACGCGGCGATTAGTTCCCGTAAGGAACTTGGCGCCCAAATCTTTATTATTTCTTGTGTTTAGTTTTAGTCCCGTCATCCACGTTGGGTTTCGGCTTCTTTTGCTAGCATTGTGGACGGGGTTGGTTTCCAAACAACCCCGAAAGCGTGTTACAAGTTAAAGAGAAAAGGTGCAGCAGCACCAGCTCGAACTTCCTCTCGTTCGTTGGGGGCTAATTGTCTAGCTTCTACTCTATGATTATTGTCTTGCATGTGTAGTGACCCTGGGATTTCAAATCTAGTCAGGGGGGCGTCACCACACATCAAGCTTTGCGCTCTACAAAATCCCTCGTCTCGTACTATTTTTCTGGTGCGGCCGCACTGACGGCGTCTCGGGGTCAACGTTACTTGCGGCAACGTTGCTCCCGAGGTAAATTCTACAGCATCAATAGGGGGGTTGTTGGCCCGAAAAAATGGCACAGACCTTTGTGTTTCGTCTGTCACCTGATTTGGTGATCTAGCGAGTGATTTTGGGGACGGGGTCTGAGCTCTCTGGATCTCTAGAAGTCGAGATTCCAAGGTTTCGAACCGTCGAAATATTTCCTCGCGTTCTCGCTTTCGTTCAGCCTGGTCTTGGCGGAGCGTTTTCTCGTGTTCTCGTTCTCGCTCTGTTTCTCGACGGAACTGTTCCTCACGGTCCTGTCTTCGTTCCTCCTGATCGAGGCGATGTTGCTCCGGCAACTGCTCTTGGATGAGCTGAAAAAGTTGAACTGATTGAGACTCAGTTCGTAGGGTTACCTGTGGTGAACCCTGTTCTAGTGAAAGCGTATTTCTCTGTGGAAACGCTTTTTGTTGTGGCTGTGGTGAAGTTGGAGTAGACGCCTGTTCGACGGGTTCCAGACGAGCTCTCTTGGCCAGCGGTTCCCGGTCGATTTCAGTCTCTCCATCACTCCTTGAAGCCCGTTGAAGGCGTGTGCGAGGCATGGCTCTCAAGATTGCTCAAAATCACGTACGAATAAAACTCTCACTTGCGGTCTCAGATTAAAACCCAGGTAAATCAGGAAGATCCCAGCTCCTCCACCAAATGTAACAACGGGCAAATTCCCTGCTACAATTAAAGAAAGGGTTCTCCTGAAATAACTGAGCCGTAAACGTGAGTTAAAAAGTGAGGAAAAGGTTGAAATCCGTTTATTCAAAAAGGTACGTGGTGTCTCTCTTAAGTCAGAGACTAGACTGTCATTTACAACAACACCGGTCATCGAAGCGACCGAAGGATTCAACTATTTCCAAACATCCGCATGTTAAAGATCTGTATACGGTGGTTGGTAGAAAACGGGAGGGTCCTTCGTAACAATATATTCGTAATAATATTGTTTTTTCTACAGTTTAATTGAAAAATTTGGAAGCAAAATAATAATGAAAATGTGGAGTACTAAAACTAAACTAACTAGAAAAAAATATGGAATATAAATCTTACATTGAATATATAAACATCAGATAATTTTGAATAAATGAAAATGAGGATGATACTGTTTCGATCAGTCAGCTGTAACAGAAAGAAAAAGATCAATTGGTTGAGTGATGCATATATGGAGAACTATGTTCCCGGTTAGTGAAATGAGATAGATAGTGTGAGGTGATTATTGAAACGAATAAAAGGGAAAAGCATCTTACCGGTTTTTACTCCTCCAACGCAACCCCCTCATCTGGTGCCTCCCGAGGTGCCTCCGCATCCGGATCCTTCTTTACCCAGTAAATATCACGGTGTCTATTATAGACCAGCCGTATGTGTGTATCTTCATCCACCTGGAATTGGATACCTCCCGGCTGATTGTCGCTCCGGAGTATGATCAGCATTGCCATACTCTCGATGATCTGCGGAGGCCACCGCCTGAAACAATCCATCGGTACCACTATCCTATTTGTCACGAATCTATAATGTTCGGTTTCCATTTTTTTCCTTCTTCTTCATTTTTCTCTGTAAATTTTAACAAAACAATTACACTCAGTAGAGCAGGTAATTTCACTTAATCACTAGATAATTCAACACCATATTCGAGAACAATCACTTCTAAAACTTGACAACCTGCACTGAGTGAGGGCTCAAGGAGTAATGATTACTTCGACGACTCTTCGACGTCTCTTCTGTACCAATTCAAAGTTTGTTTATGCATATATGTTTAGTGTTTATGCTTTTGGTACGAAGAAGATAAGACTCTACTCTAAGCGTTAATAAAGAATAAGACACCACCGCCATGGTACCTCGTGTACGTATATTGAGACTCTGCGCGGATAAGAATATAATATGCTTACCTAAAAAACAATCACTTCCACGAAGAATATCCAGAGTCGTATCCTGCACGCCGCCAAAGGCGATCCCATTCGTTTATCTCTTCCTCCTCTTGTTCAGGCCAACCAAACCGTCTGCGCCAATAATTTCCATCACGCAGCACCGCTGGTGCATCATCGTCTTCGTTTTCACCATCCTCTTCCTCATTTTCATCATTTTCTGCACCCTCATTTACATCATCCTCCTCCTCCTCCTCCTCTTCGATCTGGTTGGAGTGTTTACGCTTGATGCCGTGGTTGAGGAAACGCTTTGGGTTACCCTCCTCATCCGATTCCGAATCTGAACTGTGAGGTGCGGAGGCATGCCCAGGTAACGTTGAAATATGGTTTCCTTGACTTTCCATCTTGCAAACATTATCAAGATAAGACGATACCAAGTATACGTAGTAAAGGGTAAAGCTATACTTACTTTATTCTTGTTCACGATCAAGCACTACTAATTGCGAACACCTTTCAACCGCCGTATGATTTAAAAAAAAAAAATGACCCGGACTGGAGACGAATGTCTTCACAGTGGTACACGAAGCGAAAGCTCAGAGCGTAATGATCAAACTCTTCGATATCTCGTCAAGAATTCGAAAGCGTTTACGTCTTGAACTCTGAATAATTTCTTTATCGTGATACCCACTTCGTAATTATGATGTTTAACATTATCGTATTATATTTCCTTTGACATTCAAATTGAATTCATCAAACGTTCTTCTGATTATCGTTCTACTTGGAATTAAATGTTTACGAAGAGTATTCATTACAGAAAGTTATGGGAAGTATCGTCTACCCTAATACAGACAAGAATGAATTCTGTAACGTCTTTCGCAAGTTTTTATAAGAGCTGGTCACCACAATGATCGCTCAGTCGACTTCTGGCAGCTCTACAATCAACCAACGCGATGGTGACGATTATGAACGCCCTACTCTGTTATTTCGATCGATTTTACTGCGAATTCCTGTCGAAGAACCTCCGGTCAACGGTGAATCGATCTGATGAGCAAGATGTTGGAGAACCCTGGATCGAATACTCACCGAAGGATCTCTGTGCTACCTCTATCCTTATCGATGAAGACTTCCAAGTAGTCGACATGATATTGGATGTGCAAGGGTTCAAACGATCAGGTTACAGATTTATACCGAAAGAATTGGCCACGATGAATATTCAAGCGGACAGAGAAGATAACCAAGGTCTTTCATGCATTCTCTTCAAACCGCCGTGTTCCTGGGAGGTCTTACGATCGAAATATAAGTCTATCAACGCATGGTTGATATGTAATTATCATGGACTGCCTTGGAACGTCGGTGTGGAGTCATACGACGACGTGAAGAAAATTGTTAGGAAAATTGTCGAGAAGGCGAGTCGGATTTACGTAAAAGGTCAGGAGAAGAAGCAATGGGTGGAAATCGTGATTGACTACTCGAAGCCCGTTATCGACCTCGCAGATTTGGACTGTCCTAAATTGAGCGAACCAGAAGTTGCTCATTGCTGGTATCACGGTTATCATATGCATATTCCCAAGTATCACTGCGCTTTTGAAAACGTACAGAGACTAAAAATTTGGTATCAAAGACACTGCTCGTCGTCTCTCGAGAAATCGCTCCGACTGTTCTTCGCGATGGGAGCTTTAACGAAAATGATGAAAGAAGATATAGCATTTTTGCCTAAAAATTTTATCATCATGTACGCTGCGAACGAAATCGATGAGGTGTGGGATAAGCTACCTGAAAATATGAAAACGGACAAAGACATCGCTGGATACCGCAGATGTCAACTACATACCTGGCAATCGGACTACGATGGTGATACGTTCGATGGAGCTAACCCTCTGATTAAAAACTGTGCTCAGTGTAAAATTGTGTAGAAACTATATGAATATATTTTATTATCTTACTCATTATCATTTTACACGCTTTTTGTATCTTCATCTATGATTGAAATAATAATAAAATCAAATATATTTTAAGTAACATGTATGTTTTGCCATTACCTATGTTAAACATTCCATCAATCCCTGAAAAAAAGTGATATCTGTAATTAGAATAATATTAAATATCAGAAATCGTCTGAAAGCTTTCGGAATGTTTCGAGATCTTTCGAGACCTCTTGAAAATTCATTCAATATGTTCAGAGATCTTCCGAGATGTTGCAGAATCTTTCAGAAATCATTTGAAATCTCTCGGAATTATCTGACTGAGATGCAATGAAACCAAGCGCAATCACCCGAAATCCGAGGCGCGCAAGCGCCGACCCGCCGGAAACAAAGACGGCGCTCACGACGGTTATCAACCTGCGGAAACCTGCAGACAGGTGACGTCATGCGTCTGCCAGGACATGTCATAAATCTTCCCTCAATCGGGTGAGGGTATCGACCCTTCCGGCAAAGGAGCTACCGCTAAGGTGTCACCAGTTCAGGTCATCCACCTTCTCGATGACGTCATCGATGTTCCAGAACCTTCCAGAGCCTTCTGGACGATGACGTCATCGATAATGACGCAACACTTTCAGGCAGAAACCCCGCCCCCTTATCGATACCCCCACCCGTTGCATAGGAGCCAGAACTCGAACCCCGCCCCCCTTATCGCGACCCCCCTTGCCTATGAGCCAGAAACCTCCTTGCCTATCTACTATATATCGTTCTATATTATATAAATATATCGCCGCCGTCGCCGCCGCCGCCGCCGCCGTGTCAAGATTTCGAAGGACGACGACGACGACGACCCCCCAGGCGGACCCCTGTAGGTTACCCAGAATCCCCCCCCCCCCCTCCCCTCCCCGCCACTCTGTATATATATATATATCACTCTATATTATACATATAAAGATATGGCCGCCGCCGTGTCAAGATTACCCAGAATCCCCCACGAATTCTGGGATAACCCCAGATATTACCCAGAATCCCCCACGAAATCCCCCACCTCACCTAACCTAACCTAACCTAACCTAACCTAACCTAACCTAACCTAACCTAACCTCATCCCCCACGAACACCGGAAATACACCCGAAGTCTTCCGGAAAGACCCGAAGTCTTCCGGAAATACCCGAAATCTTCCGGAAAGACCCGAAGTCTTCCGGAAAGAACCGAACCGAAGTCGTCATAACAGGTTATGTCAGGACGTGTCAGGTCATGACAGGTCATAACAGGACATGTCAGGTCATGTCCGTTTTGTTTTCTACTCCATATTTCCTTTTTGATTTCGATAACATAGAAGGAAGTTTTTGACGATATGCAAGGAGTTTGAAGCATTTCCACCACACTCTTGGAGTCTGTGGCGATGAGGATATCTTTGAGGTTTAATTCTCTACCTAGTCTGAGGGCCTCTAAGATGGCTCTGGCTTCTCCTGAGAGTATGGAGGCTTCGGCTGGGAGGCTGATTACTTCTTCGATGTTGGGATTGAGACAGAAAACGGCTGCCCCTGTGGAAGGAATGTCCGGTCCTTTGGATCCGTCTGTATAAATTATGGAGTATTCGTAGAATTTGGAGTTGATTTCCCGGGTGAATCTGGAATTGGGGTCCGGAGCCTTCTGAAGATCCAGTCCGAGGGTGATATCTACGTCTATCTTTTGGAGCTGTATCCGGTACTCTTCATTGAAGCGTGGGATCTTGTCCGAGGTTCTAACGTTTTGCATCTTGTGCTGCCATTGTAGCTGTTTTTTTTTACTAATGTGGGCAGGTCTTTGTTCCTCCAATATGTTTTGTTTCTCAGGCTGCAGAGTCTAAGTACGGAGCTGTGAACAGGGTTATCTCGGATCGCTACTGTTTTCATGAGGAATTTAGCCCGAAGTTCTTCTCTTCTGATGGACAAAGGAGGTTCTCTTGATTCTGCCAGGATCGAGTTAGTTGGGGTAGAGTTCATGTATCCCATAGCCGTTCGGAGGGCCGAGAGTTGGATCCGGTCCAGTTGGACGGCCTGTGTGTTGGCTATATAAGGTTGGAGAAGGAAGGCGCCATAATCGAGTTGAGATCTGACTATTCCTTTATACATATATGTTGATCAGGGCGCCGGGGTCGGCTCCCCACCAAGTACCTCTGATAGACCGAATGATTCTAAGGCCCGCACAGTGGGCGAAAATTGAGTTCTGCGGTCAAAAATCCATAAAAACTGAACCGAACAATGGAATTTCTTGAAACTTGGTTTTCGGAGGTATTTCGGGTCGCTGATTCATAATCTGGCGTCAAATTTGAAAAATTCGGGATGGCGGATGAGATACGTCAAAAAAAAAATTGGAAAGTGGGGAATTCGACGTCAGAATATGGTTGTTGAGGGTTTTCGGGGTCGCTGATTTTGAATACAAGGTGATATTTTCAAAATCCAGAATTGCGAACCCGATGTAACAGTCCCAGACCACGGTAGTGTCTGATTCGCTCCAGCTTGGTGTACAGGAGTCTTCAAGGTCGACAACTATGGAATCGTGTTCGAACCTCCGAATAAACTAATAATTCAGCTATTTGGATGAACTTCGACCGGTTTAGTACGGTGTATGGTGCCGGAAACATCGAAAACACCGAAATTTAGACATTTAACCCGATTTTTTCACTAGTTCGACGTCGACCGACAGGCTCTAATACGAATGAAAATGTTCGTAAAAGTGTCGCGTAAAACATGGACAAAGACCCGTTTGCTCATTCTTGCAGCTGCTCGAACTACAGACCTGTGAAACATTCAAAGATGCAGGAAATGCTTCACATTTGATGTTCAAGCATGAATTTCCACTATTTAAGGACGTTGCCTACCCCCGCGCATACAGGCTCTCACTATATTGAATTTATCTACGATGTCATTAAAGATATCGCAATTCTCTTCGAAGCATTTTGAAGACAAAAGAAGGATCTATGTCGTGACGTAGGCCGATTTTGAAATTTCGTTTCAAATTTTCCAAAAAACGTTGTCGAAAGTAGGCATATTTTGCGACCTGCTACAGCGAAGACTAGACGTTTATTGGAAAATCGGGCTACGTCATGACATAGATGCATCCTTTACCTTCAATTTGAGCCCAAAATCAATACAATCGTACATAAGACTAGCGAGAAAACTTGTATGAGCCGAGGCAGAAATCGCGATTTTTCCGCTCAGAGCAGCCAATCCCGAGCGCCTATCCCTACTCCGTCGTAGCCCCGGGAGTCGGTCCCAACCGTTATCCCCTCCACTTTCGCGCGGGAAGCCGAATTCTCCCGCGCTGGCTCACTAGGCAACGTCCTTAATGAGGTTTTTGTATTAAACAGGTTACACATATAGAAAAGATACGTATGAACGGTATTGCATCAAAAAATATTGTAACAACGGGCAAATTCCTTGTTACGATTAAAGAAAGGGTTCTCCTGAAATAACTGAGCCGTAAACGTGAGTTGGAAAGTGAGGAAAAAGGTTGATAAACTGTTTATTCAAAAAGGTACGTGGTGTCTCTCTTAAGTCAGAGACTAGACTGTCATTTACAACAACACCGGTCGTCGAAGCGACCGAAAGATTCAACTGTTTCCAAACATCCGCATGTTAAAGATCTGTATACGGTGGTTGGTAGAAAACGGGAGGGTCCTTCGTAACAATATATTATAAATATTGAAGTTTAGTTCTACAAATGGATAATTTGGATTGTATTGATAAAACTCTGACCGTGTGTATTCGAATTATATTTAAAATCTCTCCAATAATGTTAATAATAATGACAACACCAACAACAACAACAATGATAATAAGTTTAGTTGAGAATAAATCGATCTGGTCGAGTCAGGAGAAGAAGAAGGCAAAACCTTTTTTTTCGTTCTAACGTTTCGGCAACGGTTGTCAAAGTAACTGGCTTCCTTTTAGGTAATTATTATTTTTTGTAACCTAGTTTTAAGTTTCCTTTTTAGAGATTCTGTTGTCTTGTATACTGTTGTTTCTCTTTCTGTTAATAAATAGTTTTTTCTGAAGAGGGTGACAACCGTTGCCGAAACGTTAAAACGAAAAAAAAGGTTTTGCCTTTTTCTTCTTCTGACTCGACCAGATCGATTTATTCTCAACTAAACTTATTATCATTGTTGTTGTTGTTGTTGACATTATTATTAACATTATTGGTGAGATTTTAAATATAATTCGAATACACACGGTCAGAGTTTTATCAATACAATCCAAATTATCCATTTGTAGAACTAAACTTCAATATTTATAATATATTTTTTTATGCAATACCGTTCATACGTATCTTTTCTATATGTGTAACCTGTTTAATACAAAAACCTCATTAAATAGTGGAAATTCATGCTTGAACATCAAATTTGAAGCATTTCCTGCATCTTTGAATGTTTCACAGGTCTGTAGTTCGAGCAGCTGCAAGAATGAGCAAACGGGTCTTTGTCCATGTTTTACGCGACACTTTTACGAACATTTTCATTCGTATTAGAGCCTGTCGGCCGACGTCGAACTAGTGAAAAAATCGGGTTAAATGTCTAAATTTCGGTGTTTTCGATGTTTCCGGCACCATACACCGTACTAAACCGGTCGAAGTTCATCCAAATAGCTGAATTATTAGTTTATTCAGAGGTTCGAACACGATTCCATAGTTGTCGACCTTGAAGACTCCTGTACACCAAGCTGGAGAGAAATCAGACAGTACCGTGGTCTGGGACTATTACATCGGGTTCGCAATTCTGGATTTTGAAAATATCACCTTGTATTCAGAATCAGCGACCCCGAAAACCCTCAACAACCATGTTCTGACGTCGAATTCCCCACTTTCCAATTTTTTTTTTTTTGACGTATCTCATCCGCCATCCCGAATTTTTCAAATTTGACTCCAGATTATGAATTAACGACCCCAAAAACCTCCGGAAACCAAGTTTCAAGAAATTCCATTGTTCGGTCCAGTTTTTATAGATTTTTGACCGCAGAACTCGATTTTCGCCCACTGTGGCCCGTCTGGACTTTGGATTCAAGAGAGTTGATGTGCACTTTCCAGTTCAATTTAGGATCCAGGATCATACCAAGAAATTTAGCCTGATTAGAGTTCTTGATCTCGTGGTTGTTAATGTTGATGGAGATCTGGCCTTCTTTGATATTTTTCCTTTAGAAAGCTAAAAGTTGGGTTTTATCTGGAGTAAGTTCAAGTCCTCTGTCTTTCAGCCACGCATCCACTTTGTTGCATTCCGCTGACATGTATTCTAAGGCATGTGTGAGATCACTGTCCACGTAGTATAAAGCTATATCGTCAGCATACTGGAGTATGCGGGTGTATGGGCCCAGTTGGAACTCTAATTCTCTCGTGTAAATTGAATACAGAATTGGGCTTAGGACCGATCCTTGGAGTAGGCCTTTGCCGGTGTAAAAGGGGCCTCGAATGGTTCCGTTGTCAAGGAAGAAGTTCTTTCTAGATACTGTCAGGTTGCTTATGAATTTAACGATTCTGGAAGATATATTCAAGTTGATGAGATCTTGAATGAGTATTTTTGTGATGACGTTGTCGTAGGCGCCTTTCACGTCGAGGAAGGCGGTGATTTGATGGTGATTCTTTGCCAGCGGAGACCTTGCATCCGAGGTGACGATAGCCAGGTTGTCCAGGCAGGATTTAGATTTTCCGAAGCCCATTTGAGATTTTGCGAGTCTATTCTCGTTTTAGAGGAGCCACTCGAGTCGATTTTTTATTAGTCTTTCGAGGATTTTAGCTACGCAGGAGGTCACTGATATGGGTCGAAGTTTGTCGGAGCCTGGTTTAGGGATGAGATAGACTAGGACTTTATTCCAGGTTTCTGGGATGATGCCCTCCTTAAATAATCTATTGGGTATGACTAGCAGCAGGTTCACAGCGTTGGAGTCGAGTTTTTTGAGTCAGATGTAGTCAATTCTGTCTAGGCCGGGGGCTGATTTTTTTTTTTTTTATTCCACATAGGACGGCTTCGATTTCTTCTTTGGAGAAGTCGGCTCCTTCCGGACTTGGATCGTTTAGGACTGTTATGTTCTGTTTATCTTCCGGGGCTGATGGGGGGCATAGCTCTATGATTTTTTCCTCCAACGCAGAGTTAGGGCCTAATCCTGGAGGAGGCTTAGGTTTGTTTGTGAAGCGGTTTCGAAAGGCTTTTATTTTTCCCCAGACATATGCGGGCGAGGATTCTCTGTTGAGGGTACTGCAGAAAAGTTGGAATTTTTGTTTTTTGGTGGCTTTCAAATTCTTTTTTGTGAGAGCATCCTGTTTCCGGAAAGCTAGGTAGTTTTCTCGGGTGCCCTGTTTGTCAAACTTGGCGTAAGAAGCCTTCCTCTGCTCTACCGCTTCTATGCAGGTGTCGTCCCACCAAGGAGCGGATGCATTTCTTTGTTGGACGAGAGATGGGTTCTGGTTGGGGTTTTCTTCCGAACCGTCCGCTTTCTTCTTTTTTTTTTGGAAGTTGAGAGTTCTATAACTTTGTGCCATTCTATTTTAAATTCGTCGTATAGTTGAAGGGTATCAGTTTCCGGAGCCGTTTCCAGGATTTGGGTCGATGCTTGCTCCAAGTATTTGCTAAACCTCTCCCTGTTTCTACCCCCGTGTTGAGTTCTAGTTGAGAATCTGGGAGTCCATTCCCAATTTTGGTTACTTATTAAACTGATAGGAATGTGGTCAGACCCTCTCGGGTCATCCAAGATCGACCATCGAATTTGCATCGCAATATTAGGAGAGGCGATTGTGAGGTCCACTGCAGAGGCTCCCTCGCCTGGCCTGGAGATTCGGGTCGGGGTTTTGTTATTAACTATGAGCAGCTCGGCGTGGTCCACGGCTGTGAGTAAGGATCTACCTTGTTCGTTTTAAAATTCACTGCCCTATTCTTCATGTTGTGCGTTGAGATCGCCTCCAATAATGATGGTATTTGCCAACAGTTTGAGATCCGAGACATAGTTAACCCATGCCGCCTGGTCTAGGTACGTATTAAGTGGTTTGTAAACTGACGATGAGAAAATTCCGATTTCCTGATTGTCTAGTTTCGTAAGGATGCCACAAGATTCTATTCTCTGGTTTGGGAGTTTGGCCTCCTCGATGCGAGAGAAGGGAATCCTGTTGCAAACTAGGATAGCCACTCCCCCTCCTCTGTTGTTTGGTCGATTTTATGGGATCGCGACGAAGCCTGGAATGGAGAGGTTATCCCCTGTTTCGTGCCACGTTTCGGATAGGAGTATCATGTCGAAGTCTTTGGACAAGTCTTTTACCTCGTCTATTTTATATTTAATACTCCTGCAGTTCCATTGACAGATTTTCATTGTGTTGCGTTTCTAAAGCTATTGTGACTAGAACGGGTCGGATTTCTTCGACGTTGAGGGGTCCGCTAGACTTGGTAAGAATGGGGATTACTTTACTGAGAAATTGATTTATCGTTTCCACTGTATTGACGTCTGTTTTCTCCTTGTTATTGAGATTCGTGTCATCTGGTTCTTTGAGAGTTGAATTGGGTTCCGACTGATGCTCATCCAGGGCTACGTCGGAATCGATTGATTATCTTCTACTTGACCGGGACGATCGTGAGGTTTGGAGGTTTTGAAGGTTTGAAAACCTTCTTTACAGAGGGTACGGGGTGGGGGCGGGGCCGGGGGACCGTTACGTTACGCGTTACGCGTTACGCTCGGGCGGGGCTCCAAGGCCCTGGGGTAGAGGGGGCAGGGCTAAAGGCCCGTTACGTTACGCGTTACGCGTCGGGCGAGGGGGGGTAAAGGCCCTGGGGCAGAGGGGGCAGGGCTAAGGGCCCGTTACGTTACGCGTAGCGAGTTACGCTTGGGCAGGAGGGGGGCCGAGGGGTGCTGTCAGGTATTTCCGGAAGACCACTAAATACTTTTGAATGATGAATGATGAGTTATAATAATTATTATTTTGTATTGATAATTACAAAAGTCGTCCGTTTATTCGATATTCATTGATTAATTTTGATTTATTTTAATACTAATCTTCCACAAATAGGTTTTCAAACCAGCTTTTAGCAGTGAGGTCAGAAGCTCTTGAAAGTTACGGCTAAAAGCGTTTCAATTTCAATTGTCTCGTAGAGGCAAGTTTTTAGGCACGATCGTTAAAAACGGAGTGCCTTATACATTCGCCATCGCTGAAAACGTCGGATCGAGTAAAAATTCTAAAATCATGTAGGGAGCACGTTTTCGAACATTTTCAAGAGTGGTGTATGTGACCCGCCCATTTCTTGTAAACACGGTTTCAGCCAAACCGCTGAACCGATCTTGATGAAATTTGCACTGGATACTGTTTTCAGCCTGCAGATGTGCAATTTTGTTTGTGTACTTGATCCAACTTCCGGTTCAGAAATTGCGATTGCTAACTTTGCCAATATTGAAGATACAACAGCGAGCTTTGGAATACAGTCTTCTGATCACGAATCAAAATTTTGGGAATTTTTGAGGATTTTTCCGGCTCCTGCGTCTCGGTGTAAAATCGTTGAAGTTGCTTGTAATCACGAGCTTAGCGAAACCGCTCAACCGATTTTGATGAAATTTGCACTGGATACTCTTTTCAGCCTGCAGATGTGCAATTTTGTTTGTGTACTCGATCCGACAGCCGGTTCAGAAATTGCGATTGCTAACTTTGTCAATATTGAAGATACAACAGCGAGCTTTGGAATACAGTCTTCTGATCACGAATAAAAATTTTGGGAATTTTTTAGGATTTTTCCGGCTCCAGCGTCTCGGTTCCAAATCGTTGAAGTTGCTTGTAAACACGAGCTTAGCCAAACCGCTGAACCGATTTTGATGAAATTTGCACTGGATACTCTTTTCAGCCTGCAGATGTGCAATTTTGTTTGTGTACTCGATCCGACTGCCGGTTCAGAAATTGCGATTGCTAACTTTGTCAATATTGAAGATACAACAGCGAGCTTTGGAATACAGTCTTCTGATCACGAATCAAAATTTTGGAAATTTTTGAGGATTTTTCCGGCTCCTGCGCCTCGGTGTCAAATCGTTGAAGTTGCTTGTAAACACGAGCTTAGCCAAACCGCTGAACCCATTTTGATGAAATTTGCACTGGATACTTTTTTTACCCCGAAGATGTGCAAATTTCTTTTTAGACCCGATCCGAATTCCGGTTCAGAAATGGCGATTGCTATCTTTGTCAATTTTGAAAATAATAGCGAGCTTTGGAATTCAGCCTTCTAATCACGAATCAAAATTTTGAAATTTTTGGGGGATTTGAACACTATTTCAAAACAAACCAGCACTCTGCGATCGTGCCTTACGCAAAAAAGCGATGAGCTTTTTGGCTAAAACCGGCTAGTTTTTTGTCATCTCGCGAGACTTGAGGAGGCTGGGCTGCCGGTACTGCGTTTTGGTCAGAGTCTATCTCCATATCCTTACATTATGTACATTACATTACATATCCTGTGCCAGGGAGGAGTATCTGTTAAATGTTTTGATATTTTGAGAGTTGTTGTTCCGGTCACTGTGCGTTTGTCTTGACTGAGGGGGTCGTTTGTGATATCTCTCTGGAGTTTGGTCCGAGTATTGTTGTTTGCGGTTAGGTGGGGCTCTAGGTTGGGGCTGGCCCTGTCTGTGCCCTTCTCGCTGGAGATTTATCCCGATCTGGAAGGTTAGGGAATTGATTAGCATGGGTGATTGTATCGTAGGTTTTCGAGATGTTGGACTGTGAGTCCTTCTTAATGATTTGAAAGGCTTCCTGGTAGGAAATGTTATATTTCGCCATGAGAATCTTTATATTTTTTGGCGATTTCACTCCGGACACTCTTTCCAAATCGACTCATGGTCGCCTTTGCAGTGGAAGCAGGTTTGGATGTCCGTCTTGCACTCGCTGTCGTGCGCTTCCCCACAAAAGAGACATTTGATATCGTTCCTGCATTGAGATTTTACGTCGCCGTACAGGAAGTATCTGAAGCAATGAACAACAGGATAAATAAACAGTTCGACATCAAACTTTACGTGCCAAAGGGAGATCTGAGCGGGTAGAGTTTCTCCTTTGAAAGTTATGGCGACTGTTTTTGTCGGGAGGAAAATCACTTTTCCGTCTTCGACGGTCCTGCGGGATTTTCTTTGGATTTCCAGTACTGGGATCTCGATTTCGATGTCGTCCCTAATTTCGTCTTTAGATATTTCGAGATCTACATCTCTTATGAGGCCTACTTTTTGGACTTTATATTTTGGTACAAAAGCCACTATGGCCTTCTCTGGAAGCACCGGATCCTTTAGAAGGGAGTGAGCTTCAAGATAATCGCTAAATTCGACTTTCATCTTATTTCGGCCGAGCCTTTTGGTTTTAGTAATCGATGAGTATTTGTTATAGAGGAGTTTTGCAATCGGTAATTTGTGGAGCTTACCAACGTTGGCAGTAGATCCGTCCGGTCGAGCGGTGCTTTGAAGCAGGAACACGAAGGGCTTGATGCAGTCCTCGTCGTATTTGTTTTCCAAAAGTCTATTGAAGTACTCGTTTTCGTCCTTCTGAGGTTGTGGATGTTGACTTATCGCTGAGTTCTAGGGGTCCTGGCTAGGGTCCGAGGACGGGGATTGCGTATTCGGGTCTATTTTACGCTTCTTTGAGACGGTTGTGTTTTGCCGAACATTAGTAGGAGATCCATTAGCAACAGGGTTTGGCGTAGAACAGGAGAGACTGTTATTTCTATTTTCCTGTGGTTGACTAAATTCGACAATAGTATCGTTAAGGCTGGGTTTATCCGAATTGTCTAGGGATGATCCAGATGAGTTAGGGTTAGGCTAAATCTCAAAGCTGGCAGCCCCTTGAGAGGGGAGGGTTTCTTCCCCGTTCATTTTAAGCAGATGTGCATGCTCTAAGCTATGTGTAAAGCAGGTCCGATGGTGTGTGAGTGCTAATGTTTGCTTTTTAGGTATGTGTTCAATAGATTCTGGCTGTAGGTGACTTACCGCGCGGAGAATTCTGGGATATGGTTGAACATACACGAGGGCCGGGCTAGGTTAGGATTTGTGGGAAAAGTTATAGCGGGCGGAGCCAGGCTCCTTCGCTACTTGGTTTTGGCCAGAAAGGCTATCTATGGATTTAACCAGTTTTAACCGTATATTATAAGGTTTAATAGTAGTTGTACTAGACTTTTAGATCACTGAAACTGTGAAGTGGTAATACTCCGTAGCTCAATGTGACGCCATTTTTTCGTATCCTTAACATATTTGACACAATCCTCGGCGATTATGGATGATCGTGGTTGCAGCGTTTTAGTTTTAGGAATCTGGACCTGCATTAAACTCCCTTGTCCCCTGACGTGCTGTACTTCGATGTTCATTAATTCATCGGTCCTTAATGTGCCGAGAACCCCCAAAATTAGAATGATCTGTAAATAAAATAGTAAATTGTAAATCGAGTGTATACGTATGCAGAGTGTGGTGTGTATAGAGTGTGGGCGTGTGAGTGTGTCTAGTGTATGTTATCTATATACTGTATTTTTACCTTTGTTGCAAGATATTTGTCGTCCGGGTCAGTTGTTAGAAAAGACTTTTTCCGCACGCCGTGCGTAAAGTTCGATTTTACGCACGCAAGCGTGCGTGTAATCGGACTTTACGTGCGTTTGTAATGAAAAATTTTGTTCGATACATGTGCGAAAGTTGTTTTTCGACTCGTCAGATTGTCACCCTCGCTTTGCTCGGGCGACAAACCTCCCACTCGTCTCAAAACAAACCTTTCGCACTTGTATCGAAATATACTATACTTGCTCGGGTGTAAACACGTTGGCTTTTTTTGCTGCGAAATCTACGTGACTGGTTTCTTCAGAGAGCAGATAATGTGTTGTAGTTGCCTGTATCAACTTTTTCTTGAATACTGATGGTACCTTTAAGCTTTGAATATAATGTCCAGATAGTTGTCGGCTTATATTGTTTCGCCAGCTGATCAAAATATACCAGTAAAAGTGATTCCGAAGACGAATTTGCGCCTTTGGACGTTCTCCAGTCTGCGTATGCCTTGTATGCGGCGTAAACTTCTTTTCATTTATCTGGTAACATGTGACATGAAACACTTTCTGCTATTTCGCGTATATCAGGTGGCGCGAGCGGACGGTTATTTTCTGTATCGGATTCCATCTTTCCGATACCTTTGTGAACTTTGGCACAACACGAGAATACGCTGACGCAGATGAAAGTTAGGTTAGAATCGTTAGAACGGCTCACTCGATTCTTCAATCACTTGTCATGAAAACATCGCACTCAATATAGTTGTCCGCTAGGGGCAGCACTTTCTTGGTTTATTTCACCGTTACTATGGTTACGAGAGTTTTTCTTCCTCCTGTCAACGTTTTTTTTCCCGCTGGCAAGTTTTTTCCCGGTTCACTTCCCTGGACAAAAAACTGTGAATTCCATTCCGTTAAGGAGGGCAAAAAACACGAGTTTTTGATGCATGTGTGGTAGAAAAAACAATTCCACAGCTCGCCACCACAGTAACGAAAACGTAATGAAAATATATAGAAAAAGATAAGTAACTCAATAAGAAAAAAATGTAGGGAAAGGTGGGGCACATTGGGACGTGGGGCTCATTGGGATAGCATCGATTTTTCCTATAAGTTGTTCGCCGATAATGAAAAAATTACACATTTAAGGAGGTTCCGCAGTAGAAATAGGAAATGACAGAGGACCGTGAAATTTTTACACAAGATGGTTCTTGTCAAAAGAAAATTTTGTGAATTTTTTCAAATTTTTGTCCGTAGATTTTGGCTGAAAACAATTAATGAAAATTTTGAGTTTAACATGGGCTCTTATGGGAGCGCGCCTTTAAAGCTAAAAAAAAAAATATGTCTGGAATGACACAGCCGTGAAAGGTTAAAGAATATTAATCAATATATTCACGATGATAATATCCAAAAAAAGTAGTACCTCACCGTTCATTTCATTAATAAACAAGCGATAGAAAGTTGCAAAGCGCAGATCGTGCGAGTGAGGTTATGAGGTTGGCGACAGTGCTGGTTCAGAGCCTCGGAGCATGAGTGCGCCATCTTTAAACGCGGTAACCGGCGAAATACCTAAAGACTCGTTGAAATCTTGTTTTTATTGTTTCTGTCATACGAAACGCTTACTATTGTATAATAGTAACAACAGAAAACAAAGGTTTTTTCTTTATAAACCGGCCTTTCCACTTATCCATTTTTGAGGTTAGTGTCGTTTACTCGATTTGTTGGTTATGTCAATACCACGGTCGTATACACAGGTCCGCAACTCCCATGGTCCGGGTGGGTCCCTTAATGAAGCCAAGTGTGTTTTCGCCTGCTGCCACGGCTGCTGAGGCGCGCTAGAAGCCTAGTACGGAGTTGGAGTGTAAACAATGTTCATAACCTATTTTCTGTACATAACGAACGTCACAGTTTTCCGATAGTTTGTTATTAACAAATTCAATTGCGTAACTTTAATATATCAATGATATAATGTACATCTGACCGTGATTAAATGATGTCAAGTAAACTATTGAAGCAGATTTTGTTAGTTTTTCGTTGTTTTTTGGGGGGAATTTCCGATACAAATCGCTGTGTTGTGGGATATTTTGGAAATTGCAACGCTATATATAAGAATTATTTGTTAGTCTATTCATTCAAGTTCTTTGTAATGAAGATTATTTAGTTGTATAATCATTTCGCTAGAAAAATGTGAAGAAGTTTCATCCGTATTACCAAACAGTCAATAATAAAATTAGTGATATGCCAATTGTAGAGTGCTGTATCGATCATAAAAAATTGCAATAATAATATAAATAAATGTAATTGAAAGAATAACGCAATTTGGACGGAATATAAATTTATTCGTTCACAAGTTTTAAGGTTAGAAACATTGTTTATACTCCAACCCTGCAGTAACCTACTCGGGCGCCAAAAATTCAGCGGCCGATTCAGGAAACTTTGAAGCTTCGCTAAGGGACCCACCCCCACCATGGGAGTAGGGTCGTTCAAAAAAAAAAAAATCAGATTTCGATTGTTTTGTGAAGATTGTATGATATGAAAAGAAATTAAAGCATCCAATTGGAATTAATAATCGTCATTATTAATAAAAAACTAAGTTAAATATGAAGAAATTTCCGGCGGGAAGGAACGCGCTGTGATTGGGCGCCCTGTCGCGTGACGTCATAATTGGGTAAATTTGAACGAGCCCCATAAGGAATGTATTAGCTTGTTAGATTTTTTTGCTCCACATGTACTATTGTGATTCAAAATGAATATCGGTTTTGTAGAAGCACAATCAGACAATCTCCCGGAAGTAACGGTACTCATGGTTACCGACTTTTTCTCCCAAAGTGAATATTTTAATGTGGCCAAAACCAGCGGTGTCAAACCTCGAAGAGAGGTTATGTTTCAAGATAATTAACTTTACATTTGGCGATAAAAAATCGAAGTTGATAACAATACCAACAGTTGTATTCGATTATTTAAACTCTATATGTTATAATATGTTTGTATGCTGTAATGATATAAACGTGCCGCGATTTTTCTGCTATACCATAACCTATGAAAATTGCTCTACCTCCCCGAGCTGAAAGAGAGGGTTATGGTGATGCTGCAGTTGGTTATGTAGAGCTTAGAAGAGAAGGCAGTTTTTTTTATGTTCATGGAAAAGTGTGTCCAGAGCACAGGGTGAACAGTAAAGCATATAATGTTTCAATGATGGTCGATGAAGAGAAAGAATCGATTGACAGGGTGACCTGTGAGTGAGGTTAGGTCGCTCCGCCGAGCTAGTTCAAACCATTTCTTCCTCACCGTACCTCTTGGTACGGGTACAAATATTTTCGATCGTGCCGACAAACTGGTATTTTGACACAGTTGAACGAAATACTACTGGTACGAACGTTTTTCTCTTATTTCTTTATTTTCATTCATTTTCAATGGGCCAGGTCCCGCGTTTACCCAATTATCACGTCACGCGGGAGCTTGTTTGATGGCGCCCAAGACGGGACCGTTTCAAATGGTATCATAATTTAAGTGCTTCAATTAACGTCTCGCCTTGGATTTTTCGTGTTTTATAATTTTTACGAGGGTTTTTGGTACCTAAACTTTATTTTGGAACAATAAAAAAAAATCTGAACGACCCTGTTGCCGGACCTGTGTATGTGTATACGACCGTGGTCTATACGTATATATTTCGCGATCGCGGAGCGTAGCAGTAGTACCAACTTCGTATAGTCAAAGGAATGGTCGGTAAGGAAGATATTTTCCCTATCCCCTGGCCCCGCAAACGAGGGGCTGCGGAACCTCCTTAACGCTCGCCGGCTTAACCTTTTGATATAGGGACCGTGCGTGAGCTATAGAGCGCAGCACCACCGGCGATGACTGCGCTCTCTCGCGTCCAAATATGCAATTAGTGTGGTGATATTTTGGCTGTCAACAATACAAAAATAAAACAGTATTGCAAATAAAAATGTTGAAAGTAATAAAATACGGTTTTCGTCCTATAATTAACGATCGTGTTCGAGGTCAAAATGATATGAAGGGAAAAAAGTTGTTCGATTCGGGTCACGTTTTAAATGTAATGGAAATTGAAAACACGAAGGATCATACAATCGTCACCGGCAAAGTTGTAGCTCAAACTCGTGTGTCAATTCTTTACAATGTCAAAATAACGGTACGTACTCGAAACTTGTGCATGATTTATTTATTTATTTAAATTTATTAATTTATTTAAATTCGTATACGGGACAAGTCCCTTTGCATTATACATTTATAACTTAATAATCATGACAACACAATAACGACTGATATCACAGGATGAAAAAATTAGAAGAAAATAACATAGAATAATAATATTGAACAATTTTATTTAAATTTATAAAAGTATATACCCACTTGACATGTAGAATAATTTAATATCTCCTGAAATTTCAGCTTGATTCCAATAGAAACATCCTGAATGCTGAGTGTTCGTGTAAAGCCGGTCTATCCGGAAAATGCAAACACATATGTGCGCTTCTTCACTATGTGAACTCTCCAGAGAGTGCCTCATCAAAAACGAGCCAGCTGCAAGAATGGGGAAAGCCTTCGTATAGGCAACAATTGGGTTATGACAAAGGGGCAACAATGGCGAGTTTGTTTCCGCCAAAACCTTTGTGCGCTAAGGCATCTCAACTGAAACCCTGTCCGATATCATCAGACATCGTTGGAAAGTCTTTGGCTCACACTCCGCTGTCAACAATGCTGCGATTTGAAGAAAAGAACCGAACAGAAATCATCGCAGCAGAGTCACTGGTCGAAATCGCAAAGTTGACTGAAAAGAAAGCCACAGAAGATGAGGCCAGGAAAGTGACACTGGAGATATTCATGCTTCAGTTGGACAATGCAACATTTTTCTCCCAAATTACAATCTCTTCTGAACATCTTAAATTTTTCAACGAAAGAGTGTGCTGCGACATCGATACTGCCTTGGATATAAGTTTGAGAACCATCGACCAATCCAAAATTTGCGAGTGGTTTGAGGAAAGGAAATTGCGTATTACTGCAAGTATTGGCCATAGAGTAAAGGGAGTGCGACTCGACGTGGACAAAGTCACCACCAATTTGCTTTCTGGAACGAAATTTACAACACCTGCTAGGGGAAACTAGGGAGGTTTGACCATACGGGAGGTTTCGTCATGTAAGATTACCATGCTATGACAGCCTAATAAATACTGTTATCTGATGTGAAGTATTCATTACGTCAAACAAGACGTAGCGCAAGTATTTAGCAACTGTTTAGAAAGCGCAGAAAAGTTTGAGAGGTGTATTACTGAAACGGCGAGAAACGATGTCATTTTCTCTGTTCTTCCCTAAGGATGTAGGCCAGTCCCATCAATCTTTTATCAGAATGTCTTACCACAGATTCATTCAGTGGACTATCCTCTCAAAGATGCCAGGAGTTATAAATTTATCATATTGCCAAATTATATATTTTTTCGTTGTCATTGTAAACAAATGCTGTTAGGGAGGTTTGACCCACGTTCGATCGGGAGGTTTGACCATATTCAATTAGGTGCTAATAGACATCGCTGTCTAAAATTTTATCAAAGAAAGTGCAAAGCACGCTAAAAAAACCCCGAAATCCGGAAAAATGAAAGAACAGAGTGCTGCGAAGTCAAGTTTGAGCCTAAGCAGTAAACGCGGTGGTCGGTGGTACGGAGAAAAAAAATGACGGCCAATAAGGGACCGGCGAAATTTTATGTTTCCTCATGCCTGGATTATTTTCGGATAATGTGTTAAAAGCCCAGTGATCAAAATATATGCCACAATATCTCAAATATGTGACTGCTTTATCCACATGGTCAAACCTCCCATCGCCCTGGTCAAACCTCCCATACATGGGGAGGTTTGACCGCGATTACGCGCATCTACAGAACGGCAAATAACTTTGTTTTTAAGGCACTGAAAATTATCAAATAATTCAAGAACATTCTGCACAGTATGCTCAAAGATGACATACTATTGTGCGTGCCGGTTATTCAAATATAGTGATAAACGAGACGAACTTACAAAAAAGTGGTCAAACCTCCCTAGTTTCCCCTACATCATATGGAACAAGAAATGAAGAAGTTGCTTTGCGCACTTATCAGAAGCTGTTGAATCCTGGATGTAAGGTCGTCAAAGTTGGACTCATCATCTCTTTAAAACAACCTTGGCTGAGCTGCTCTCCAGACGGAATTGTCGTGTATGGAACAAATATTTGGGAAAAACGTCTCGTCGAAATCAAATGCCCATACAATTGCAGAAATACGCCAATTTATGATCAAGAATTATCAAAAATCAACGTGAAGTTCTTGAAGATGGACGAAAACGGTTTGCGGTTGAACGAAAATCATTCCATATTTACTCAGGTCCAACTCCAGATGTATGTAACGAACATTGCTCTCTGCGACCTTTTTATTTATTCTCCAAAAGGCTGTGCCTTAGTACAAGTTAAACGTGATAATGTGTTTCTCGCAAGAGTAATACCCCGTATCGAACAATTTTACTTTTCGCATTATCTCCCAAGATTATGCTGTCAAAATTTGCATTGTTAACAACACAAACTATCGTTTAACAAACACAAATATTCGTCATTGATTTTTATATATCATTATGCCTAGTCATATGTTAATACTGTTGCTAGTCAAAAAATTTTATAACAATGTTTGCTGTCGAATAAAGACTATGATGTTAATTTTAATAATAATATAATATACATACTTATAACATGTTAAATAAGAGCAAAATTTTGAAAAATGTATATATTTTGTTGAATAATTATTTATTTCGGTCCAAAGTGTACATGATTTCGCATGACAATTTTATTTACAATTTCTGTATTATCATTCTCGGATAATCGGTTTTTCTAGGTTGATTAAAGCACAAACGACAAAAATTATTTCATCAACGTGAGGGAACAGCGATACAGGCACTTTTGAAAATATATTGAATCTTTAATCCGTTGCATAATCCGTTCTATATGTATTCGAACTGAAGCGATAGCATATGTTTCCTCCACTTCTTCAGGTGAAAATTGAGGGTTGTGCAGGAACGGAGGCATAACAAAAACAGCGTTTTTGTTTTCCACTTGAGTACGAATTGCAGGGAAACCTTTGTCCGCAAGAACAACATCTCCAGGTTCGATTAAATCTATCAAACCACAATCATTTGTAATGAAACAATCACCTGCCCTGCCACCCTTGGATACGAAGCTGACAAACCCATTTGGTGGAGTACATCCCACCAAAAATTTCACTGTATGATGATGTTTGTATTCGGAGTACATCAAAACTTTCTCTTTCACCTGTGAAGGTACTTCAGTATTCACTTCAGTGCAGTCAATTATCACGCGGGTTTCAGGGTAGTGTTTTTTGAACGCTTCCGGTAAAGTTGCTTTTACAGTTTCTTTCGAAGGCCAAAATACAAAATTTTTCAATAACACTCTCAAACACTGTAACGTTGTTATGAACATTCGCTGTACCGAAGTTCGATGAATATTAAACAAAACACCCAGTGATGTATAGCTCAAACCTGTTTTCAATTTAATCAGAGTGACTAACAATTGCGTGCTGCTACTCACTTTTGAGCTGTCCGGGTCTGGAAGTATACTCAGAAGGAAAGAGAACACTGAAAAACTAACACCAGCCAAACTACTAAAACTTTCATCATTTTTGATTGAAGAAACTCCATGAAACCCCGGACATCGCAGATTTTCAGAATTTTGATCAATGGGATTGCATCCAAAATCTTGAACCTTCTTGAAAATCGGTAGATTCGCTTCACACATCTTGTGCGCAACCCGTTTTGTTGGAATGTTTACTTGTACTTCTGCGGTACTTATACCATCACAGTAATTCAAATTACACAAGAAATATGCAGGTTCATCCGGATCGCTGTTCATCCTGGCGTCAGTCTGGCAAGTTATACTTCGACAGGTTACTTGCGGGATGGCATTGGTTGCACTGGTGTCTGCTTCGTCACTGTCCTGAATTATTAACGAATCATCAGCGTGCTGCTCCATATCAATGGAATCAATGAGTATTTGTGGCCCCTCGGCGTGTCTAATTCGATTTAACAAACGACGTTCTTGTCGTTCAAATCGTTCTACAGCTTGAGCAGATGTTGACGTTTGTTTTCCATGAAAAATAGTGGGAACATAGGATGGGTGCAATGGATGTTCCGATTTCGCGTTATTGATGAAATGAGCACTACAGATTTTAGTGTTCTTCGTTGGTTCCCAATCCGTTGGATTTTTAGTGGAATCACAAATAAATTGGAGGTTATGGCTGAACTCCAACTCAAATTTCGAAAATTCCAATGTTTAAACACTGAATTTTATATATGTCAGGGACAATTGTTTAATCATTTGCGAGTTAACTCACAAACCGCCTTAGTATAATTACCATAGTAACTTACACGTAATTTTTTACTGCTTTAATCCACTTGGTCCTTTTCTCACTTTTCCACGGGGCTCCGAGTGTGCTCGTGGAAAATGAGTAAAACTTCACTGGTGGATCAACATTTCGAAGTCGAAATGGCGTATTAGAACAGCCTCGAATGCAACAATATCGTCTCGATGAAGACATCACGAAAAAAATATCTGTGCTCCGACAATTAATAATAAAAAGTGATAGTTGCCGTTTAGACGCGTTATTATTTTCACCACTCTAATGCTTGGATTGGTCGCTCGATGGCACTGTAAGCGCCACGCACGGTCCCTATTGATTCGTAAGGCTGTAACTTCATAACCACTGCGTAATACGCTACGCTCATAACTCCGACAGCGCCGCCCTGCCGGTCACTCTTTGAATCGGTGAGGTTACAGAAACTAATACAGTAGAGCGTCGATTATCCGAATCAATTGGGACCGGGTGCCTTTCGGATAATCGAAATTTCGGATAACCGAACAGCAATATTCCGTGGGCGAAAAAAACGTCGATTCTTTCGAAATGATGAAATTTATATATGTATACATATATTTAACTACAATGAACATCAATAGGTTATTATCACAAGTACATTTTAGTGAACTGAAAACATGTAATCATCGTATCATTCAATGATACAGAACAAAGTTAGATATGTATGTCTTTAGAAAATAATCAACATTCTTATACATTTGAGTTCTTACATCTGTTTATTTTTGAAAAAGTCGACGATTTTCCAATAAACCAAATCACCATTCGGATGATTGACGTTTCGGATAAAGCAAATCGCCATTCGGATAATCGACGTTTCGGATAACTGACGTTCGGATAATCGACGCTCTACTGTATTCCGTGTAGAAATACATGTACTCATACGGAACTACTTGTTTTCTTAAATAACGTTTTTCGCACTTGTAACCAGTATACGATATGAAAATCATGGTTGTTATCGTTAGAAGTGGGTTTCAGGAGGTCATATTAGATATATTTCGTGAAAAAAGTATATCGTAAGGGCAAAAATTATTTAAATCATGTCACGTATCCGATGTACGGGAGAGAATCTGTAATGACGGATGTCGTCGATCACTCGGTACCGTCTTCAGGAAACGCCAGGTGCAGAAGCAAAAAAAAAAGGAATGAATATTGTTATCAAGTAACAATTGAGGTAAGACAGGGTTAAAAAATTGTTTCTGTAACCTCATCGTTTAAAGAGAAATCCGAGAGATGGCGCTGCCGCTCCGCGCCAGAGTCATGAGCGTAGCGTATATCAAAAGTCGTTCCTACACATAAATAGGTATCATTTTAGGTAACATTCAATACATGAAACATTTAGCGATATACCGTAAAGATGTTTTGTTTTTCACACTTTTGGGAGGGTGGGACACATTTGGACACGCTTCACAGTGCTGTATATTTGAACTGGTGCAAAAACCGTCGCGGAGTACATTCATGTGGTCTCCCCAAAAAAATCTACCAACAAAAAATCTTTCTTCACAAATACCCACCAACAAAAAATTTAGAGAGTGGTACTTGGCGGGCCAGGTGTGGGTAGGTGAAAAGAGTATTAGGTTAGCTATCAACGTGACATTTCTATAAATTGCTATGATGGCCCGTCAAGTACCACTCCCTACATTTTTTTCGTCCAAATTTTTTGTTTCAGAACTTTTGCCCCCAATTTTTATTACATCAGAAATTATTTGAAAAACTTATCGAGTGAGCGAGCGCAGCGAGCGTACGAGCACAACGCTAGTCGGTGTTTAATTTTATTGTTGATTCTTGTACTTGGTAGTTGTATCTGATTTCAAACTTTTCACAGGAAGAATGTTCTGAAAGACGACTTTTGTTGATACAAATTTTTGTCAAGGAGTATTTTTGAAGAAAGATTTTTTGTGGAAGACGAATTTTTGTTGGTGGGTATTTGTGAAGAAAGACTTTTTGTTGGTACAGTTTTTTTTGGGGAGACCACATGAATGTACTTGGCGACGGTTTTTGCACGAGAGGTGCTTTTTTGGAGATATCATTACTTTTGTAAAATTTCGCTTGACCACCTAATAATTGTGCTCGCTCGCTCGGTTGTCAGTAATACTTATATGCATATAGTTTCTCGACTTCTGATTTTCCTTATTGTTAGACATTCGATGCCAAATTTAAGTCTCTATTGAGTATTACAAGTTTTTCCGTTGCAGTCATTCTGTTTCTATATACCTGCAACGTGTAGCCCTGCGTGTAGCCCTCCTCCTTTCTCATCTGGGCTTCGGACCGGGAATGACAGAGTTACTTGGACACAGGGTTAAAGCTGCTGTTCATTCTAATTTTACTTGAGCTCGACTTAGCATTTGAATATTGAATATCGAACATCGTTCTCGCATTAAAAAAATCCTCACAGCAGTTTTCAAATAATGGTAGTTCTGATCTTCTTCTTCTTTATCCTTGTGGCTATCACCTGAATGACTTAGGTCTAGGTATGTGCCAAATAATGGTAGTTTAGACTGTGGAAAAAAAATTTTCAGCCTCCTGCGGTGGAAGTGTAAGCGCAGGGAACCTTGCGATGGAGATTTTGCTCACCGCCGCCTAAAATTTCTTGTGTCTACACTTTGTCGCAGAAGGCTGCATTTTTCTTTACAATCTGTACTACCATTATTCAAAAACTTCCGAGTGGATTTTTTTCTACACCACTCTTTAACCTTATAAGAATTATTAAACCTGTTTTTGCCAAAAATTTCAACAAAGTCTTCCCTTGAATAGTATGAAGCCTGTTGGGTATTTCCAGAATTGTTGATACATTACATTATGGTCAGAACCTAGATAGGTTTTCACAGAATCTGATAAAAGTTTGAAATTAAACTAGCAATAAAAGATGAGGCTGAAGCGAGCAGGCACTTTCATAAAATTATAGACATGGATCTTTATTGCGTGATTTTATTCAGGAGAAGTTTGAAATGCTTGGCTGCTAGCTATGGCTGCTAGCTTCAGATTCATCAATAAAAGAATCATTGTAACAATTTGAAAATCCGCAGAGAAATTATGTCATGTACAATGAATAATTTGTCATAGGTAATCTTGGAGACGCACAGTGGGACGAAACCCCGAATTTGTACCCAAAAATCAAAAACCCAATGAATTCGGGTGAAAGTCGATACTCGAGGGTTTTTGGGGTCGCTGATTACGAATCCGAAGTAAAAAATCTCAAAAACAAAATGGCGGACCAAAGACGGTAACAAATTTCTTCAAAAACCTAATGGATTCGAGTGAAAGTCGGTACTCGGGGGTTTTTGGGGTCGCTGATTACGAATCCGAAGTCAAAAATCTCAAAAACAAAATGGCGGACCAAAAACGGTAACAAATTTCTTCAAAAACCTAATGGATTCGAGTGAAAGTCGGTACTCGGAGGTTTTTGGGGTCGCTGATTACGAATCCGAAGTCAAAAATCTCAAAAACAAAATGGCAGACCAAAAACGGCAACAAATTTCTTGAAAAACCTAATGGATTCGAGTGAAAGTCGGTACTCGGAGGTTTTTGGGGTCGCTGATGACGAATCCAAAGTCAAAAATCTCATAAACAAAATGGTGGGAAATGTTTAGGCATATGCATATACAGGAATAAAGACTTTTTATTTTTCAGTATTAATGTCATGAAATGTGAAGGCTTATGAAATTAGTGGAATACAATTTCCTCATCCGAATCATCGTCGTCAAATTCAGAATCCGTTTCTACTGTAGATTGACTCGTTATTGTAGGTGGGATCAACAATTCTACAGCTTCCGGAGTTAAACTTCGCATTTTCTTCTGTGGCAATTTACGGATGCTGGAAATGTACGGATCAGATGTTACTATCAGCCGGTTCCAAACATCTTCCATTGTTTTTGATCTCGAACACTTTCGTGATAGATTTTCTCGGATACTTTTGATGTCCTTGTTCCGAGCTTCCTGAGCATCTTCGGATAACTGGCCGATTGGTAACAATGCATGAGCTATTATTTCTAGTCCATGGATCAGAAGTTTGTGCACCGAAGTAGGCATATAATACCACGGGTAAAGCTGTACAAATAGTCGTGCAGTTTCTATCGCATATTTTCGAAATTTGTCGATATTAATTGCATGGCCACTCGAAATAGCCCGCAGAATAGCAGAAGCGTGTGATTAATTTTTCGTCGACACCTGTTATCATTGCAGACACCGTAGAGTTTTCGAAAAAGCGCCGAGCTGTATTTCCATCATTAGTACTGCCGAATCCAGGCTTCGGATAATCGACGATTAGTTCTAATTGCGTTTGAAAGCCCTTTTGAACAACCCTCTTGCTCTCTTGTACAATCCGCTCTTCTTCCTCAGTACGTGCTTGCCATTTCTTTATTTTTATTTTGTAGGACAAATGTAAACAACATTCGAAAAAACGTATCCACCCATGCAAAGTAGATAGTCCAAACTTGAAATTCTCTTCGTTGACTGTTCTTTCGAGAAGAGCATCGATGTCGTTGACATTTTTTGATGTAGCTCCACATAGGTAGCAACGTTGAGCCGAACTCGTTTTGGTCAATGCATTACAAACTTTCCCATCGATCACTGTTAATGTCTTTTGGAATGCAACTGAGATTTCGTTCTGATTTGTGATTGTTTCGTAAGGAACAAGTGTCTTTATTTGGTCATTGATGTAGCGTTCTTCGTCGACTGTTGAATCCGTGTTTTCATACAGAAACTGTAATCTTAGTGGTCTACAAAACCGTGGAGATGAAGGCCTGGGGTTCTTCCAAATCACAATTTCAGCATTCGATTTACAATCGACAGATATGAGTTGTAATGGCACAACCGAAGTGAAGGACACACTTGTATCCGAAATGCTGTCATCTTCAAATTTCTGCTTGTATGCACTTTGTCCAGAGCTTCCGTCACAGCCCCACTTGCAAATGAGGGTCATCTTTTTAACATTCTCGTCAGCTATACTCGAAATAATTTCACGTTGAAGTAATAAAATACGCTGAACAGTATGGTCCAACAAAGCCTGTAACTGAACTTCTGCTTTGTTCTCCGTAATAGTAGTAGCCGTATGGGGTGGATAACACATAAAATATTTTTTTTCGGAAAATGTCCCCTCAATTTTTTATTACATCACGGATTAATTGAAAAACCCAGCGAGTAAGCGAGCATAACGCTAGTCGGTTCAAATTTGTTGTTAATTCTTGCAATTGGTAGTTGTATCTGATTCCAAACTTTTCGTAGTAAGAATGTTTTGAAAGACGACTTTTGTTGACTACGTTTACTAGACAGCTCCTGAAGCGTTCTGTGGACTCGACGTTTCGCTATCGCCCCGCGAAGCAGTGACTCTTTCTCGGTCCTTGGCTATCGCTTGAAATATTCAAGTAGCAGTCCACGGTGTATTGATCTCCACTTATATTTTTTCAAATTTTTCAATCGAAAAAACTAAAAATCAGGTCGAAGGAAAAGACTGGACATAATGTTATATTATATATATAATGTTATATTGCCCCATCTACATTGAGGTCTGTAGGCCAAAGCTGTTCCAGGTGACGGCATGGGGAGTCGCCCCCAATTCACAATCGATATGCGATTGTGTGCGTATGTTGCACTTTTATTTGCTTACGTATAATCGCATGTCGATCGTGAATGGGTGATGCCCACTGGAACAGTTGTCAGTTGCGCAATCAATAATAAGTGTTTTTGCACGAGACGGCTACCCTGGACATGAAATGCTCTGTTAAGTTGTTCGACAAGCTCCAAATATAGATCGATGACAAGGTGGTTTTTGCAGGATCGTCAATCCCATCGACACTGGGTTAGGTGTAAGGTTTCCGGATTTTATATTTACTCTTCTCGTTGTATGCGCTTTATGAGGTCTAGGGGATAACCATTCTCCAACAATACACTCTCCAAAAATTCCGGTTTTTTTCAAATGATAACAGTAATTCGAAAGGGGAGGACCGCTCTATCTATCAAGCTCAAATAGTGCAATTTTTTTGGTTAAGAAGGGGGGTGCGGAGCCATGATTTAGCGCCAGGAAACACCCAATAAACACAGTGGTGTAAGAATGGTGTAGATGTTCGGTGAAATCACGTGTAATACATGTGTATACGAGGATTACACGTGATTTCACCGGACATCTAGACCATTTTTACACCACCTGTGTTTATTGGGCAGGTACGTTTTCAAATCAATCCGTGAAAAACACTCTGTTGTTGTTCATAATTAGTTTCTTAAGCAAGCTTGTAGGGGAGGGTGGGTCACATTGGGACGGTTTTTTTGAGAGCCGATTTTTGACCTTCAGGACAGTTTATATTGGTCCGGTTTTGGTATGCATCCGTAGTCTTGTTCATTACCTACTAGCCTGAATTGCATACAATGGTACTGATACAAAAATGGGCGAGCGTTAAATGTGTAATTTCTTAATTGTCAGCGAACAACTTTGTACGGGCACACCAAACTCTGGATAATGTTTCCTTTTGGTGTTTGTAATATAGATAAAAAATGACGTTGCCCTAAGTATTCTGCAAATAGGAAAAATCGATGTTGTCCCAATGTACCCCACGTCCCAATGTGCCCCAGTTCCGTAAATTCCAGTTCAACGGTGAACTGTTCTACCGCTAAGCTGTGTCCGTCGTTAGAGTCCACCCTCAAATATTCACACATCTAGCTCATTAGGTCTTCCGGCTCGCTGCGTTGGTCCCACATAACCACAGCTGTGCGTTCCGGGTAACGGTAATTTGGTAACCACTACCATCGCAACGATGGTTTCGGTATTTCAAATTGACCATGAATCCAAATAGTATCTAAAAAAATACAATAAAATTCAAAACCCGAAATCGTCATAGTTCCTACGATGCCAATCAAGACTAGGAAACAACTACCGACCGATGATTCTCATATACAGGGTGTTTCCTTTAACTCTGTCAACACTTTTAGGGTATGTTGGGGCTGCCTAGACGAGCATTTTGAGGTAAGGCAACCATGGTCAGAAACTCATCTTAACGGCTGTGGAGGGCTTTGAAGGATATGGTACCGCGCGCTTGTTCATAGTAATAAATCAGATGTGATCACTTTCGACACAATATTTTATTTACAAAGTTCTTGTGTAAGATCAACAGAACGATAATCTTTGAAGAAAACAATAAACAATCAGAAAGAAAAACAAATCAATGAATGAAACATTGCGTCGAAAGTGATCACATCTGATTCAATCAAGGTGTCTACTCAAGTCAGGATCTAAAATTCCCTGAAAATTCCACGATATTCCAGGGAAATCTTTAATTTTTCCAGGCGTATCGAGATACGATTTTTATTGTTGTTTCCTAAAATACACTAGGCACCTTTTTTTTCAATTTAATACTGGTGCCCAATATTCCCCAATACTCCTTGTAAAACCCAATATTCCCTACAAATTTCGGGAGGAGAAAAAAAATCTTTGAGATTTTCAACCAGGTTTTTCAAGGACGTAGACACCCTGTCAATACACTTATACAAACAAACGCGCGGTACCAAATATTTCAAAGCCCTCCACAGCCGTTAGGATGAGTTTCCGACCACGGTTGCCTTACCTCAAAATGCTCGCCTAGGCAGCCCCAACATACCATAAAAGTGTTGACAGAGTTAAAGGAAACACCCTGTATTTCTACTCTCACGTACAAATTGAAGTACATCATAACAAGTTTCTTCATATGGTTTATATCGAGGGGCTATTTACTTGGGAACTCCTATGTACACTGGTCTCTGTAAGTCTTTGGAAGGCCTGGGTAATTCATGTAAGCCAGTGGAAGTCTTCGGAAGTCTTCATAAGTCGGAAGTCACCTGTACACGGCCCAAAATCAAATAGCCCTTTCAGTTATACCGTGACTTTTTGTGGAAGGCGTACGCTTCGGGGGTGCCACCTGAAACTCGCTCGGCAAAAGTCCCTAGCCCTAAGTTGGTATCCCTAGCGTTCGGTGTTCGACGTAGTTCGACCATACCCTGTTCAAGCTAACTTGATTCGGTTCGAACTCGAGAATAGCGCGCGTAAAATTTGACGGTTAAACGCATTTTGTTAAACGGAGCAGAAAGGAAAAACAAGAACAACGAATTCTGCTCGTGCAGGAATTATTCTGCGAATATTCACCAACAATTTAATTTTGATAGCACTGTTGTGTCAGCCTCAAGGTGTATCGTCGAGGCTCATCGAGGAACTTGACTCGGGAAGCCTGCTTCGCTGCGGCTTGATTGTATCGTCAAGTTCCTCGATGAGCCTCGACGATACAATCAGCCGCGGCGAAGCAGGCTTCCGGAGTCAAGTTCCTCGATGAGCCTCGACGATACACCTTGAGGCTGACTCAACAGTGCTATCAAAATTGAATTGTTGGTTAATATTCGCAGAATAATTCCTGCACGAGCAAAATTCGTTGTTCTTGTTCTTCCGTTCCGCTCCGTTCAACAAAATGCGTTTAACGCACCCCCGAAGCGTTCGCCTTCCACGAAAAGTCACGGTATATACCGTGAGTAACCCTGGATACCGAACACTTGGTTTAGCAGAAATGGCGGCGGCGTGAGCGTAGACAGCCAGTGGTTCTCGGTGTTCGGACCCGCACAGAGAGGGATTCCAGATATGCCTCGTTCAAGCTAACCTGGTTTTGTTTCAACGCGCCGAAACGCGCGATTCAAATTTTGTGGTTAGATTGAGGTTAAGAGCAGTGTTGGGCAGCTGCAAATTACGTAGTGTAATTCATTACATTCAACAATAATAAATTACAATTGTAATTGAATTTTACAACAATAATAAATTACATTTATAACAATAATGAATTACAATTGTATCCTCAACACTGGAGGAAAAATGTTCTGATGTTTATGAACCATCAAAAATGATCAGAGAGACTGAATTCTTTCGCCTTGGTTCTACCGAGACCAGATTCTTCGCCTTGAGTCTACCGAGAGTGAATTCTCCGTCGACGCTTTTGGTGGACGCAGACCAGATTCTGCGCCTCAAGCCAACGGAAAGTGAATTCTCTGGCGACGCCTTGGGTCTACGGAGACTAAGTTCTTCGCCTTAGGTCTACGGAGACTAAATTCTTCGTCTCAAGCCGACGGAGGGTGACTTCTTGTTTGACGGAGACTAGATTCTTAGCCTCGAGTCTCCGGAGAGTGAATTCTCTGACGACGCCTTGGGTCTACGGAGACTAGATTCTTCGTCTCAAGCCGACGGAGGGTGACTTTTTCACTGACGGAGACTAGATTCTTCGCCTTGAGTCTCCGGAGAGTAAATTCTCTGACGACGCCTTAGGTCTATGGAGACTAGATTCTTCGTCTCAAGCCGACGGAGGGTGACTTTTTCTCTGACGGAGACTAGATTCTTCGCCTTGAGTCTCCGGAGAGCACTTTCTCTGACAACGCCTTGGTTCTTTGCCTCAGGTCTACGGAGACTAGATTCTTCGTAGACCTAAGGCGAAGAATCTAGTCTCCGTAGACCCAATGCGTCGTTAGAGAATTCACTCTCCGGAGACTCGAGGCGAAGAATCTAGTCTGCGTCAGAGAAAAAGTCACCCTCCGTCGGCTTGAGACGAAGAATCTAGTCTCCGTAGACCTAAGGCGTCGTCAGAGAATTCAGTCTCTGGAGACTCAAGGCAAAGAATCTAGTCTCCGTCAAAGAAGAAGTCACCCTCCGTCGACTTGAGTCGAAGAATCTAGTCTCTGTAGACCTAAGGCGAAGAATCTAGTCTCCGTAGACCTAAGGCGAAGAATCTAGTCTCGGTAGAACCAAGGCGTTGCCAGAGAATTCACTCTCCGGAGACTCAAGGCTAAGAATCTAGTCTCGGTAGACCTAAGGCGAAGAATCTAGTCTCCGTAGACCCAAGGCGTCGTCAGAGAATTCACTCTCCGGAGACTCAAGGCGAAGAATCTAGTCTCCGTAGAGCCAAGGCGTTGCCAGAGAATTCACTCGGTAGACTCAAGGCGAAGAATCTAGTCTCGGTGGACCCAAGGCGTTGCCAGAGAATTCACTCTCCGGAGACTCAAGGCGAAGAATTTAGTCTCCGTCAAAGAAGAAGTCACCCTCCGTCGACTTGAGTCGAAGAATCTAGTCTCCGTAGACCTAAGGCGAAGAATCTAGTCTCAGTAGAACCAAGGCGAAAGAATTCAGTGTCATTGATCATTTTTAATGGTTCATAAACATCAGAACATTTCCTATAATACTCTCAATCAGTGTCGAGCGAATCTGTAATTACTCAATTACAATTGCAATTCATTACCGCAATTATTGTTGTACCAACAATTGTAATTGGCATTTATAACAATAATAACTGACAATTGTAATTTATTATTGTTGCAATTACAATTGTAATTTATTATTGTTGTGAATTACATTTGTAATTTATAATGGAAATGTAATCAATTGCACTTAACCTCAATCTAACCACAAAATTTGAATCGCGCGTTTCGGCGCGTTGAAACTAAACCAAGTTAGCTTGAACGAGGCATATCTGGAATCCCTCTCTGTGCGGGTCCGAACACCGAGAACCACTGGCTGTCTACGCTCACGCCGCCGCCATTTCTGCTAAGCCGAGTGTTCGGTATCCAGGGTTACTCACGGTATATATTTTTTGACATCCTATTGTATATTTTAAATAAATTGAAAAAAAAGTAAAAGCACCTAGACGCGAACCGTGAACCTTTGCGGTACCAGTCCGCCGTCTTACCGTGTTAGCTACGCTCACTCCTAGCCGCGATGTCGACGCTCAATGTACCCTACGCGCGAGCCGAAACTGGTGTCGCTTCGCCCAAAAATACAAAAATTTCAAACAGCGATATCTCAGCAACCAAGGCCTATAGATGAAAAATCAAAAACCACGTCAATTCGGAGGTCTTAAACTTTCACCACGTGAAAGGACAACCCGATTTGTGACATCAAACCTGCCTACTTTCCTAAATTCACGCTGTGAACTATCGTCACGGGCATTACCATTTTGATTAGGAATAAGGATTTTGTCGTTATTATTGCGCGAACCAAAGATATTTTGGAATGTAGTTATCCAGAATTTCATGCAGAATTACGCTGTCATCTTTCTTTTCGCTCCTGTTACGCGTAGGCTGTGATATCAGTGGAAATAAGTAACACGGCTATTCGGTTGGTAAAGATTGACCATAGCATGCTCTTAAGCTTTTGAAAGTTCAAACCTAATAATAAACCATTCGAGCACGGAAACCCGAGGAATTCAAAGACTGGTACATGGGCGGCCTAAACCAGCCTGTTTCGTTTTAAAAATTAATTCCACTCTTGAAAAGGGCCTACAATGATCGTCTTTGGACAAAGAAACTTTGAATTTTTCCTCCAAAGTTGCAAAACACAAATAATTAATGGCCTGTCACAAAAATCTGGAAAAAATTGGAAATACTATTCAAAGTGAGGAAAATCATATATCAAATCATTAACTAAAGCAGAATTGGTAAGGGAAAATCATTGGTCGAGTCGACGCACAGTGGCGAATTTGCACGAATTCGTGGCCATTAATCAGGGGGTTATCGAAACTTTGCTAAATTTCGTATACTTGCGTTTTTGGGGTCGCTGATTACGAATCCAAAAGCAAAATGGCGGCTCCAATATGGCAGGTTGGATCAAGAATTTCCCAATAAATTCGATCGAAATTCTACTTTCGTCATGTTTTTGGGGTCGCTGATTACGAATCAGAAATCAAAATTTCAAAAAACAAAATGACGGCTCCAATATGGCTGGTTGGATCAATAATTTCCCAATAAATTCGATCGACATTCTACTTTCTTCATGTTTTTGGGGTCGCTGATTACGAATCAGAAATCAAAATTTCAAAAAACAATATGGCGGCTCCAATATGGCTGGTTGGATCAAGAATTTCCCAATAAATTCGATCGAAATTCTACTTTCTTCATGTTTTTGGGGTCGCTAATCACGAATCCAATATCCAAACTCAAGAATACATACACATATATATAATACATAAAGGACTCAACATATGTTTGCGGAGCGGCTGCTATAAAACAATCAAAATGTATTGGGAAATTTTTGAAAAAGTAATTGCCCCTCGTGATATGGTGAATGAAGTATTTATCTCGAGAAAATACAAAAAATATTTCAATCCGAATCCGGATAAAGATGTTGTGCCTCAGCAGGTGTATTTGTTCCAGCTAATAGCGCATTAGCTTTTGCAGGGGACATTTGTTTATTTACATTTCTACATACATTTCTTCGGACTTAGTTGCCTTAGATTTGTAATGAATGGGTCAGATGACACTATCAGCCAATTCAAAACATCTTGCATGGTATCTTCACGCGATGACTCACGAGAAAATCCGTCTCGAAATTTCTTAACGTCTTTGTTTCTTGCTTGTTCTCTTTCCTCCGATTGGACAGGATAAGAGAACCTCCAAGACCTACAAAGAGAGAATATTATTTAGTATTGATTATAAATCAATTGTATAGTAATGTGAATCAGAATTAGACTTGGTGCATCTGGTGATATACTTCATTAGAATAGATTCCGTCCGCATAGAGTCAAGCAGCTGCAGCTCAGGTAGGCGACCTACTCGCCCAGCTCGGCTAACCACGCGCGCGCGCCCGCGCCGGCGCCGAACGAGCGCCGTGGGCCGTCTCGGATCACGCGTAAGCTCACAAAAATCGCTCTGGACCACGCCGCGCACGTTTGCGCACTTTCGTTTACACGCCATTCCCAGTAAACACAAGATGGTGTAGAACACGTTTATTCCACGTAAAATTGGTGGAAATATGGTGTTGGTGGAAAACCTACACGTTTATCCATCCACAAGTTTTCCATCCACGTTTTATACACGTGAATCTAACGTTGAGGAATCACGTGTATACCCAATAAACACAGGTACGTTGAAAAGACGTGGAAAAAACGTGGCAAAAGTGGAAATATGGTGGACGTGGATGGACTACACGTGGATTCAACTCGTGGATTTTTATGGTACGATGTCCGCTGGAGACACGTGGATCCGATCTTTTTAGAAACGTATAATCCACCATCACCGTGGAATACACGGACAATATACGAGGAATACACGTTCCTAATAAGCGTTCTTAACGATCTTTCCGCGTGATATAGACGTGTATAAAGTTAGGTGATGATCGGATAACATTAACAAACTCCCAACTTCAATTATCGAATGGTCAATCACTGTGCGTCAATTTCCAAAAGCTAGCGTACATCGTATGTACCTTGAATCTTGCATCTTTTGTAAGAGCGGTGGCAGCCGCGGGGACAAGACTGTAGTCTCAGATCCAAGGAATCGTAGGTTCAATCCCATTGACGTGCAATTTTTTTTTTTTAATATTCATATTTTTATATGCTAATCGTAGACTCATAATGCTAAAACACATTTTCAACTAACGGGAAATACATTTCAATGTAATTTTGCAATTTTATACCCATCTTTCCGGACCATGGAATACACGAGAAATATACGAGTGGTTTACCCGTGGTTTACACGTGGTTTACACGTATTCGGTGTAGAGATGGACGCTAAAACCAAAAGTTTGGTATCCACCGGAACCACGTGTCTCAGGCGGACATCGTACCCACAAATTCCTAGTCGAATACCCGTTGGTAAGACACGTTGATTCCACTACATATCAACCAATGTGTGTTTATTGGGTACCGTTATTTTTTCTAAACGATAATTTGACGTTGCATCCACGTGTAAGCACGTTGATAATTCGTGTTAGTTCAAGCATTGATTCAACCCAAAAATTAATTATGTCATCTACGCGTCTAGTAATCGTGTAAAACACAGGTAACTACTCTGATATTTACCCGTCGAATATTCATGTGAATCACGTGTAAACAAGTTGATAATTCGTGTAAGTTCAAGCATTGATTCAACCCAAAAATTAATTATGTCATCCACGCGTCTAGTAATCGTGTGAAACACAGGTAACTACTCTGATATTCAACCGTCGAATATTCGTGTAGATCAAGTGTAAACACGTTGATCATCCGTAGAAATGTAAGCGTTGATCGAACGCAAACATTAATTCTGTCATCCACGCGCCTAGAAATCGTCTAAAACGCACGTAACTATTCTGATATTTAACCGTCGAACATTCGTGCAAACCACGTGTACAAACACGTTGATAATTCGATCACGTGTAAACGTCGCATCAACGTGACGTATAATATGACGTATGTCGTGTTCGGGTTGTAGTCTTGTGTATGGGCTGGTCTAAAGATCACGTGTAATTACGTGTCTGGAAGACGTGTAAATTACATCAATCAGTTTATTTCTTCCTTCTATAATTTCAGGAACATACACGACGTGATCAAACAAACAATCAGAGAGATAATAAATCTAGATTTCTGAACATCTCATCATTGTTCCTGGTGAATCCTGCATATATCGAAACGTTGCAGTGTTATTCAAGCGGCGGTATAGCGTAATGGTTAGGGCGTGCGACTAGTAATACGAACAGCGGCGAGCGTTCCGGGTTCAAACCCCAGCTAGGTCTTAGGGAAGCAAAAAAGTTACAGCGAACTCGAAATGCGTTTTAATTGACATGTGTACTCGAATATAAGTTAGGTTAACCTGAAACACCGAAAATAGCCAGTAAAAAGTTTTAAAAAAAAACTTTTTCGTAAAATTTTCTTTTTGCTTTTCCATGTACACAACGCGTATGTTCAACGTGTATTAAACGTTTAAAACACGTTCCGGGTGTTCCTCTATAACATCCACATAAACGAATAAATATTACGTTCAATTAACGTTTCTCAAACACGATGATATTGATAGTGTAAAATTTGGATAATACACGTCTTTTAAACGATCAAAAACCAGTGGAACGGCCGGACATTACATCGTTTCCGATACGTGTTCTTTCAACGGTAAATCAATGCCTATGGGCAACCGCGTAATCGACGTTTCTAAAACACGATGATATTGATCGTGTAAAAGATGTGTAATACACGTCTTTCAAACGTTGAAAAACTAGTGTAAAGGGCGGACTTTACATCGTTTCTGATACGTGTTCTCTCAATGAATATTACACGTTTATTCTACACGTGTTTGTGTTTTTGATCCACCATTTTTAAACGTGTATTCAACTATTTTGTGTTTATTGGGTTCGAAAGGTGAAATTCTAAGCTACGTTTTAAGACAAAAACCAACATGTGATCGCTTGTGAGTGGATACTAAGAGTCTATACAAAGTCAATATTTTCTTCGGAACAAAGGCACTTTACACGACTATCGTTAAACTACGTTAATATGAACAACAAGTAATATTTTTCAATTGTTAAGTAGGCAAAATTTTCTACATACCTTGAGGAAAGGCATCCATTTTCCGAAAATTGATTATCACATTCTATAACAACTGTAAAAATGTTCAAACTTGCGGTTAATAATACAGCGCGGCTGACGCCTAGGACCGTCACCGCCAAAGGTAAACTTTGAACTGAAATATCTACGGGACTATGAGGAATAAAGGGTCGGGACAGTCAGGTCATGACGCAGAATTTAGTTCTTAACCAATCCCTGTGATCGTTATACCTGCTTGTAAAAATTTTTGTTTTGGTTTTTGGCCACGAATTCGTGAAAATTCGCCACTGTGCGACGTGGGATGCCTCATATGTATTTTTCTAAAAAATGTAGAGCTTTTAAATCCGAGGATTTTTTTTCATCACAGTATATGCAAAATTATTTGTATAAGAAGGTACAGCTGCTACAACATATTGCCTACTTGGGATCAAGTTGTTCTATCTCCGCTAACTACTGAGTTGAGGAAATCGATTTTAAGGGGTACATATACCTACATATATACATATACCTACGTATACATGGGGCATTCCATGTCAACTCGACCAATGATTTTCCCTCACCATTTTTGATTCGCTTCATAATTTTTTATACTATTCTCCGAACACAAAAAAGCTCTTCTGAATTTTTTCAAATTTTTCCCGCCAACCCTTATTTTTTTATGATTATTCAAACCTATCTCAAAAACGCATTTTTTTTTAAATCTCAAAAAATTCTCAAAAATTTCATTTTCCATCTGGATCATTTTGACGCCTGTCCAATGATGGGCCGATTTTTTTTCCCCTTCTTTTTAGCACTTTAAACATTTTGAACGAACAAAACGCCATATTTCAACGTTACGAAAATTCTAAAAAAATTTCCAAATACCCCGTGATCGATTCTGAATGCATGAATATTTGACAGTTGGAAGAAATAATCGAGAGGTATTACATTCAGAATCGACCACGGGGTATTTGGGATTTTTTTTAGAATTTTCGTAACGTTGAAATATGGCGTTTTGTTCGTTCGAAATGTTCAAAGTGCTAAAAAGAAGGGAAAAAAAAATCGGCCCATCATCGGACAGGTGTCAAAATGATCGGGATGGAAAATGAAATTTTCCAGAATTTTTTTAGATTTGAAAAAAATGCGTTTTTGAGATAGGTTTGAATAATCATAAAAAAATAAGGGTTGGCGGGAAAAATCTGAAAAAATTCAGAAGAGCTTTTTCGTGTTCGGAGAATAGTATAAAAAATTATGAAGCGAATCAAAAATGGTGAGGGAAAATCATTGGTCGAGTTGTCATGGAATGCCCCACATACATATACCTTTGAATTTTCATAAAATCGATTTTTCTTTCTCGCGGATTTGTTACACTATGGGTCTAAAATACCTGTAAAAAAATTGGCATGTTGAAATTAGTAAAAATAGCAAAGTTACAGCTATTAAATTATTGGTTCCGAAGCACGCTAAGCGGCGCGCCACCACCAGCGATCAGAGGACGAATTTCGAGCATTTTTGTGATCTGCTAGCCGACTGCGACTTTTACAGTTTAATGGAATCATACATTCACATGTTTTCTTTCATTCTTTCCTAACGTGTGATAGTAATAGGGATACCTTGTATACACTCTTGTATTATACCTAGATTTGGTGGGTCAACTGTGAAGAGTAAGAGCATTTTCGGGAAGCCAACGTTGTTGTTACAATGAAATATTTCCATTCTAGAGGTTGGGATGGAAATAACGACATTTGCAGGAAAATTCTTCATCAATAAGTCAAGGCATCAGCTGAAGTTTTGCACAGCAAGTGTAATAAGTCCCTTGATAGCACAATATAAAACTTTTGTCGCTATTAATCATTTTTTAAAGTGTAGCGTTGTTTAAGTAGTAGATCCCATTGCAGCGATGACTCTCCAAGAGGTCCGAAAAGCCTGCTAGAAAATTTCAGAAGCTTTCCGTAAACACTCATCGGGGCTGCCCAACTACAGAATTCAGTCCGCGTTGAAGCTGCGAATAGGCTTGCGGAGCCCCGGTTGATGATGATAGCTTGTACCACGTTAAGGTAGTACCTCCATGGATTCAATGTGTTAAGAAATCTCTGAAATTTTGCCCACGTATTGATTCAGATGCTATCTAAATGTCTGTGCAATTTCCATCGGATTGACCGTTCCAAACTTGAGATAATTGCAATCGAAATCACCAATCTTAACACGTAAGCCCCATACCCAACGCACGTGAATGATACGTTTTATTTTCTGGTGTTTAGACCAGTGTTAAGAGTTACACGAAAAACTACGCAGGTACGAAGGGCAACTACCCAGACATTGTCTGAAAATTTCAGAATTATTTACCGTTTATTTTCGAAAATATAAACGCTGAAAGTCCGAAATATCGTCGATTTGAAGCGAGACCGACTGTTTGCTGTCTCCTTCCATCTCACAGTCGGTCTTGCCTCACGCATGCGCATCTGATTACTTTTACGTTAACCTATCCAAATGCCAGAGCGCGGACAGTCCTAACCAAAACTGTTGTCTGGCAGATTGAAGAATAGTCCTACTTTTTAGTCATTCACAAATATTATTCATGATTTCAATCACTTCATTGCTAATATCACGCGTTTTGAAGTAACTGATAAGTTTTTAGGATGTAATTATTCGAACTTATGCGCTGTTTTGACCACTTACCGTGTTCGCCTCAGTGATGAGTGGGGATGGGAAGAGTGAGTGAGAGGGTCAATAAATGAAACAGTAATTTCGCGGTAAACAAAAAGAAGCTTGCTTCGGCGTAAAAACCCTCACGGAGTAGAGGGAAAAGCCGAAGCAAGTCCGATATTTATTGGTAAAAGCACAGTGAAATTGGTACAAACAGAAACAAAGAACAGGTATAAGAGAACTGAGAACAAGAACAAATTTACAGTGAAACACAATATGTATAATGGCCGTTGCGGGCACGCTTCTTAATAACTAAATTGAATGCATTCAATTAACGTGAGTTACTCACCAATCTTCAAACCAACCGACCAGAGACATCAAAAAGAACCAGAAAGAACGCCGCAACTTCCACAGGCCCGTGGAAGCGGGGTTAATTGGGGAGTGTCCAAGTGGCCTTCGGCCGTGCAACCAACGTTCCCGACGTCTCGGAGACCACGCTGGGTTGCTCGGGCAACAGTACGTTGCCGCGCTGACACTCGCCCTGGGACGGGCACCTCGGATCACCGGATGGTGGCCGCGTCCCCCACAATCCAACTCAAGCCCAAGAGGGAACAGATCCCTAACTAACTCGAAATATGACGCAATCCATTCACCGGACTCGAACCGGACAGAGAAAACAATTGAAATGCGGAGAAAAACCGTTACGAATGCGCGAACGCAAGGGTAATCGAGAGAAGCTAAGACGCGAACGCACGGGGAATCAAGTGAAGCTAAGATGCGACCTGCCTAGTCAAGCGCTCGAGCCTAACTGACTAACGCTGTTCTCCCCCCTTGACTTGGCGTAGCGAGGCCTCGGAACGGCGCTCGCATACCCAACAGGCCCCTCTCAGAGGCAGCCAGCGCCATCACCCGACCAAACACCTTCAACATCACGAGGGCCGAGCGGCCCACGAAATTCGAGCGCGAACATGCGCACTGACATGACATGATTTGGACTACATTGTTATTGAAACTGTCGTGGAGGTACCTCCGTAAGGCAGTTACTTACAATCCAACAAGGAGGGAGTTGGCATGAACGACGATGCATACGGCCCGCGAACCTTTCAGAAAGAAGGAGGCTCACGGTATCGGTGGCGTTCGATAACAATACAAGCTTTTAACTTTGCGTAGGCCGGTCTGAGGCGCAGATTTGGTAGGAAGAATAGAAAAAGTTTATAAAAGCACCGAATCCGACCGGTGATCCGATTAGAAAGCCACAGTACATAGTTGACCTCTAGAATCGTTGACGCAGCAAAAGCTTGAACAGTCGGTTTCTGGAGAATGATTTTTTTTTACCGCTTTTGGTGGGGATAGTAGGAAAACAAGAAGAAAAAAATAAAAAATATGGGCAAAAGATTAATATCTCGGGTTATATTTACAATTTCAAAAATTCTTGCGCGCACAATCCATAATGGCATCTCTCCTGAACAATTTGGGACCGAAACAGCCAGAATCGGGCCTCCGATGCTATTCATTCCTTACGAGGCCCGAGAGAATCTGTATTTCTAAATTTAGCGTAACTCTTATACGACTGACAAGATGAAAGTAATATATTTCGTCCGATAAAATCAAATATGTGAATGTAAAAGATAGCGAACGATAGAGTCTACCAAAACAAACACCTGACACTGGGACAATGACGTGTCTATAGTAATACCATAATACAAGTTTCGAGTAAAGATTCTTGCAGCCCCTCGGTGGTCTAATTGGACAAGGCATCGCAGTACAAATGCGGAGGTCCCGTTCAAACCCGGGCCGAGGAAATCTTTGCTCGAAGAATTAAAAATAAAATTTTGATTCTTCTATAGGTTTTTTTCGGTCCTACCAAGGTTTGCACGCTCAAATAGAGGAAGAATTTCTCCTTGGTGGGTACCAATAATTAATTAATTTGGTTCGCCTCGTCCGATAAATTCAAATATGTGAATGTGAAAGTAATATATGATATAAAATATGGATATTGAGGGCAAAACCCCCTTCAAACATCATGATTCTTTTAGATTCCATCCAACTCTCGTATTCGCCAGAAAAAAATCTCAGTTAACTCCACCGCCCCGAATAACCTGGTTATTACTGCAGATTATGCACAAAAATGTCACATGGGAACGTTGTTGCATTTGAAGGGGAAAATAGGTTCTGGAAGTGAATGTCAATCGAAAGTCATCGACATATTCTGAGATTTCGGTAATAGCAATATTTTTTCAAATGGGACGACCTATTTTCTTGCACATTGCGAGGAAGCTAACATCGAGCACTACGCTTGGAAGGGGGGCTCGATCCTTAAACTTTATGTTACAAGAAAAGGTAATTACCTTTTATCATGATATCATATATATGATATCATATACCCTATCATGATAGGGTAACCTAAGGCGGTTTTTCAAACCAGCTTTTTATCACCATTAGTAATAATAAAAGAGAAAGTGTGCTAAAAGCGTTTCAATTGTGATTGTCTCGTAGAGGCAAGTTTCTTCTTATGACTATTGTATAGTCACCGGTGAAGGCTCGTTTCAGTCAGGTTTAAATAAGATTTCTTTACAGACAGATCGAAATTTCGACGTCGCGAATCCTTCGATACGCAGTTCTTCTCTTTACGTTCGTGGGATTGACGTAGTTCCTTCCTTTCTTCAAGAATTAAGCTCTCGATCCTCTGAACAGCTAAACTCAGACCAACTTAAACCCCTTCAGTCCCTTTTGGTGTATTTTCAGGACGCTTTTGTGAAAAACCCTACAGATGTTGTACGCTGTTCTGTAGCTCAACACCAAATGAACAGGGCCGTCTTAAGGGGATGCTCTACTCGATTTCTATCACGAAAATTATTTTCTCGAATATCTTCTAAACGGAGCTTCCAAACGGACTGTCCTTTGGGAATCCGATGATTCACGAGGGCCAGATTCGATTAAACTGATGAGTCATCGAAATTGAAAAAAAATGATTTGTTATTACATCGTAAGAGGTGGGGGCGTCACCTATTTCCATTGATAGCTAAGTCTACGCGCCGCAATTGCAAAAAACAGCTTTTTGGCACCTTGCCACGTGCAATGCCGAACACAAATATACCAAAACATCGTGGTTTTGCGCAAAAACAAAGACGTGGTTTGTGTCCTACGAAAATGTGTCAATTTGGCGATAGTCAAACAGCTGGGATCATGGTGGGTCATGGTGAATCATGGACGGCAAAGAGTTTTCGGCAGCGGCCGAAAGATGCGTCCTCCGCGTATCCCTAGGACCGCGTCGGTAAGTACGCTATCCGCCTAGTGTCGGACTGATCTCACCGATCCAGCGATCGAAGCACGTGGGATGTGGCACGTCTTTGTTTTTGCACAAAACCACGATGTTTTGGTATATTTGTGTTCGGCATTGCACATGGCAAGGTGCCAAGAAGCTGTTTTTTGCGATTGAGGCGCGTAGACTTAGCTATCAATGGAAATAGGTGACGCCCCCACCTCTATGGAGACTAGAGGGAAGGAGACCGAGCTCCGTGTATCAAGGAGCGGTACCACTTTCCGCGCTTTAAAACATATATATATTAATATTCGTCGTCCGAGGCGCCTCTGCCGGCAGCCTGAGTTGCCAAAGTTTGTATCATAATGTTTGGCACACGAAGCTCCATCCACCTCTGCCAGGGGCGCGTCGATAGCAAAATCCTAATTCTTAGCACGGAGTATAGCTATATATCGCTCTATATTATATAAAGATATCGCCGCCACCGCCGCCGCCGCCACCGCCGTGTCAAGATTTGGAAGGTCGACCCCCCCTACCCCCCCTACCCCCCTACTCCTACTCTCCCTACCACCCTACCCCCCCAGAGGTCATGTCAGGACGTGTCAGGTCATGACAGGTCATGTCAGGACATTTCAGGTCATAACAGGACATGTCAGGTCACAACAAGTCATGTCAGGACAGGACTGTTAAAAACAGTAAAAAAACCACTTACAATTAGTATATGAATCATGGGATCCTAATCTTTCCGTAATCCGTGCAGAAACCTCATGTCAGGCGTAACAGGTCATGACGGGTCATGTCAGGTTATAACAGGTCATGTCAGGACATGTCAAGTCATAATACAGAAAACTGTTAAGAACTGTAAAAAACCACTCACACTTAGTATATGAATCATGGGATCCCAATCCGCCGTCGACCTTCGAAATCTTGACACGGCGGCGACGGCGACCGCGGCGATATATTTATATAATATAGAACGATATATATATAAAAACCCCAGAGATTACCCAGAATCCCCCACGAACACCCGAAGTCGTCCGGAAATACACCCGAAGTCTTCCGGAAAGAACCGAACCGAAGTCGTCATTACAGGTCATGTCAGGACGTGTCAGGTCATGACAGGTCATGTCAGAACATGTCAGGTCATAAAAGGACAAGTCAGGTCACAAGAGGTCATGTCAGGACAGGACTGTTAAAAACGGTAAAAAACCACTCATAGTTAGTATATGAATCATGGGATCCCAATCTCTCAGTAATCCGTGCAGAAACCTCATGTGAGGCGTAACAGGTCATGTCAGGACGTGTCAGGTCATGACAGGTCATGTCAGGACATGTCAGGTCATAACAGGACATGTCAGGTCACAACAAGTCATGTCAGGACAGGACTGTTAAAAACGGTAAAAAAAACCACTCACAATTAATATATGAATCATGGGATCCCAATCTTTCAGTAATCCGTGCAGAAACCTCATGTCAGGCGTAACAGGTCATGTCAGGTCATAACAGGTCATGTCAGGACATGTCAAGTCATGATACAGAAAACTGTTAAAAACTGTAAAAAACCACTCACACTTAGTATATGAATCATGGGATCCCAATCTCCCAGTAATCCGTGCACAGAAACCTTTCGCGCGAAACCACTATAACCGAGATCACACTTTTTCATTCCATACAGAATTTTCAATTTCTTCTTTTTGACTTTTTTCACCATGTACAAAATATTACTGAATACAATCCGTGCAGAAACCTCATTCGGGGGGTTGGCGCGCGAAGCGCGCAGGGGGGCGAAGCCCCCCTAGTACAATATATATATCATATTTCGAGCGCAGAAGACGTGGACGTTTCTGCAGGAGTGGGGCAGACCAAGCTCGGTCTGATTCCCTCTAGTCTCCATACCCACCTCTTACGATGTAATAACAAATCACTTTTTTTCAATTTCGATGACTCTCATCAGTTTAATCGAATCTGGCCCTCGTGAATCATCGGATTCCCAAAGGACAGTCCGTTTGGAAGCTCCGTTTAGGAGATATTCGAGAAAATAATTTTCGTGGTAAAAATCGAGTAGAGCACTCCCTTAAGGTTGGGAGCGCTCATGGGCTGCCCTAGACGAAGCGCCCCCCCATTGACTACTAATTTGGAAATAATGCAAAGTCGACGGACGAAAAGGAAGAGCGAAAGAAGCGCATATTCGACGCATCGCGATGTTTGGAACGGGATACGTGCATCATCACAAACACACAACAGCTGACTTTCTTAGCGATCATTGGAGTGTCTCAAATGAATTTTTTTGTAGCAGGTATGAATTTGCTGTGAAGGAACTCACAATCAGGTGAGAAATCCTTTCTTCACCAGTCGAATTTCGCGAATAAGTTCTTTTTTTTTGCACAGGCATTGGAAAGACACTTCTTGACAGCTGTTTTCGATCCATAAGGTAGCACTTCATAATGCTGAGTTCCAAGTTGCGCGGTTACAAGTTTTTATACCCCAGTTTCTGTACGCAGTTCGTGCGGATCTCAACTGACGTCGAAGTGACGGTCAATTCCTTTTCCGTGAAAAATATTGTATGGGGCGCACGCGTGAAGTGATTGTTCACCAAGGATTATGTTTTTTCGGGAGAAGTCCGATTTGACTCAAACTGGATTTGACTTAGACAATATTATACAATGAATTATTCTACACGGCGTTACTATGCACGGCGTTATTCTACACAACATTATTTTACACAGATTTTATTGTGCACGGTTTGACTTAGCGCGAAATTTGTAAGTGTCTTTTTTCGCGCTGCGCTATTATAAACAGTTTTTTTTCATACACGGATGTATTTTGCACGGATTTTATTTTACACGTTTTTATGAAATCGAGATAAGAATATATTTCCACACAGTTTTTATTCTGCACGGCATTATGATGCACGAGCATTATTCTACACGACATTATCAAGCACGAGATTTATTCTACACGGAGTTATTATGCACGGGTTTTATTCCACACGGCATTATTGTGCACGGGTTTTATTGTACACGGCGTTATTGTGCACTAATTTGATTTTACATGATATAAAACGCAGACGGTGTTCTGGGAAGGGTTAGAACAAGTTAGGACAGACACTGACGGTTAGAAAAAGTTAGGCCAGCCAATGATACAACACACACAGGCACACATGATACACCGCAGACGGTGGTCTGGGAAGGGTTAGAAAAAGTGAGGACAGCCACTGACGGTCAGAAAAAGTTAGGACAGCCACTAATACAACACACACGCACACATGATACACCGCAGACGGTGTTCTGGGAAGGGTTAGAACACGTTAAGACAGCCACTGACGGTTAGAAAAAGTTAGGCCAGCCAATGATACAACACACACAAGCACACATGATACACCGCAGACGGTGGTCTGGGAAGGGTTAGAAAAAGTTAGGACAGCCACTGACGGTTAGAAAAAATTAGGACAGCCACTGATACAACACACACACGCACACATGATACACCGCAGACGGTGGTCTGGGAAGGGTTAGAACAAGTTAGGACAGCCACTGATACAACACACACACGCACACATGATACAACGCAGAAGGTGTTCTGGGAAGGAATTGAAGTGGATGTATTTTTTTGTTCACTTACCTTTCCTTTCCATTCCCCCCAATTTCAAAGAGTTCAATTATTTTCAGCAACAGTTGAACATCATTCACAAGTATTCATCTAAGAGCAAGACCATTGGCCTATTCATTTCAATGTTTTGTTCCCCCGAATATTTCATTGATTGACAGTGACGAATATCAAGAATTCTGCAGGAATTGTGAAAACGAAGGCGTAGATCGGCAAATGTCATATAAAATCAAATTAGTGCACAATAACGCCGTGTAGAATAAAACCCGTGCATAATAACTCCGTGTAGAATAAAACTCGTCTTGATCATGTCGTGTAGAATAATGCTCGTGTACAATAATGCCGTGCAGAATAAAAACTGTGTGGAAATATATTTTTATCTCGATTTCACACAAATTTGTAAAGTATAATCCGTGCAAAATACATCCGTGTACGAAAAAAACTGTGTATAATAGCGTAGCGAGAAAATAGACACTCACAAATTTCGCGCTAAGTCAAACCATGCTCAATAAAATCTGTGTCAAATAATGTTGTGTAAAATAACGCCGTGTATAATAACGCCGTGTGGATCAATCTTGTATACAATATTGTCTGAGGCAAATCCGATTGAGTCAAATATATACCTTCGTCCTTCTCTGTTTTTTCGTATAACTCTTCGATCGTTAAAGGCATCAAAAAGTGACTTTTTGATGCCTATGCCGTGAAATAATCAAATAGATAATCATGTGACATGCGTTCAAAGTGACTGTTATTCATCAAGGTCATTTCACGTGGGCACACCATACAATATTTTTGACGGAAGAGGCATTGAATGTCACTTTGACGCCGGTTGAGATTCGCACGAAGTGTGCATAGAAACTGCGGTATAATGACTTTATGCCGCAACTTTAGACTGCGCACTTCGAACTGCGCATCAAAGTTGCTGTATAAACACTGTACTGCAACTTGGAACTTGTCGGTAAAATGTGCCACTTTACGAATCGAAAACAGGCGTCGAAATAGTATATTGTGCAACTCGTGCGGGAAGTTGGCGATTCTCGATGAGTGAGAGTATGGCGCACGAGTCGCAGGCGAGTTGTCACGAGCCGCAGGCGAGTGTCACGAGCCGTAGACGAGTGTCGACATGCTCGCACGATTCGGGGATCGACAACCCGCACGCGTTGCATACTATGCTTTTTGTAACCCCTTGCAATGGGTAGTTCGATTTCGCCGCCGCGGCACTCGGCACTCTAACCTGAGCGTGGCGTAGAGCAGCACACGCGATCGTAGTTACCAAGTGTCCCGTCTGATGGCGCTAGCTAACAGAGTCTCGCTGAGACTAGCGTGAAATAATATTCATTATTTCACGCTAAAACATATTATTTCACGCTAAAACCGTCGTCTGCTATATTATTTCACGCTCTCCGCCCAGCGCAGTAATCGACCGCTTCGCGCACTTCCCGCGGTGCGCGAAATCGAACTTCCCATGCAAGTGTTGCAAAAATTGAATTTTCAATGCTTGTGCCGTAAGAAAATATTGTATGGGCACGCGCGTAAAAATTACTGTTCGGTGAGAATTATGTTTTCAGTCATTTTCGTTTCCTTTGCCTAAGGCTCGGCAGGCACGCTAACGGCTTGAACTCAAAACGTAACCTTGCCCAAAAACAGTTACTCCATGCGCCTGTCACATGAATATCCATTCTAACACCACCTTAACCACGTCCAATTTTGGTGCTTTTACCTGGGCTATAGCCTCGCTAGCCCATGCCTTAAGACCGCCCTGCAAATAAATGTGGAGAATCATTCTCATATCAAACAAATCTTCCTGACAATCAGGGGTCCAATCGAATGCAATTTTTTTTCCTGTAAGAGAATGAGAATGGGCTTAGCCAGAGTAGCAAAACCCTTCACGAATTTCCGGTAGTTAGTGCACAGACCTATAAAACTTTGAACGTCTAGTTTTTGATTGCTTCGTTTCGTTCTTTGCGTGTGTGTACTCCCTATCTCTGAATCGAAATAACGAATCTTTTTTTTCTAACAAGAAGCACTTTACTCTTTTCAATTTTAAGCCAAATTCTCGTAATCTGTTAAAAACTTTGGTCGTTATTTTGACATTCTCGCCCACGGTTTTTCCACAGATTACAATATCATTTAAGAATACCTGAACTTGTGGCATTCCCGCAAAAATTTGTTCCATTGCTCTCTGAAAAAAACCGGGTGCTGACGCTATACTATAATATGGTGATTTGTTTGGTTAAAATAAGCCTCGGTGAGTGCTTATTGTTAGAATTTTCTTACTTTCCTCTTCGACTTGGACTTGCACATACGCTTCCTTTAAATATATTTTTGTAACACATGCACGATTTCTGCGTTTTTTTGACCTATTAAGCCGGCCTAAAGTGACCTTTTTTTGACCAGCTCGAATAAGCTGGCAAAAATGAATCCATTTTTGCCCGCTTTTCAATAAGTATATTTTTCAATATATATATATACTAGGGGGGCTTCGCGCGCCAACCCCCCGATTCAGGTTGTATTCAGTAATATTTTGTACATGGTGAAAAAAGTCAAGAAGAAGAAATTGAAAATTCTGTATGGAATGAAAAAGTGTGATCCCATTTATAGTGGTGTGGAAACGATAATATTCGGATTGAAATCCTGTCATACTCTTTATTCTGATTGAAACCCCGATTTGGGTTGATTAAATTAAATCAAAATATTCATAATTAAAAAAAAAAAAAATTCCGGGGATTTCCCGGAATTCGTGGGGGATTCTGGGTAATATTCTGGGTTAGGTTAGGTTAGGTTAAGTTATGTTAGGTTAGGTTAGGTTAGGTGGGGGGAATTCGTGGGGGATTCTGGGTAACCTTGACACGGCGGCGGCGGCGGCGGTGGCGGCGATATCTTTATATAATATAGAACGATATATACATTCATACATACATATATATATAGTGGTTTTTTTTTAGAGTCTTTAACAGTCCTGTCCTGACATGACCTGTTGTGACCTGACATGTCCTGTTATGACGACTTCGGTTCGGTTCTTTCCGGAAGACTTCGGGTCTTTCCGGAAGACTTCGGGTGTATTTCCGGACGACTTCGGGTGTTCGTGGGGGATTCTGGGTAATCTCTGGGGTTTTCCGGGAATTCGTGGGGGATGAGGTTAGGTTAGGTTAGGTTAGGTGGGGGATTTCGTGGGGGATTCTGGGTAATATCTGGGGTTTTCCCAGAATTCGTGGGGGATTCTGGGTAATCTTGACACGGCGGCGGCGATATCTTTATATAATATAGAGCGATATATATATACAGGGTGGTTTGGAATGCTCCCACTTTGAGGTCATCAGAGGGTTCCTCGACGCAAAATAAGACGAAAATCATTCCTGCAATTTTTTTGTTAGAGCCATGGTTTCCAAGTAATAGCCGATTAGAGTCCGCCAATCCTAGCGCAGATCAGCGACCGGCTCAGGGCCGTCGCACAGTGGCTCGAAATCGTTAAAAACCGACCGAAACTACAAAAAAGACGAAAATTGTGACAAAAAGTTTTCGGGGTCGCTGATTACGAATCTGGACTCAAAATTATCAAAAACAAGATGGCGGCCCCAATATGGCGGCCGGAGACGATCAAAAATCGTCAGATATACGTGAAACTCGATACTCAGGGGTTCGCAGGGTCTCTGATTACGAATCTGAACTCAAAATTATCAAAAACAAGATGGCGGCCCCAATATGGCGGCCGGAGACGATCAAAAATCGTCAGATATACGTGAAACTCGATACTCGGGGGTTCGCATGGTCTCTGATTACGAATCTGAACTCAAAATTATCAAAAACAAGATGGCGGCCCCAATATGGCGGCCGGAGACGATCAAAAATCGTCAGATATACGTGAAACTCGATACTCGGGGGTTTGCAGGGTCGCTGAATACGAATCTGAACTCAAAATTATCAGAAACAAAATGGCGGCCACAATATGGTGGCCTAAGATGCTCAAAAGTCGTCAGATTTGCAGACTTCCTAATAACATCATACTTTTTTCTCCAGATCCTGAAATAACACCACAAACCGACACAACGTTGATCAAAGATAAAAATCACAACATTCGACACGAGTTCTCTAACACTCATATGATACCCGAAATATTTTTCCGATATTGTACAATTAGATTTCGAGTTGATTGTACTAGCTTTCGTATTGTTGTATTTGTTACAATTTGTCGTTACATCTACGAACACATGCTCATGGGCGATTCCACGTCAACTGTGACACTCCTGTCCCTCATAGTCAGCGATTTCGATGAAATTTGGTGAACACGTAGGTTTTGGAGGGAAACAACTTTTGGCCAAAGGATTTTCGGAAATTCGGAAAAGTATAGGAGTTGCGGAGCCTGAAAATTTTCGGACGTCGATTTCTTGATAAAACATATCCCTGACACGAGTTATCGTAATCCAAATCCGTTTTAACGACTTGGCGTGGAAAACTATGAAGTTCCAAGGGAAAAATACGTCACTCATGACAAACAAATAAATTAATGTTTATTATGCACAAAAACATTGAAAATCGTTTTTTAATCGTGTTCTCTCACTTTGTAAATTATGAAAAAAAATCAAGGTATTCCTTTTGGTTTTCTCTTGGATTTCGCCCATCGAAAAGTATGGTGTCTCTTTTCGTTTGCCTATCAATAAAGGTCGAAGTCGGTCAGACGCGCGCTCTTGCCGTGCAGTGCAAGCCAGTGTTGGGCGAATTTGAATTAATACACTACAAATTACAAATTACAATTCGTAACGATTTCTTTTTTGTAATCAAACCAAAATCCATTACTCATTACAATTGTAATTCGTAATTAAGGAAGCAGGTCGTTGTAGGCGCACCTAAATAAGGTCAAAATTCAAAATTCATGAATTTTTTTCTCTGGTCGATTTTTTTTTCTCACAAACGGTTAGAACTATGGTTCAGTACAACATTTGATGTACAATTCGTATTTTTTTGAAGTCTGATTATTGAAAACTGGAAGAATGGCTGCATTGTTCTCGAAACGCTGTCTTCCAAGTCTGTGGACACTGTCACTTGTACACTGTTGATCTGATTGGAATCAAATTTTCACAGGATTATCTCCAATAATTTAACCAGTCTTCGACGAGCCGGTTTTTTACATTTTTGATTTCCCTTCATGTTACGCTACCTGAAAGGTCAAGAAATGTACTAAAATTTTTTTTTTTTTACTTCAAATGTTAACAATATCCTAAAAAAAAAATTGTATCCAAAAAACGGCTCTTCGAACACTGGTTTAGACATTGCAGATGATCCGGTTCAAATTTCTTCTACATCACATTAACAGTGTGCAAGTGACAGTGTCCACAGACTTTGAAGACAGCGTTTCGAGAGGAACGCTGCCGCCATTTATCCAGTTTTGAATAATCTGATTTTTTCTTAAATATGAAGTGTGCATCAAGTATATCACACAATGGTGGAAACCGTTGGTGACAAAAAAGAATTTCGACCGAAAAAAAATAATTATAATTTGTGTCCTTATTTAGGTTTGCCTACACTGACCTGCCCCCTTAATCTGAAATACATTACCCATTACAATTGTAATTTGTAATCAATCCGAAATACGTTACCCATTACAATTGCAAACTGTAATTAAACCGAAATAAAATAACCATTACAATTTTTATTTGTGATTGAACTGAAATACAATTACCATTCATTTTTAATTTGTAATGCTTGATGCATTTCGGTTTGATTACATTTTCAAATTGTGATGGTTGATGGATTTGAGTTTAATTACAAATTACAATCGAAATGGGCAATTTATTTCGGTTTGATTACGAATTGCAATTGTAATGAGTAATGGATTTTGGTTTGATTACAAATTGGAAATCGTTACGAATTGTAATTTGTAATTTGTAGTCAATTAATTACAAATTCGCCCAACACTGGCTAGCACTGCACGGCAAGAGTGCGCGTCTGACCGACTTCGACCTTCATTGATAGGCAAACGAAAAGAGACACCATACTTTTCGATGGGCGAAATCCAAGAGAAAACAAAAAGGAATACCTTGATTTTTTTTCATAATTTACAAAGTGAGAGAACACGATTGAAAATCGATTTTTAATGTTTTTCTGCATAATAAACATTAATTTATTTGTTTGTCATGAGTGACGTATTTTTTCCTTGAAACTTTATAGTTTTCCACGCCAAGTCGTTAAAACGGATTTGGATTACGATAACTCGTGTCAGGGATATGTTTTATCAAGAAATCGACGTCCGAAAATTCTCAGGCTCCGCAATTCCTATAGTTTTCCGAATTTCCGAAAATCCTTCGGCCAAAAGTTGTTTCTCTCCAAAACCTACGTGTTCACCAAATTTCATCGAAATCGCTGACTATGAGGGACAGGAGTGTCACAGTTGACGTGGAATCGCCCTCATCATTGTGTCATCCGAAATATGAATTATTAGCATAAGCACGAAACTTCCAGAGTCGCTTGAAAATGACGCGATGCGGCGCGCCAGCCAGTGTCCGTATTATAAGACCGAAAAACTGCCGCACGCCAAGTCCGGAAAGCGCTCGTCCACACTGTAATTCATCTTATCGCGAGGAAGGTACCGAGGGTGGCTAACATTTTTTCGAATTCTTTCAGGTAATAGTATAAACTTGAGACCTAAACTCGTTTCATCACCTGATCCGGCGGTATACGTAACTTTGAGGTTAGTTAAGAACGAAAATCGTCAAAATTCACTGTCTTTGTTATGTTCAGCAATCTACATCAGCAATGATGTTCAGATCAAACAAACGTGAAATAAGATTGTCTAAGTGCACGAAGCTGTGATAGTTGAGCCGCGGTGCTCAACTTCATACTCGGAGCGCAAACGACCGTTTTCTCGGTCGGTAAATAATGTACTATTTTTCGGATGAAAAAATTCACATGCATTCAGGTATCAACTTTCAGCGGACCATTTCTCTGATGCTAATGAAAATGAATCAATAGCAGTAATAAAAATTTCCGTGCATACGTAAGAAAAATGAATCGAGGCATTAATTTTGGAAATTGAAATAATGATTCATTCAAGGTCAAATTTTCTACGTGAATGAACCCGAAAAACGGTTGGAAAGGAATTTTGTAGTCAGTACGTCACGGATCACGAATACCCCACCTTGCTTCCGAAGAATGGTTGCTAGGAAATAAGACACATTCAATATCATAAATCTATAGATCTTGCATGTAACGCAAGAAGCTGATGCATTGAAAATGTCCTTCGTTATCTTGTTTTCGTGCATTTTTTCATCTGAATCTCTAAATTTACATGCTGCGCTATTATTATTGCCATCTATGATTATACTACGAATCATCATGTGCACCGTGAAATCTACATTACTCGTTCAATTGTTTTCGATCTTTTATTTATTTATTCAACTTTTCATTATGCACTTCCGTTGCATCGCTTCCGTTGTACCATTTCAAGATTTGATCCCACAGACCTCACTACTGACCCGAAAACGGAAGCATTTTCAATGCTAAAAATATATGATAGTTATGCTTCTGTATTGTGCAAAAAAAAGAAAATGCCATAAGGTTTCCTGTTTTAGGAAGATTGTGCCCATGTCTTATTGTAGCGCATGTTGTGAGCTGCACACTCTGTTTGGACGTAAAAGAAAGCTCAAAATAGAACATATTGCTGCATTCGACGGAATTTCTATTAACAGTATTCTTCCTCTTCTCATAATTGTCTCCAAGGGAATCCGCAATTGAAATTCATTCATTGAATTGATGCGTGCAAGCTCTAATTTGTACAACCTATGAGGTTGCTAGATTTTTGTGTGCATGATTCCAGATAAGAGATGGTGTTCGTCTGTCCCCATAAAGTATGACCGATCTTTGCATTTTTCTGAACCGGTATTTGTGAATGAAAAAGAATGTGGTGAAATTAGGCTGTGCGAATAGCGTTTGAATTAAATTGGGAATTTGAGCTTTCGAATAATTCGAATCATCGAACAGTTCGAGTTTTCGAATAATTCGACACATTTGAAGTATTCGAATCGTTGAAATATCCTAATTATTCGCGCTTTTCGAACTCCTCGATTTTTTTTTGAGATTCGGACCTTGTGAAGATTGGAATCAACCGAATAAGTCGAGTACGTATTATTCGTGTTATTCGATCCGAATACCCAACATTTCAATATCATGTCAATAGAGCTCTATTTTTCCGCTCACTCGGTTCAACTAATTTCTTCCTATATTCCAGGCAGGATACATACCCACAGTCGATCAACGAACAAATATGTACGAACAATTTGAGAGATAGAAATCCTCGTCTTGATTTTTATTTCGCAAGCAGGTGAGAGTGGAGCTAGCTTTGAACACATTCAGGGAAGGAGCCAACCTGACGGTTAGCGTCAGGCTATTCCATAAATAGGCTGCCGAAAGAGAAAACAAATTGCGCTAGGTGGAGGTTCTATGAGCAGAAATAGCAAGGGACGTGGACGAGTATACATTCGCTATCCTAGAAGAGCACCGGATGTCAGGATCAAATTCAGAAAAGTAATATCCCAGGTAAGAAGGCGAGGATGTTAAAAGGTTACCTGGAACAATATGGAGCCAAGAAAGTATAGACGATGATCTGCGACTGATAACCATTCCAACTTTAGTCAATACGGCATAATGTGGACGTCTCTCCTGAGATTAAAAATAAATCTAATTCCACTATTAACTAATCTCTGGAGCTTGAGATTCGAATAGTTCGTGAGACCATGATAAACCAAAGAACAATAGTCGGTATGGAGCTTGATTAGAGCCGAAACAAGCATGGATTCAACCCGAGGAGAGAGGATGTCTTGGAGAAATTTGAATTTCTGAAGTGTGGCATAAACTTTCGTAGAGACCTGAGCCATATGTATGTACATACATTCCAAGAAAGATCATTAGAAATAAAGACTTCAAAATTACGCACTGAGTCAATGTATGGCACAGGTATGTTGTTAATAACAATGGGCGGTAGATTACGCCATCCGCGTTGCTCGATACACGCAGAGCTACCTAAATTTTTTTATTCCGATCAACGAACAATATTTTGGTCATTTCTATTTGCTCACTTACTGCTAGAATTGCAACGGTTAATTTTCCATAAGCGCTCACTTCAAAATGTGAAGATGAAAGAATCGATTTCGGAGGGTGATTGATCGAAACTAGCGGCACCGCAGCATTCGCTCAATTCCCGGTGCGATGAATAAAGGAAAAACTCCTCCCTTTTATCGGCCAGATACTATCTTATTGTTTTATTTGACTCCCGTCCGATCGTAGTTTTGTCGCGTAGACTCGGCAAGATCGCGCCCGCTTCCCGCGCTAAAGCTGGCACCACGCGGCAGGGACCACCGGGCCGCGGCGCACAGTGGTTCGGAATCGCGAAAAGGTGGCCAAAACCACAAAAATAAAAATTCCATTTGAATAGTTTTGATTGTTGGGTGGGGTAGTGTATGCATACTCAGTATGCATCCAATTCTGACACATTGAAAAGCTAACCTTCTTACCGGCGGTTGTAGTTGAGCCCTAACTTAGCCTGCGCTGAGTGTGAGCGCGCGACGCTAAAATCTTACTGAAATTACTAGGTTGCCACTTACTAAGTTTCGTTAACCACTGAAAATTTAACAGCAGATCGTCAGATGAAAAATTTGGCAGTATGCACGTGATTCCTGAGGGTATGTATCACAGCTTCGTGCACTTAGACAATCTCATTTCACGTTTGTTTGATCTGAACATCATTGCTGATGTAGATTGCTGAACATAACAAAGACAGTGAATTTTGACGATTTTCGTTCTTAACTAACCTCAAAGTTACGTATACCGCCGGATCAGGTGATGAAACGAGTTTAGGTCTCAAGTTTATACTATTACCTGAAAGAATTCGAAAAAATGTTAGCCACCCTCGGTACCTTCCTCGCGATAAGATGAATTACAGTGTGGACGAGCGCTTTCCGGACTTGGCGTGCGGCAGTTTTTCGGTCTTATAATACGGACACTGGCTGGCGCGCCGCATCGCGTCATTTTCAAGCGACTCTGGAAGTTTCGTGCTTATGCTAATAATTCATATTTCGGATGACACAATGATGAGCATGTGTTCGTAGATGTAACGACAAATTGTAACAAATACAACAATACGAAAGCTAGTACAATCAACTCGAAATCTAATTGTACAATATCGGAAAAATATTTCGGGTATCATATGAGTGTTAGAGAACTCGTGTCGAATGTTGTGATTTTTATCTTTGATCAACGTTGTGTCGGTTTGTGGTGTTATTTCAGGATCTGGAGAAAAAAGTATGATGTTATTAGGAAGTCTGCAAATCTGACGACTTTTGAGCATCTTAGGCCACCATATTGTGGCCGCCATTTTGTTTCTGATAATTTTGAGTTCAGATTCGTATTCAGCGACCCTGCAAACCCCCGAGTATCGAGTTTCACGTATATCTGACGTTTTGTGATCGTCTCCGGCCGCCATATTGGGGCCGCCATCTTGTTTTTGATAATTTTGCGTTCAGATTCGTAATCAGAGACCATGCGAACCCCCGAGTATCGAGTTTCACGTATATCTGACGATTTTTGATCGTCTCCGGCCGCCATATTGGGGCCGCCATCTTGTTTTTGATAATTTTGAGTTCAGATTCGTAATCAGAGACCCTGCGAACCCCTGAGTATCGAGTTTCACGTATATCTGACGATTTTTGATCGTCTCCGGCCGCCATATTGGGGCCGCCATCTTGTTTTTGATAATTTTGAGTCCAGATTCGTAATCAGCGACCCCGAAAACTTTTTGTCACAATTTTCGTCTTTTTTGTAGTTTCGGTCGGTTTTTAACGATTTCGAGCCACTGTGCGACGGCCCTGAGCCGGTCGCTGATCTGCGCTAGGATTGGCGGACTCTGATCGGCTATTACTTGGAAACCATGGCTCTAACAAAAAAATTGCAGGAATGATTTTCGTCTTATTTTGCGTCGCGGAACCCTCTGATGACCTCAAAGTGGGAGCATTCCAAACCACCCTGTATATACTAGGGGGTTCCGCCCCCCTGCGCGCTTCGTGCGCCAACCCCCCGATTCGGGTTGTATTCAGTAATATTTTGTACATGGTGAAAAAAGTCAAGAAGAAGAAATTGAAAATTCTGTATGGAATGAAAAAGTGTGATCTCGGTTATAGTGGTTTCGCGCGAAAGGTTTCTGCACGGATTACTGGGAGATTGGGATCCCATGATTCATTGTATACTAAGTGTGAGTGGTTTTTTACAGTTTTTAACAGTTTTCTGTATCATGACTTGACATGTCCTGACATGACCTGTTATGACCTGACATGACCCGTCATGACCTGTTACGCCTGACATGAGGTTTCTGCACGGATTACTGAAAGATTAGGATCCCATGATTCATATACTAATTGTAAGTGGTTTTTTTTACCGTTTTTAACAGTCCTGTCCTGACATGACTTGTTGTGACCTGACATGTCCTGTTATGACCTGACATGTCCTGTTACCTGACATGACCTGTCATGACCTGACACGTCCTGACATGACCTGTTATGACGATTTCGGTTCGGTTCTTTCCGGAAGACTTCGGGTCTTTCCGGAAGACTTCGGGTCTTTCCGGACGACTTCGGGTCTTTCCGGAAGACTTCGGGTCTTTCCGGAAGACCTCGGGTATTTTCGGAAGACTTCGGATCTTTCCGGAAGACTTCGGGTATTTCCGGAAGACTTCGGGTCTTTCCGGAAGACTTCGGGTCTTTCCGGAAGACTTCGGGTGTTCGTGGGGGATTCTGGGTAATCTCTGGGGGATTAGGTTAGGTTAGGTTAGGTTAGGTTAGGTTTAGGAACGCTTTGGACAGGGGAACGGCGGAACGGGGAATCTTTCATGGGGGGGTCGTCGTCGTCGACCTTTGAAATCTTGATATATACAGAGTGGAGGGGAAGGGAGGGGGTGGGGGGGGGGGGGTCCGTCGTCGTCGTCGTCCAGAATCCCCCCACCCCCTCCCTTCCCCTCCACTCTGTATATATCAAGATTTCAAAGGTCGACGACGACGACCCCCCCCATGAAAAGATTCCCCGTTCCGCCGTTCCCCTGTCCAAAGTGTTCCTAAACCTAACCTAACCTAACCTAACCTAGCCTAACCTTTTTTTTTTTTTTTTTGACCGAAACTGTCGCCGAGTTGGAGTTCCTCGACCCGGGAGTTAGGAACTGCCTTTCGGCATTGCGTCTAACTCTCCGGCGTTGGACAGCCGGTATGGGGTAAAGGTCAAGTCAGGTCAAGCCCCTCTACTTTTCTCAACCGGGCTTGGGACCGGCTATGGCAGTCGCCCCTGGTCGGGAGCCCCTCCCCGTGGGGACGCGGGGCAGCACCCTTCCAAGGGATGTCGGTGGTCAGGCCTGTATGCCCATGTCTGTCCCTGTTACTGTCCTGTCTCTGCCTATGTTGCCTTCCTGTCCGTCTGTCGCGTGTTTTCTACCCTGTCTTCGTGTATCGTTTTCGTGTCTCTGTGTGTATGGCTGCGTATGCATGTTTTGTGTGCATGTTTTATGTTTTGTGTGTGTGTGTGCTTCTGTATCACTCCCCAGCGCCCCCTTGTCTTGGATGCCTTCTGGTGTTGTTGTCGGCATCCTGGTGTTTTTTTTTTTTTTCCTGTGTTTTGTGTCTCTTTGCTGTTTGGTGGTTTATATCACCAGCCTTTTTTCCGATCGGCCTCCTCTTTTGCCGCAATAATGGCGCACACTGCCTTTTCGGTGCGTTTCCAGTTCTTCTTGCTCGTTGCCATATGATCCCCTATCCCCTCCAGTGTTTCCGGCAGCAGTCTTCTGCCTCTTTCGTCGATCCTGTATGCTTTCCATTTCGGGCATCTTGTTAAGGTGTGTGTCGCGTCGTCGATTGGCGCTTCCGCGCAGTATTCACAGTTCGGCCAGGGGCGCCTCTTAAATCTATAGAGATAGGCCCCGAAAGCTCCGTGTCCCGTTAGCATCTGGGTGATGTGGTACGCTACATCACCGTGTTTTCTGTCCAACCATTTTTCCAAGTCCGTGATGGTCTTCCTTGTCCATGCGCCGGTCTCCTCGTTCTCCCATCTCTCTCTCCACTTGGTCCTCAGTTCCGTTTCCACTTCCCTATTGGTCCTCTTGTTCCTGGCTTTCTTCTCCTGCTGGCTCAGGTCCGTGTTGTGGTTCGTCTCGTTCACCTCTCGGTATCGGCGTTCCCTCGCCCTCGCTACCAGGTCGAGGGGGGGTAGGCCAGCCAGTACCTCTGCGGCGCTAGAAGACACCGTGCGGTACGCTGCGGCCATTCGCATAGCCCCCTCCCTTCTTACCCTGCCAAGGGCGATTTTCTTTCTCCTCCCGCATGTCTCTCCCCACAGGGGGGCGCCGTATAGGGCGATCGATTCCGCGACGGTCGCATACAGCTTCCTTCTTGGTGCCTTCGGTCCTCCGATATTGGGCATGAGGCCAGCCAGTCTTCTTGCGACGTTGAGCGCCCTCTCTGCTGCCTTTTCCACATGCACATCCATTCGCATATTCGTATCGACGGTGACGCCTAAGTATCTTATGTGTCTCGAGAAGCCGATATCCTGCCCTTCGACCCGGATACCTGTGGGTGCTCCTGCGCCAATCCTCTTGCCAAACATTATGACCTCCGTTTTGTGTATCGCCATTTCTAGGCCCCTTGCCCGAATCCACTGCGCGACCCTGCCCGTCGCCTGACTGGCTCTCTCCGCCGCCTCCCCCGCTCGCTTTCCCGTCGCAATTATTAACGTGTCGTCGGCATAGCATAGCGCCTTCGTGCCTTCCCCGTCGAACATAATATTCCAGAGTAGGGGTCCGAGGACGGACCCTTGTGGCACCCCCATCGTGACCGGTCTATCGATTCTTTCCCCGCCTGGAATCTCGTAGTAGATGTCCCTTTCACTAAGGTAGTCTCCTACCATGACCCGCAGGTATTTCGGTGTCTCTTTTCGCTCCAGTTCGGCCATGATCCATTCCCACCTGGCCGTGTTAAAAGCGTTTTTAATGTCGATCGCGACCGCGATCGTCACCTGTTTTTGGCCCATCTGGGTCTTCACTGTATCGCGCAGGTCGCTCAGTGCGTCTGTCGTCGATCTTCCGGGCATGAAGCCATATTGTCGGTCACTTATTCCATTGTGCCTGGTCATGTGGGCCAGTAGCCTGTTGGCCAGGATCTTCTCCAGTATCTTCCCCATTGTGTCAATGAGACATATGGGCCTGTAGGACCCCGTCTCTCCTTTTGGTATGAGGATGGTCCTCGCTCTCTTCCATGTGGTTGGGATTCTCATCTCCTTGACGTACTTACTATACAGGCCCTGCAGGAGCCCGGGGTTGGCATTGTATACCATTCCCAGGACTTCCAAGGGGATTCTGTCCGGCCCCGGGGCCTTTCCACTCTTTGCAGATTTGAGGGCTGCCTTGATTTCCGCTGTTGTGACCTCCAATTCCGCGGTCGTGGTTTCCGCGAATGTCCGGGCCCTCTCCTCCTCGTCTATTCGTGCGGCCGGTGCTGTTTCCCGTGGGAAGAGCTTTTCGAGTGCCGGTCTTACCTCCTCCGGGTGTGTGGGGGGCGGTGGTTTGCCGCTAAGTTTGCCCATAACTACTTTATAGGGCTTACCCCATGGGTCTCCATCGACTTCGCTGATAAGCTGTTTCCAGCCTTCCGTCTTACTTTTGGAAATGGCCTTTTTTAGCTCCTGCCGCTCCTGTTTGTACTCATGCTCCCTTCTTCCTAGTGTCCCCGGGTCTACTCCTTTTCCGAGTTTCTTGCGTGCTCTTTGCATTCTCCGTCTCGCGGCGACACATGCAGATCTTTTCCGGCCTATCTCCTCGTTCCACCAATGTTGCGGTTTCCCCTTCGCCGTTTTTCTTTTTGGGGCGGCCGCGTCGCAAGCCCGTGAGATGGCCTCTGTCACTTCCTTCGTTGCCTCAGTGAGTCCCTTGCTCCCGTAATTGATTTTTACCTGGGATATTGTCTCCGCGAACTTCTCTTTGTCCATCTTTCGGATGTTCCAGCCGCCTCCTCCCGCCGGCGCGCTCGGGTCTCTGTCCCTCAGGTCCTCTCTTGTTTCGGTCACTTGGTATTTCACCCTGTGGTGGTCACTGAGTGTTTCGGCGCGCGTGTCAACTCTCCATCCGGTGAGTTTGCTCGCCACTACGGTCGTTGCGAAGGTGACGTCTATGACCGAGCCGCGATTTCCCGCCTCGAAGGTGTTTTTCCTTCCCTTGTTGCAGCACACTAGGTCGGTCCCTGCGAGGGAGTCTTGTATGACTGCACCCCTCGCGTTTGTTTTTACGCTTCCCCAGAGGTGTGACCAGGCGTTGGGGTCGCCCGCCATTATTCTGTCCTTGGAGCCTTCCTCCTTCATTCTCGTCTGCTCTCGCATTTCTCTTCGCCAGTATATCGTGAAGCTGTTAATATCCCTGTTTGGGGAAAAGTACAGCGCTGTTATCGTCAGTCCGGTGCCTAGTTCCACGGTGACACTGCCTTCCCCCCGGCTTGCCTCTCTGACTGGAAGGAGTCTGTCTCGTACGACAATAGCGGCCTTCCTGTCTTGGCTCCAGAACCACTTCCCGCTTCCCCTTGCCTTTTTTGGGGGCTCTGAGATTATAGCGAGGCTGGTCTTCTCCTCCTCCATAGTTTGCAATAACAGGTCCAGGGCTGCTGGGCTGCGACCCAAATTCGCTTGTAGTACCTTTATGTCCTTCACGCCTGCGGGTTGTCCGTTTGATTTCTTTTCCCTCCGCTTACGTTATCACCGGTGTCTGTTGGTGCTTCTCTCTCCGCTTCTCGTTCTCCAGCTCCTGCCTGGTGTCTCGGCTTGTTGCGTGGCTCGCTAGTCGATAGCCGGGCCATGGTCCATCCTATTCTTATCTTTGTTTTCTCCAGGAGTGGCCTGGCCTGTTCAGCCGGCATTCTAAGGACCGCCACTCTCTCTTGCCAGGGGTACAGGACTGTTCTGATCACCGTCGTGGTTTCTCTGAGCTCCGCGCCGTTCGCCACTTCGCTCGCTAGGGCACTTATAATTTCCTCTTCATCCGTCAGTGCATCCAGGCCTCTTATTTTGATGAAGGTGTCCTGGTTCGCTCCCAGGAGCCGCGTTTCGGCTTTGTCTCCCATGCCGTCGTCGATAGCTCTTTTGATTCTTTCCCCCGCTTCTTTGTCGTCCGTTTCGATGAGAACAAGTCCGGTTCTTGTTTTCCTTATGTTATGGATCTTACTGCCCTCCGGCATAGTGACCGTATCTTTCAGACTACGGAGTGCTTCCTCATAGCTTCCGGTTTTTGGCCTGACTGTTACGGCTATAGTCCTCTTAGGCTTTGGGGCCTTCTGTCGTCCTGGATTGCTGTACCGTCCGGTGTTCCCGGGGTCCGCTTCCTGTGTAGGGGCGGGTCCCCTTGGCGCACCGGCGTGTCTGTTTCCACTTGGTCCGTTTCTTGCCGCGGCGCTGTAGGTCGCTCTCCCTCCAGCTCCTCTTTGTTGTTCCGGCGATAGCGGGTCCGTCTGCGTACTGGCGTCCGCCACCTCCTTTCCGCGAACTGTGCGGGTGGCTCCTCGCTCCCTTGTTTCTGGTCGCGTCGGTTGCGCCGTATTGCTGTTTTCCCCCGCTGCTTCTTCTTCTTCCTGCATGGGGTCATCCTCCTCTTCTTCTTCCTCGCACGCGCTTTTGACGTGGCCCGGTTTTCCGCACTTGTAACAAACGTTTCCGGATTTCCGACAATCTATCGCCCTATGTCCTTCTGCGCCACACCGGTAGCACTGTGTCGAGGCCGTATACGGCCTCACCCTGGTCTCCGTCCAGCCGATCTGGACTATTCCCAGTCGCACCAGTTGTTTGGCCAGCTTTTCTTCCATTCCTAGGCACATGGCGTTTGTGCCGTTTCCGTTGTCTCTAGTAAATATGATCGTGCCTGTGCTGTTTTTCACTCCCAGTCGCTCGCATATTGCCTGGTGAATTTCCAGATCCGAAACCGTAGGATCATACCTTGCCAGGTATAGTTTCACCTGCCTCTGTCCGAGAATGGTGGCCGTGTATCCAGCCTCTTGTATCCGTTTATGGAGTATGCCTGCCGCGGTTTCCCCGCCTTCTACCTCTATGATTGCGCTCTCGCAGGCTCTCATTTTTCTGGCCAGCCGGATCACCAGATCTTGCGTATTTTCCCGCCTTCTCAGGTCCTTCATCACCTCTTCGAATGACTTCCCCTCGGCTTCCACCCTGACGGTAGTTCTATCCCGTTTCTTCAGTTCCTTGGCCGCAGCCTGCGCCCGTGTGTTGTGCGTTCGTCGCTCGTCTTTCCGAGGGTCTCCTCCCCTTTGGGTAGAGGTGCTGGGGGTTTCCGCTTCCATCCTTCTTCTTTGGTGCGGTGGGGTTGCGTCTTCCTCGCTTTCTCCGGTAGTGCGCACCGTTGTGTTGTCCTCATCCCCCTCGCTAGGCTTCGGGTCCCTTGCCTGCCTAGGCCTTTTCGCATACCTTCGCGGCTGTTGCCACTCGGCCCTTTTTCTCCGCATCTCTTCCTCCGTCAGGTTGAGCGGTTCTTCGTTGAAGAATCTGTCGATCAGGGCCAGGCCTTCCTCTCTTAGACCCTCCATCTCTGCCACCAACGTCCTGGCAAAGCCTCTTTGCCTCTCCAGCTCGAGGAGCACCTGCCCGACTACCTTTCCCCATTCCATGAGGTCATCATACTCGTCGGCCTCCCTGTCCCCGGTGCCATTTGCCAGGGCTTCATTCGCTTTCCTTATACTTTCGTCCTGCGCTAGCCTAATTTCTCGTTTTAGGTTGTTACTGCGGCCGTATGTCGCTTTTATGTCATTTGCGATTTCGATGAGGCGGCTCGCTGTCCGCCTCTTCCTTCTCCTTGTGGCCTCCACCTGTTGTTCCGGGTCCTTTTCCAGGCCATCTCCCCGCTGGATTTCCATTCTTGTTGGTGTGCCGAGAACGATGCTCGCATCTTCTCCTATTGCCGAGTGTATCTCGCTGTCTTCTTCCATATTCAGGGTTTCCTCTACGATCGTGCGTATCGGGGTACTTCGTGCCTCCGGGCCGCCCTCATGTTCCTTTCCTACTTTATTTTCTTCTTTCTCGTCATTCTTCTTGTTTTTGTTTGTTTCATTTTCCATTTTTTATCCCACGTTCAGCAAGGGAAAAAACCGGTCCACCCAACCAGAGCCCCGCATGGTTGGGTAAGGCTATATACAAGGCGGGGGCGCCCGGTACCGCCAGGGGATCGTGTTAATGACGGCATTTTGCCGCCCGCCCAGACAAGATGCCTCACGCCTGGGTCGAGACTGTTGGACCTCTTCTTAGTTTTTCTCCCTCCCCCCAGGCCCGTCCGGCTTGGGAGGCCCTGCCGGGGGAACGAGTCCCCCGCCGGCATGGCCCCGGGGTTCATCAGGGTACTTAAGCCCCCCCCCACCACTACAAGGTCCTGAGGTCCCTAGGGGGGGAACCTAGCCTAATCTAACCTAACCCAGAATATTACCCAGAATCCCCCACGAATTCCCCCACCTAACCTAACCTAACCTAACCTAACCTAACCTAACCTAACCTAATCCCCCAGAGATTACCCAGAATCCCCCACGAACACCCGAAGTCTTCCGGAAAGACCCGAAGTCTTCCGGAAAGACCCGAAGTCTTCCGGAAATACCCGAAGTCTTCCGGAAAGACCCGAAGTCGTCCGGAAAGACCCGAAGTCTTCCGGAAAGAACCGAACCGAAATCGTCATAACAGGTCATGTCAGGACGTGTCAGGTCATGACAGGTCATGTCAGGACATGTCAGGTCATAACAGGACATGTCAGGTCACAACAGGACATGTCAGGTCACAACAAGTCATGTCAGGACAGGACTGTTAAAAACGGTAAAAAAAACCACTCACAATTAGTATATGAATCATGGGATCCCAATCCTTCAGTAATCCGTGCAGAAACCTCATGTCAGGCGTAACAGGTCATGTCGGGTCATGTCAGGTCATAACAGGTCATGTCAGGACATGTCAAGTCATGATACAGAAAACTGTTAAAAACTGTAAAAAAAACCACTCACACTTAGTATATGAATCATGGGATCCCAATCTCCCAGTAATCCGTGCAGAAACCTTTCGCGCGAAACCACTATAACCGAGATCACACTTTTTCATTCCATACAGAATTTTCAATTTCTTCTTCTTGACTTTTTTCACCATGTACAAAATATTACTGAATACAACCCGAATCGGGGGGTTGGCGCGCGAAGCGCGCAGGGGGGCGGAGCCCCCCTAGTATATATACATATATGTATGTATGTCACCACATTTTTCACCGCGCGATATCTCGAGAACGAGTCCGCGGATTTTGATCAAATTGGGCTCAATCAACGGGGCTTTTCTCAACTGAGAACTGATTAGATTTTGACTTTGATCAACTGAGTACTTTTTGAACTATTTAAATAACAAAATTCTGAAAAACACAACAAAAATGACGATGTCTTGAGAACAGATCACCGGATTTCAATGAAATTTGGAATCTTATGGTTTTTTGGATCGCTGATCACGAATCTGAAGTGAGTTTTGCAAAATTTTCATTCGGCGTATTCGATGTGCTCTAAAAAAAAAAAAAAAACAATAAACATTTGGATTCGGGTGAAACTTGGTATTCGTTGGTTTTTTTGGGTCACTGATTACGAATCTGAAGTCAGATTTGCGAAATTCAAAACGGCGAATCTAATTTGCTGGGAAAAACACCAAAAACATTCGAAATCTTACGAAAATTGGTACTCCAAGGTTTTTTGAACCGCTGATCAAGAATCTGAGGTCAAATTTTCAAATTTCAACACAGCTACGAACAAAATAAAGAACGGGAAGTTCGAAGGCTGGCTCATAGTCAGCCTAAACCCGCTGGTTTCTTATGATCTGGTAAATGACCCTAGAATGAAGCGGTTCAAGGGAATCTCCAATTTGAAACCGCAAAGACCTAAATTTAATTGTACGTGGGATCCGTTAACTGTATTGGATTACTTAAAAACTTTATATCCGCACGAATGTCTATCGCTTGAACAGCTGACACTAAAACTAGTTACTTTATCAGCATTAGTAACAGCTCGAAGAATGCAATGCAAATCAAAATACCAGATCGTATAAAAAACTCGAAAGTAAACCGGCCGCAACCTTGCTTATGCATTCCATTTTTTCGAGAACAACCAGAATTCTGTGCAGGTTCAATATTACAAGATTACGTAACGAAGACATCTTCTTCACGACGTAGAAATGTTGACCAATTATTTATCACTCACGCAAAACCACACAAAGTGGCTCAGACGCAAACTCTGTCTAGACGGGTAAAAACTGTTTTGGACAAGAGTGGAGTTGATACGTCGGTATTCTCAGTCCATAGTACACGACATGCATCAACTTTAGCCGGAAATAGAAATGGTGTAGACATCGAAACTATGAGAAAAACAGCAGGATGGACTGTTAAAATCAATGGTTTTTGCAAAATTTTATAATAAGCCATTGTGTAATAATATGCAGAACTTGATTGGGTTTCTAGGGTCATTGAAAACTCATCGTTGACGTTTCTGCCCTTCAGAGGGCCCTCATAAGAACTATGAGGTTAGGCTTATTTGTAATTGCATGTAACAGGATTGACAAACAGAATACTTACAATATGTGACAATTCTGATTGTCAATCCTGTTACATGTAATTACAAATAAACCTAACCTCACAGTTCTTATGAGGGCCCTCTGATGGGCAGAAACGTCAACAGAAAGAGTTTTCAATAATTGCGTAATAAAGGTGATTTTACAGAGGCTTTAATGAATAAGCCTCGTTAGTATTGGTTTAAGAGTCTGTGTGTTTATTCGAATTCGAAAAGAATTCTTGTGTTCCTTGTATGTAATTCTTTGCATTATTGTTTGAAAAAAAAAAATTAATAACGTTTGTTCAGATCACATTGAACTTTAAACATCTACAATTATAATCTAGAGGACGAGACGACGCAATATAATGAACCAATAAAACGAACTTACCTGAAGTGAAGTTTGATTGGGATTATATCAGTTGTCTCGTCCGAATAGATCAAAACCCTCCCTAACTCTCTGTTTGAACAAAGAAGCCCAGAATGTGATTTGAGGGCTTTAAATTAACGAAGATCGCACGATATCAATATAGAAGGCAAAGTATGAAGTTTTTTTTGTTTTTAATAAAAACTATGTGATAAAACCGCGCAGAGCAGCGCTACTACAATTATGATCTGAGACGACTAATATAATCCCAATCGAACTTCACTCAGGTAAGTTCGTTTGATTTGTTAATTTTTCATGACAGATATCTCCTTATCGATGACGCATATCCTAAAAAAAATTCAATGCCTGTGTAGACGAATAAGAAGCAACGTTCGGTGCCACTAACTCAACAAAGTCAAAAAGTGGAGATAGAACAACCTGATCTGAGCCAGCGATATCACTTACTGCCGTCATTGGGTATCCATAACTCGAGCGCGCAGGCTCGGACTACTCGTATGCGTCGGCAAGCTAACCAAAGTGGAAGGCGCGCGTTTCGTCGAACAACTGAAGGTTCAGTTCAGATTGTGTCAAATGAGTGACGTCCGATATCGAATATTGAGGAACTTAGTTTCTCATTCGATATTGAGTTCAGACATCAGGAGCCGAGGATGAATATATTATCCTATTCATTTTATTCCATCGTTCGACACCGTTGTCACTTTTGTTTCTATTAGAGTTCCGATTGAATCGTATTATTTCCTACTAGTCTATCGAAGATCGCAGGTTTTCAATTCAAGTTGGATGGACCGCGACTGAGGTATAAGGTAATAGGTACGTTGAGTCGTGACGGGGTCGACTCTATTGTTGTTAAACTCCATAAACTATAACTGAAAGCTACGTGTATATAGACATGTCTCGACAATCAGCCTCCAGTACCGCTACATCATATGTGTATGTCCTACATAATCCAATCTATGGAACAAAAGTTGACACGACATCCTAATATTTCATTTATTTCGAATAACAGCCCAATACTTGAGTCTAGTTGTGAAATAACTTTTTCTCTATTTCACTCTTTCATGCACTGTTTACTCCATCTAATATTCTACCTAGACCTAGTATTCAGTCTTAAGCAATTCTCGTTTCTCACCATCACATGTATCCGTCTTTCTCTTATGTTCAGTATTCATATTTCCTACTGCACATGCATTAAGAACTCGTGTTTTTTGCCCTCTTTACAGGATGGAAGTCACAGTTTTTTCACCAGGGAAATAAACCGGGAAAAAAACTTTGGCAGCAGGGAAAAATACTCTGACAGCAGGGAAAAAAACTCTCATAACCATAGTAACGGTGAAATAAACCAAGAAAGTGCTGCCCCTAGTGGAGAACGCCGTTCTCATAGTTCTAATGTCACTTTTACTCGTTTTTAATGCATATGTGGTGGAAAATAACATACGTGCCATGGGAAGGAAGCAGGCGATTTGTCTCACGCAGAACTCGTCTTCACTCTCGGGCGCGGCGCCCTCGAATTGCAACTCGTTCTGCGAAATCGGCGCTCGACAAAAAACGCCTGCTTCCTTCCGTTGGTGCATAATATACCATGGTGACACGTGTACTCTCACCATTTTCCATCTATATTTCTGGAAATATTGAGCGATGACTATTATTATTATTGAACTGAGAACTTTCTCAGGCACACCGTGCACGCCTTTTGCTGGGTAGTCAATCAGACTGAGCCGTTACGCTCGGCTATGTAACGCTCTCATTCGAGTAAACTCGGTTCGAGTCGACTTCAGCCAAGTGAGGGAGAGATAGGTTATGCGTCCCTGCTCAAGTATTATCTAGGTATACGTACAGTTAGCTCGCGTCAAAGGTCGTGTGCGTGCGAAAAAATAGGCGCCGATTTTTTTTCATCAACTTTGGGTCGGTATCTCAGTAACCTGAGGGTAGCTTGGAGTAGGTGTTTTGGGGTCTACATCACACAAGGTTAATCTGCTCCGTTGTCACCGCAGCCTGTATATAGCGGGCAAGTTCCGTAACCCTAAAGGCGGACATTTGAAACTAATCAGTAACTACAAAAACTTTGGACTTCGTTCATCCCTTTCCGGGTCAGGATCCCCGAGAAATATCAATACCAGGAACAATACTCTTCGCCCGGGTGAAGGAGCAGGGGCACTACGTGGGTTGGTAAACCTGGATCTGAACCTGTAAATTCTACCGTTACAAGCTCTAGAGCAGTGTTGTTCAATTGAAGCTTCAGAAGCTACTGCGTGCGATACGCAGGTATACGAGTACATTAAGTCTATAAAAATCTACCGCTGGAATGGTGGTATCCAGCGATCCAATTATTAGTGCATAAAATGCGCACAGGTAATTGGGTCGACGTTTACTTATTACTAGGGCCGAGAAATGTCGTTGAGTCCTTTATTCATACACAATAGATATTCGAAAAAAATGTACACTTCCGGAGTATCTGATATGCATCGTGCTTTGTGGACAGGTAGTTTTAAACGGCTAGTTTTCAATCGCTTGGGCCTTGTAAGTGAATCCTAATAGGCTTATAGTCCACTTGTATACCTGCGTGTCGCACGAGGCAGCTCTTGACGCCTCTTTTGGCCCACATTGCCTTTAGAATTTAGACATCGCTTACCTTCGGGCTTCGATGGTGCCACTGCGTGGCATAGACTCTAACATTCTTGATGACCGGTATCGCTTTTTAGCAGTGCTACGCTTTCAGCGCCCTGCAGCATAATTCTTTAAGCGCCCCCTCGTATGGGCGCTTGAAGAATTATACACAGACTATTTTCGGTGTCAATTTGAACACCGATTTCCGAACGCACGTGAAGTAACTCCATTATCGGTGTAACTTTTACTCCAAGAGGTGTTGATCTCGGTGAATCGCGTCACAAGACCCAAAGTAATCCGAGTCAAAATTTAACGTCCGCTTAGAACCTCCAACTTCCACCGTTTGGAACCTCCACGGAGGTTTTGGAGGGTCTAGAGAGGTTCATTTGGTATAGAAAATCAAACCCTCTTTAACGCCTAAAACGTGCAGATACCGGACAAAATGTAAAATTTTAGGCTGAAATGAGGATCTTACGAGAACCTCACTAAACCCTCGCTACACCTAGCCGCCTGTGATGATATATGATTTCGGTGGATTTCGAGGTTTAAAATAGGAACTCGAAGGTGGGCCAGACGTTATATATGAGTATCAAAATAGGCGGTGAATCATGAAACCAGAGGAATTATATAGAAGCCCTAAATGGGGTCTCGAGTTCAAACACTTGAAAAGAGTCTTTAAATGGATGCTCATTTTGAACTTTGGAGGACTTGGAGGTTCATAATAGGAGTTTGAGGTTAAAATGGGGTCTAAGGAGGTTGAGTTAGATGCTGGGACCTAGTATTAAACTGGGCGCTAAATTTCGACTCGGGACACCAGTTTCTCCGTTGAAAACATGGCCGGGGTCTGTTCTACCACGGAAATAGTGTCATAACTAACACCACATTTTTTTACCTCGACTCCGGACCGTCTAACATAGCAGCTTTTTCTAACAGTGTAGTCAAAAATTTTTGTGTTTTTTTTTCAGATTTTCGAAAATGCTCTCATTTTTCGTGCCAAAACAAATCATAACTCAGAACGGGTTGGTCACAAAAATCTGAAAATATTCAAAAACATATTTTAGAGCAAGGATAACAACAACAAAAATTACGAAACAAAAATCTACAGGTTTCACCCGTGGAGCAAGAATCTTAGGCATTGAAAATGTTTTTTAAATTACTATACGCTTAATGTGATGTTACTTGTTGGGATAATCTAAATTCAAGTTTCGAAATTCTAGGTTTGATAGTTTCAGATCCCGTCGTACGCTTACTTCTCATACAAAACAGTGTGATTGTGACTCTACGTCATCCACTCTCACAGTAACCAAAACAACCTCTCTTGTTCCAGGTGTTATAAACCGAGGCGACTCTTTCAGAAGAAGGCGTTCCAGGTCGAATTCCCTCGTCCCTGCCGAACAGGAAACCGTCGAGATGAAAACCTCTCCGCCAGCGGAAATCATCTCGTATACCGTTGCCATGTTGGGTGCTCGAGGGGTTGGGAAAACAGCCCTGATCAGTCAATTCATGACCAGCGAGTGTATCAACGCCTATGATCGTCAAAGAGGTATACTTCATGCTGTCATTATAGACCAGAAATGTGGATTTGTTTTGGATGAACTGTTTTCACGTTTTCAAGTATTACCGACTGCAGAGGCAAACCCCTTCTACTGCCTTAATCAATCAACAAGTATTTATAGCAATTCCGTGAACATTGGAATCATGGACAAGCACTCTAATCGATCGGACGAGTAGAAATTATTTCATTGAACTTAATTACAATTAGTAATATTTTTTGAAAACCGTTGAAACAACTTCGACGATTCTTAAGAAAAGATTTGACGCGGTGACCGGTCCACAGAACAGCGTATGAAAATATTGTAGGGGAGACCGGGGCAGAGCGGATACCCTAAAACTCATTCGGACATCTATCTTCTATATCCTCTATCTTCTTCTTCTATCTATCTATCTTCTATCTTCTTCTTCTATCTACCTATCTTCTATCTATCTTCTATGATCTATCTATCTGTCTATCTATCTATCTATCTATCTTCTACCTATCTATATAAAGGGACAAGTGGCATCAACGCCCAGCCCAAACCCCTTGACCTAGAAACTTCAAATTTGGGCAACATGTTCCGTTCCCTTTGTGAACACCCACTAAGAAGCGATTTTTCGAAATTCGTCCCCCAAGGGGGTTTAAAGGGGTAAAACGTGTTTTCGCTGAATCATCGATATCTCCTCGGTCCGATGAGATATTGATTTCGTTTTTACTTCAAATGGTTACTCATTCAAATACCTAGAAAGTAGTTTGAGCATTTTGTGAAATTCGACTCCTGAGGGAATGAAAAGGGGGGGAACAATTTTGGAGGCGCAGAGCGCCGAGTGCCTGCAGAGGCCCGAAGCGCCGACTGGGGTTGGTGCGCAAAGCGCACAAGGGCGGAGCCCCTAGTAAAACATAAAATATTGACTAAAGCTTCATCATGTCGTTAGTCGTATATATTTGGTAGTTTATACCTTTACGTAAGCGATTATGATGGTCAAACCCCATATTATTGCGATGTGCTTGCGTCATAATCGATAGAAACCTAACCTAAAAATGATCACTTTTCCCCGATATTGGGGTGAAGTGATCAAGCCTATGGGGTAAAGTGATAACCACTGGAAAAATCCGTATTATGATGGATTCATTATTCGTATTATGATTAAAATAACGTCAAAATATTGCAAAATCTGTACATATAGCCCTGAGTCTGAGAAATGTATGTGACTGTGAAAATGTGTAATACTTACTTGAATCGAAAATGTTCGAAACACTACACCACTGTCACAATTTGTATGTCACCCGAAGTGAGGTCAGGTTGACGCTCAGTGGCTAACATAGCGCTCGTGGCGTAGATGGCCACTTTTCCCTGACCATATTACCCCGCAGGTAAGCCGACAACAATTTAATTGAAGACTCAATGCAAACTATGTGTACCAAAAAAAAAAAAAAATTGATGGTACCGTAAAGTGAACATTACAAGGAATCGAGAGAGAAATAAACCTAACAAGGAGAGTAGGGACCTTCGATGTCACGGATCGGGTTCCCGTTTCACGTGGTGAAAGTTTAAGACCTCCGAATTAACGTGGTTTTTGATTTTTGATCTAATACGCCTTGGTTGCTGAGATATCGCGATTTGAAATTTAGAGATTTTCGGGCGGAGTGGGGCTCGCGCGTCTACTCCGTTGAGCGTGCACACTGGAACCAAGAGCTGGCGTGGCTGGGGCGGTAAGACGACGGACTAGAACGCTGAAGGTTCGCGGTTCGCGTCCCCGCACATTTTTTTTTTTGTTTTTTATTTCAATTTATTTTCCATATATCTTTTCAATCTCTCATAAGACATTTCCCATAACACATGAATACCTGGAATATTGCATACCCCGACCCACCTGTAGAATTTCCCGTAACACATGAATACCTGGGATATTGCATGCCCTGACCCACCTGCAGGATTTTCTATAACACATGAATACCTGGAATCTTGCATGACCTGGCCCACCTGCAGGGTTTCCCATAACACATGAATACCTGGAATATTGCATACCCCGACCCACCTGTAGAATTTCCCGTAACACATTAATACCTGGGATATTGCATGCCCTGACCCACCTGCAGGATTTTCTATAACACATAAATACCCGGAATATGTACTCTGATTTTTCTATGAAACAAAAAGGACCTATAAACACTACTGGCTTGCGCATGCAAAGTCTTATGAGAGATTGAAAAGATATATGGAAAATAAATTGAAAAAAAAAAAAAAATGTGCGGGGACGCGAACCGCGAACCTTCAGCGTTCTAGTCCGTCGTCTTACCGCCCCAGCCACGCCAGCTCTTGGTTCCAGTGTGCACGCTCAACGGAGTAGACGCGCGAGCCCCACTCCGCCCGAAAATCTCTAAATTTCAAATCGCGATATCTCAGCAACCAAGGCGTATTAGATCAAAAATCAAAAACCACGTTAATTCGGAGGTCTTAAACTTTCACCACGTGAAACGGGAACCCGATCCGTGACATCGAAGGTCCCTACTCTCCTTGTAAGTAAAAACATGCCATTGACGGCACGCTAATCCGAAATCTCAGTTGGCGGAAAATTATCAATCTACATAGCATGAAACAAAATTCATGGATTTTTTCCGAAGTATTAAATATTTCATGCGATTCAACGATTTTATTTTGTAAAGTACTGCAGCAGACACCCTCGGTGTAAATACTGCCTCCTTAGAATCGGTCAACAAGAAATTATTCGAAATGGTCACTTTACCTCGCATGGCCACACTACCCCGGTCTCCTCTATGAATTTTCTTTCCTATTCAAGATTTCACTTCCTATACATATTTGTAGAGAAGTACAATCATTTAAGGGGGCAGGTTAAAATTTCATCATAATCCGACTGAAAATGTAGACGTGTCAGTGTCCACAGACTTTGGAAACAGCGCTTCGAGAACAATGCTGCCATTCTTCCAGTTTTGAATAATCGGACTTAAAAAAAATATACGAATTGTACATCAAGTATTGTACTAAACCATACTTCAAACTGTTTGTGAGAAAAAAATTCCAACCAGAGGAAAAAATTCATGAATTTTGACCTCATTTAGGTTCGCCTACACTGACCTGCCCCCTTAACTTGGCAAAAGCTTGCATCAGTGGTATGATATTTTGAAACAGCAAAGTAGATAAGATGTAGCAGTTCTCACTGAAGATCCCGTTACCGACATGGTTACCGACCAAGGAGTTCGCATCCGTGCTACTTATCGACGACGTATAAGGTTACCCGGGGGATGACGTTCCAATGATAATTGTATATTTCCCATCTGAGAGATGGCGTTCTAATGGTAATTGCAAATTATCATTGAACCGCCATCACTCAGATGGGGAATATACAATCATCATTGGCGCGCCATCTCCCGGATGGGGAATGTGCAATTACCATTAGAACGGTACGGCGGTAATTCGCAATTATCATTGAACCGCCATCACTTAGATGGGGAATGTACAATCATCATTGGAGCGCCATCTCCCGGATGGGGAATGTGCAATTACCATTAGAACGCCATCTCTCAGATTGGAAATGGATGAGGTTCTTTTCTACACAAAATTTTTCTACACGGTGACTTTTCTACACGAATTATTCAACACCATTTTTGCTACACCGTTTTTTTTCTACACCAATTTTTCCTACACCGTTTTTTTTTCTACACCAATTTTTTGTACACCACAATTGTTCTACACGGGCCAGTTCTACACAACCAAGATACAATAAATTCCCTCCGAAAATTTATTCTACACCGTTTTTTTCTTCACCAATTTTTTCTACACCGAATTTTTTCTACACCGAACTATTTCTACACCGATTTTTTCTGTCGATACACAAAAACAATTCGGCGATAACACGTCAAGTGATGAATTCTGTTTGAGTTGAAATGTTACTTTCGTTATATATATGTATATTAGTGAGATTCGTAAAATAACTCATTGTGAGTCAAGCGTGTCGAAAAATGTGTCTCTTGCAGGAAAAAAAACGGTGTAAAAAAAATTTTGTGTGGAAAAATTTCGGTGTAGAAAAAAATCGGTGTAGAAAAAATTCGGTGTAGAAAAAATTGGTGTAGAAAAAGTTCGGTGTAGAAAAAATTGGTGTGGAAAAAAAACGGTGTAGAATAAATTTTCGAAGGGAATTTATTGTATCTTGGTTGTGTAAAACTGGCCCGTGTAGAACAATTGTGGAGTAGAAAAAATTGGTGTAGAAAAAAAAACGGTGTAGGAAAAATTTGTGTAGAAAAAAAAAGGTGTAGAAAAAATGGTGTAGAATAATTCGTGTAGAAAAGTCACCATGTAGAAAAATTTTGTGTAGAAAAGAACCTCTCCCATCAGAATTATAGATCGATATCATCGATATAGTATATTGACATAGAGGTTTCGATGTAGGTACGATATTGACGCTGAAACAATTGGCGCGACTTTCAATTCAAAATCTGCGAGTATAAGTGACTGAGATTTTGTATGTCAGTACGTTTATTTACTGAGTTGTTGTTGGTTATATGTATCATTTCTTTAACTAGTCTTTTATGCCAATTTTTCTCTGAGTCCAGTACTTTAACGTTATTGAAATCAAAAGTGTGTCCTTTGGTTAGAGAGTGAAACGCTAAGGCTGATTTTTCAGGATCTTTACGTTTCACATCGTATTTGTGACCATTCATGCGTTTTTTTAGGTGTTGTTTAGACTGTCCTATGTAACATTTAGGACAGTTTGTGCAATTAACATTGTAGATTGTGTTGATTCTGTCTAAGGTAGGCACTTTTGATTTCAGGTTACTAAACTAGGTTTACTAAGGTTTACTAAGGGAAACGTAAAGATCCTGAAAAATCAGCGTTAGCGTTACACTCTCTAACCAAAGGACACACTTTAGATTTCAATAACTTTGAAGTACTGGACTCAGAGAAAAATTGGCATAAAAGACTAGTTAAAGAAATGATACATATAACCAACAACAACTCAGTAAATAAACGTACTGACATACAAAATCTCAGTCACTTATACTGGCCGATTTTGAATTGAAAGTCGCGCCAATTTGTTTCAGCGTCAATATCGTACCTACATCGAAACCTTTATGTCAATATATATCGATTATATCGATCTATAATTCTGATTAATCACTTCTTCAACTGTCGCCATGTAGCGCACACGTTTGAAAAAAAAAGTCAAAAACTGTAAGTCGATTTCTCTCATAATTTTATATAATTACACGTAACCCACTAGTTTAACATAGCTTCCTACTAACTAATCTATATTACTATTCAAAAATAAGCTAGGAATTAAACACAAATGTAAATTTTATAGCCTGAAGATGGCCGGCCGGCCATCATTCTCCGACTAAATCATCACTCATCAAACCATGGTCACGAAAGCCTCACATATAAATTGAAACGTTATTGTATATGTATAAATATTATATGCGCCCCACACTCTCGATAAATGCTCCTTAGCTCCGCGTCACGGCCTGTGTCGATTAGCGCGGTCGCCCGCGCCGTCACTTATAAATCTATCGTTTTGATACAGTGCCCATGCATGTCCCATTCTGAAAGTTGAGGTTTCCTATAGGCAATTGACCAAGGAATACGCTGGTATTTTTTTTTTTTTTTTTTTAATTTTCCGTGCGTGCGAAAGCCTCGAAAACTACGTTTGAATAATGTAATTGTTTATGACAAATGGAATTCTTGATGGCCATGAAATACAATAAATATGTCCAAAAAGTGCCATTCAAGAGCTACAAAATGCCGTCTTGTAGAAGTCTGTAGAATAGATAGAACCGGAGATATGGGCAGTTGAAGGAGAGCGTGCTTTCAATTTTTGGCAGTTTTTTTTATGATTTTCAACCGCGTGTAACTTCTAAACTAGGGGCCATAAAAATGAAATAAAAATTCTTTGATAAATTTCTTTGGCTCGTGAAATCATAGTTCATGGTGTCCAGGTCTGTCACGCTAGGGGCCATAAAAATACAATAAAAATTCTTTGATGTATTCATTTGTTGCAAAGAACGTGTAAAAAAATTTATTTCAAAATCAGAGACCTACCCTGGCGAAAATGAAGTGTGCAAAGAGATGTTCGAGAGGTGTTCGGGAAGAGTCTGCACGCTTCATGGAATGTATTTTGAAACAAGAGTCAGAGTCCCGAACACTTGCGAACACTCCGGGCCATGACCACTTCGCGCACACTTGATGCACATCGGTGAACATTTCCGACACACCAAGTTTTAGTACCCGTATTTGCCACGCGGCGGCGTTGCTTCTCACATCCAGGTAATCACGGTGGGAGGATATATTCGAGCACGGCGCGGTGGTCATGTCACGAACAAGATCCGAGACAGATTCGATAGGACAGTCGGAGTCGCTCGTCGATTGTCGATTGGGGAGGACGGACAGATTAGAAATCGCGCGAACTGGCACACTAAAATTAAGTGACGAACGTCCCCACACGGACAGTAAATATAAGATTGACAGTGCCATCCGACCTCAGCAGCGTAAAACATGAATCATGAGTGATTCACCGCCTGACGATAACCAGGATGTATCCCCCGACATAGTCAGCTGGAAAACAGTGACAACAGGGAAAAAGAGGAGGAAAAACATCCCGCCCCAGCCAATCAAGGCAGGCCAAAGCAAAACAAACGAAAACATAGAGACAATGGACGAAGAGACCACCGACGACTCCGACGATGAACAAAACGAAAATGTAATATCGACAGATCGAAACGAAAAGATGCCGCCTATCATCATTGATCAAAAAATCGCAAACGTTGAACAGTTCGCGACCCAACTAAAAGGCATTTGCCAAATATCACCTACTTTTAAATACACTAAAGAAAGTGTAAGTGTTTTCACGGGTTTCTAGAGGTGACTTTAACGCGGTCAAACAACTTTTTACTCAGACATCGGTGGCGCACCACACAAACATGGACATTCAAGTGATAAACAATGATCTCACATCAAAAAACATAAAAATATTGAAAGTTATACTCATGAGACAAAAGTCTGAACCACCCTACAACTACCCGTTGTACCTAGTGTCGCTTCCTAACTCTCGACAAATCAACGAAGTTCGTAAAATAAAACATATCAGCACGTTAAAAATCACGTGGGACAATTACAAAAGTACCAGGAAGGTGACCCAGTGTTATCGTTGCCAGGGCTTCGGACACGGACTGCTAAACTGCTCAAATCCACCAAGGTGCGTAAAGTGTACAGAACCTCATCTGACCAAAGAATTGCACCAAAGAAAGAAAAACGCCACCCAAATGTGTAAATTTCCAGGGTTCACATCCAGCTAATTACCGTAAATGTGAGTCCTACCTCAAACACCTAGATAAAGTCCACAGCCTACAGCAAGCTCGGACAAAAATAAACCCAAAACAACAGACCAGAGCAAATAATGCAGAAGCCACAAGAATCAACGATACCAACTCAACTCTAAATCAACGCTCCTATGCAGCAGTCAGCGCATTCAGTATTCAACGACCCCAAGAAAAACACGACTCCATGAACAAAAACGACGTGGACGAAATCCAGAATTTCGCAACCCTGGTAAACGACGTAAAACAACCAAACTCACTCTGTAACCTTTCTGAAATGTTAACCCTAGATAAGAAGCTAAACGCCAAACTTCAAGGTTGTAACGATACCGTCTCAAAACTATTGGCCATAAGCGAAACCATTGCCGAGTATGAATAAAGCCAGAAGCCAAAGAAATATCAATATTATCTATTGGAATGCTAACGGCCTACCAAATAAAAGCATAGAATTGCCAAACTTCCTTGCAAATCATAATACAGCTATCCTATTGATAAGCGAAAGTAAGCTACCCAATAAACACAAGACGGTGTAGAACACGTTTATTCCACGTAATACTGGTGGAAATATGGTGTAGGTGGAAAAATTACACGTTCATCCATTTACTAGATTTCCATCCACGCTTTAAATACGTTTTCACCACGGCGAAATGGTACGTGTAATTTATAATTTTCTATTTTACGTCTCTGGAACGTCTTTTACACGTTTATACACGTGGTTATTCAGTTGATGTGTTAACGTTTATGAAACTAAAAAAAACTGTCGCTTCTTTTTCGTAATTGATCAACGAGATTAACAGGTGCATTACCACTTGGATTTCACCGTTGATTCAACGTGCTTCTAACGTCTAGTCACGTGTTGATTTAGTGTAGCAGTCCACGAGTCGTAGGCGTGGCGATACATTCTGTCATCCACGTACGCGTTGAACGTTTCGAACACGCGTATTGCCGCTACGATTCCACCGTTGAATCAACGTGGTTATCACGCGTGAACACGTGTTGTTTCGGTGTAGCGCTCCACGCGTTTTACAGACGAGGCGGGACGCTCCGTCATCCACGTACGCGTTGAACGTTTCGAACACGCGTATTGCCGCTACGATTCCGCCGTTGAACCCACGTGGTTATCACGCGTGAACACGTGTTGTTTCGGTGTAGCGCTCCACGCGTTTTACAGACGAGGCGGGACGCTCCGTCATCCACGTACGCGTTGAACGTTTCGAACACGCGTATTGCCGCTACGATTCCACCGTTGAATTAACGTGGTTATCACGCGTGAACACGTGTTGATTCGGTGTAGCGCTCCACGCGTTTTACAGACGAGGCGGGACGCTCCGTCATCCACGTACGCGTTGAACGTTTCGAACACGCGTCTTGCCGCTACGATTCCGCCGTTGAATCCACGTGGTTATCACGCGTGAACACGTGTTGTTTCGGTGTAGCGCTCCACGCGTTTTATAGACGAGACGGGACGCTCCGTCATCCACGTACGCGTTGAACGTTTCGAACACGCGTATTGCCGCTACGATTCCACCGTTGAATTAACGTGGTTATCACGCGTGAACACGTGTTGTTTCGGTGTAGCGCTCCACGCGTTTTACAGACGAGGCGGGACGCTCCGTCATCCACGTACGCGTTGAACGTTTCGAACACGCGTATTGCCGCTACGATTCCGCCGTTGAATCCACGTGGTTATCACGCGTGAACACGTGTTGTTTCGGTGTAGCGCTCCACGCGTTTTATAGACGAGACGGGACGCTCCGTCATCCACGTACGCGTTGAACGTTTCGAACACGCGTATTGCCGCTACGATTCCGCCGTTGAATCCACGTGGTTATCACGCGTGAACACGTGTTGTTTCGGTGTAGCGCTCCACGCGTTTTACAGACGAGGCGGGACGCTCCGTCATCCACGTACGCGTTGAACGTTTCGAACACGCGTATTGCCGCTACGATTCCGCCGTTAAATCAACGTTGTTATCACGCGTGAACACGTATTGATTTGGTCTAGCGCTCCACGCGTTTTACAGACGAGGCGGGACGCTTCGTCATCTGGCCGAATCCGCGTGGATTCACCCAGATTTTCCGGTCATGTTTTTTGTGGAGGCTGAAACTTTTTTTAGGGGTTCTTTGGCGTATTCTAAGCGACCCGTGTCCGAGGGTTTTGCCCGAAAATTTTTTGAAGGACCGTATTTATTAATTTTAAATTTGGCGAAAAAATCAGTCTTTTTACAACGAATTTCAGAAAAACTGCTGTAAAATTGAGCCAAATGGACTGATTTTGACGATTTTTTTTTCAACATGTTCATAATTTCCTCACCTTTCAGGTCGCACCTATAGTTTTTGATTTTATTGCGATGCGCGTCGACAATTTTGAAAAAACTGAAAAGATCTGAAAATTTTCAAGTCGAAATATCTCAAAACACCACATCTTTTTTTTCGCTCGTTTTCTTATATGTTTTTGTACATGAACTGTACTAACTTCTCCCAAAGCGGCATCCCCAGTACTTTTTTTAAATGCAAGAATATAGCCGTTTTTCGAAAATAACATTTTTTTTTGTGTTTTTCGCCGTTTACACGTGTATCGAGTTTGAATATTGAATACGCTTCAAAATTCATAGCTGTGATATCTACATTACATTTGAACATTTTATAAATATGTAACACGAATTTTAATTAACCACAACCAACTACCAGAGTCCTAGTTGAACGAAAACCACCCGTTCTTGACTTCATCCCATTAATTTTATTATTAACTATTAATATAATAAAATATTCAAATATAGTACCTACCTGTATTTTGTTTTCATCCGAATGTCATACAATAATACAATACATAAGTGTAGGATTTATTAGATGTGATCGTGGATTCGGGAAATTAAATCAATTACGACAGATATACTGTAAATCTTCTTTTATTATAATTCTCTGAATAACCTCTGAACTCTGAATGTCACTCTGAATGTGATGCGCTCACGCTCGTCGCTCGTAAGCGTCTAAGGGTGGAGACGCCCACGCAAACTGTACTGACCCAGCAACAGGCCGAGGCCCACTTGAGATGTGGCGTCATGCACGCACTTATACATATATACTAGACAAAGCTATTTCTCACACTCCCTCCCTTTGTCCAGTATATACTTATACGTATATATATATATATATTTATATATAGACATAAACCTTACTTATATTATTTAGATAGACAATATGAATAATAGTAAACTAACCATGATAATATAAAAGCAATCGATTAAACTGATGCAATTAGCTATAAGTTTTAACTTTGGTTTCTTAGACTTTAAACTTTGGTTTCTGTTGTTTTATATCGCATCATCATTCCTGGCCTGAAATCATACAAAGCCAGATTAAATATTGTTAGCTTAGTATGTGTACTGTATTTGTACACATTGTTATGTATATTCATAAATGCCAATTATTATTTTTCCTTGAACATTTTTCTGAATTTTCGTCTGAATGTTTTATTGTTAATTTTATCTCGTAGATAGTCATGCCTCTTCTGAGGTAAAGGCTTTGTCATTATGTCTGCTAAGTTTTCATCAGTAGACACCCAACGAACTCGAATTTTCTTTTCTTCTACACGCTGTTTTACAAAGTCTCCGTGAGTGATCGCCATATTCTTTCTATTTCCGGTTTCCTCTCTAATTGTAAATGCTAGCTCCTTTTTAATTTCTTCCACACTTTGATCGAAAGTCTTGAGCTTGTGACTGCCATCTTTCTCTGTGCAGTCTCTGGCTGATCGATTATCACACCATAGAGTAATTGGATAAAGCGTACGTCCGATTATGTACCTAATAGATTTATCTAGTGATATCAGCTCTTGGCACGCGTCACTCATTGCTAAGTACTCTGCTTGGCAGGTAGAAGTCGTAACAATGGATTGTTTGTGACTTCTCCAGGTTATTACATCTCCAAATAGTTTTACTACATACCCTCCTGTAGACTTAGAATCTTCACAGTCTCTAAAACTTGCATCTGAAAGAGCTTCCAGTTTCTCTGAATTGGATAGAAACTTAATTCCTAGACCAGTTGTACCTCTCAGATATCTAAATACTCTTTTTACCTCTACCCAATCATCTTCAGTCGGGTCTATCTGTTTTCTAGCTAGGTAATTTACCGCGTAAGCAATATCTGGTCGGGTCGCATTTGCCAGATACATTAAGCTCCCAATAGCTTCTCTGTAGGGCACTCTTTTAAGATCATTGAGATTCTCTGTATTTTCTGTGTGGCTTTTGGACTTTTTATTTCTATAATCTACCTGACGGGTTACCATAGGCGTACTCTGTGGTTTTGACTCATGCATGTTAAATCTCTCTAAAATTCTCTCTGTGTATGCAGTCTGATGTATAGTAATGCTCCTCTCTTTTCTATTTCTCTGTATAGTCATGCCTAAGAAATTTTTGGGTTCACCCAAATCCTTCATCTGAAATATTCCGCTGAAGTGTGTTTTTATTTGATTCAGTTTCTCTGGATCGTTGCTAGCTATCAACATATCATCTACATATAATAGTACTATAGCAAGTTTTCCATTCAGCCTCCAAGTGAATAGACAAGGATCATGAAGATCGTTTTCTAAACTGAGTTTTCTTGCTTGCTCCGCAAATTTCTTATACCACACCTTAGGGCTAATTTTGAGACCGTATAGAGCCTTTTTCAATTTACACACTTTCTCAATTTTGGTGTTCTCTAATACCTCTAGACCTTCTGGAATTTCCATGAAAACTTCTTCTTCAAGTTCTCCATTCAGGAACGCTGTTTTAACATCCATTTGACTCACTTCTAAATCCTCTTTATTGATTATGGAAAGAACTGCTCGAATCAAAGACAATCCTGACACCGGAGCATATGTTTCTTTGAGCCCATAAACATTTTTGTCTTTAAAACCTCTTGAAACTAGTCGTGCCTTATATTTAGTTAACCCATTGCTCTCAATTTTCTTTTTAAAGACCCATTTGGAATCAATAATATTGGGCTTCCTACCACGAGGTTCTCCTTTGGGTCGATCTACTAGAACCCATACCGAATTTTCTTTCATAGAATCTAACTCTTCTCTAATAGCTTGTTTCCACATTTCTTTATCCTCTGAGCTCATCGCTTCCTCGAAGTTATATGGGTCCTTTTGAATCGAAGTTAATAATAATACATGCCCTAATTCATCCTTATGTGTGTATATCTCCAACTTCTGACACTCTGGTGTAGCGTGCAAAGCTTATGTCTTCAATTCTCTTGGCTTTACTTCTAGTAATCGGACCATCAGTTTTGTTTGTTAGCGTCTCCGAATTTTTCTCTTCTATTTGTTTCCCTGAGTGTTTATTACTTTCTCCTGAGTTTATTTTCTTTGGCCTACCTCTCTTTCTAGGCTCAGGTGTATTTACCTCTGAATGATCTTTTTCTATTGTTTCTTCACCTACTGTAAATTCAGTCGTCTCTTCTGACTTACTTTTTCCATCTAGTCCTTTACTTTGACCTTTTAAATATACATCTTTGTACACTCATTTTTCTATGAATCGCACATGTCTAGACTCTATAAACTTTCTCGTGCTAGGGTGCCATAAAATATATCCTGTGGCTGTATGCCCTACTAATACGGTTTTAATGGATACATTACTGAACTTTGTTTCAACGAAAGGTAATTTAGCGTAGGCGATACAACCAAATCTTCTTATTTGCTCTAGATGACAATTTGCTTTTGGTGAGAATTTTAATAAAGGAACTTCATAGTTAATAGATTTATGTGGGGTTCTGTTATATGTGTGAACAGCTGTTTCTGCAGCTAATTCCCACATACTTGATGGTAAGCCTGAATCACGCATAAACGCTCTTATCGTTCTCTGAATAGATTTGTTGAATCTTTCAGCTGTACCATTAAGTTCAGGAGTATAGGGTGGACCACTACCTGACTCTATATTTTCCCTTTTCAATACCTCTGCAAATTTTCCACCTGTAAACTCAGTACCTCTGTCTGACCTAACATAGCAAACTTTTGCATCTGTACCTAATAGGTTTCGGGCAGAACTCAAGTAACTCTCGAACGCTTGACCAAACTCGTCTTTTGACTTTAAGCAATATATTCTTGCATATCGAGAATAATCATCTACAAATACAATTATGTACCTCATATGGCCAGGCCATGAGGTAGGTTTGATTGCCCCCATCAGGTCTGAATGAATTATTTGGAGTGGTCTCTCAGCTCTACTTCTATTTTGTTTGAATGGAAGTTTTTCCATTTTCGATAGTATACATACTTCGCAGTCTCTAATTGACTCGTCGAACCTCACATGTTCGAGTTTCTTCTCTTTCTTTTGTAACATTTTCAAATAATTTAAAGAAGCATGCCCCAGTCTACGGTGCCATAGCATAGCTTCACTCTGACTAGCTTCTGAAAACAAATTCTCTGAAGGGTTTTCATTTAGTATGTCTCGTAGGTTCTCTCCACTCTTTAAATCATCTATTTTAACTGTTTTGTAAGATATCAAGTTATCTTTAATCTCTGAATTTAATTTCTCTGAATTTAATTCCTCTGAATTTAATTTCTCTGGATTATACTGATTATCTGAGACAATGAGGTCTTCCGTACTCTCCCTCCCAATCGCAGACCCAGCATCTGTCACAAGTGTATCAAAATACTCTGAATTGACTCCCTCCGATTGTAACATGCCCTCGTCTTTATTGGTTTGCGATTGCTCGGAAGCTTCATTGTCAACTGCCAAACACGCAGTGCAACTGTACTTGTCATACTCATTTAGAACCGTTGCTTTCCTCTCAGTGTATTTGGGCCTTTGAACTTCAAATCTAACTATCCAATTTGGTTTTTCATAAACCCCTTCAAATATTGTTTTGTATTCTCTTTATTGTAGACTCTGAATATTTTGTCATCTAAATATATACAAAACCCTGCATCTACTAGCTTACGTAACGACAAAAGATTCTCTGATACATCTTTTGCCGCAATTACGTTTAAACGTAAGAGTTGTAACGTAGGAGGTGACTGTCCTGGTAGTGCAAACTCCATTCAGAGTTATAAGAGAACTTTCAACAACAACAACGAGAATGAACCTCCTGCCAAAAGAGGCAGAGGTTCAGGTAACTTCAGAGGAAGAGGTGGTAACTTCACTAACAATTGTTAATCTAATATGACTTTCATTTACTTCATCATTCTTAAGCAAAAGATTACCTCTACCATCTATGACAATGTCAGCAAACTCATTTTTGTTAGCACTCTTGATAACTCCATTCTCAGATTTTTTCAAATCACTCAAAATGAAACTTTTATTCACAATGTGACTTGTGGCTCCTGAGTCAGCAATAAACTTTATATGATTTCCATCATTTAGACTCTTAGCAAAAATGATCTTACCTTCTGACTCTTCATACTCATCGTAATTTCCGGCATCGCCGTCGTAGTTCTCCTGCTCAGCAGACCCTTCATCATATTCAGCCCTCCTGGCTGTAGGATTCTGCTTGGATCCTCGATTGACTCCTCTACCTCTGAATTTACCTCTGAAGTTATTTCTGGCGCTACCTCTGAAGTTGCCACCTCTTCCTCTGAAGTTACCACCTCTTTCTCTGAAGTTACCTGAACCTCTGCCTCTTTTGGCAGGAGGTTCATTCTCGTTGTTGTTGTTGAAAGTTCTCTTATAACTCTGAATGGAGTTTGCACTACCAGGACAGTCACCTCCTTTATGATCTGTGATGTAGTTGCAAACATAGCAGAACCATTTATCTGTGTCGTTCAACATGCAATCCTTTTGCCAGTGCCCTTCTTTGTTGCATTTGTAGCACTTGCTTCTGTTATTCTTAAATTTCTGCACCAATGCTCTTGAGGTTGTGACGTCATTTCCATCTGAATTTCCTCAAGTTGCATCGTTATCCTCTTGTATACGATCCATTGTCCTTCTCAACGCTTCCATATTCATCTCTTGGCCAGTGGTTGAAATCACTGCTGAATCGGTTCGTCTTACTTCTGGCATAGCTCCAGTAATGGCTTGATAGAATGTCGAGCGCTTCTCTTGCTCGGTCAGTTTTTGAGGATCATCACTTAAGTCGTGTTCCCTAATTATCTGGTCGAACCTTTCACAAAATATGTGAACTCTTTCCTCTCTGGCCATCCTTAGATTGTAAAGACGAGTTCTAATGAATGTTGGGGTTGCATTGACTTCTCCTCTTCTGCTGTCTCTTAACTTATTTATAATTTCCACAGGCTCAGTCAAACCTAAAATTTTCTTGTGGTAGTCTTCATCTATGTGACTGATAATGATATCTTTCACTGAGTTCTTTCTCAGTGTAATCTCAGTCTCTGAGAGTCCTGTCGATGTTGATTGATTTGGATCAATCAAATGAAGTAGACTCCAACTTGTAAGTTCGGTCTTCAAGCAATCTAACCATACTTCAAAGCTTGACTTAGATGTCAACTTGTATTGCCTCTGAATTTTTGGTCTAATATTGATTAGATTATTGTAGCTTCCTCCATCTTGAATCTGCATGTTCACTCTTTGCTCTGATTCCTGCATACTTCTCAACTTATGCTTCTCTGATTCTAGCATATGTTTGTGCACCTTGCACAGTGTGTCCACTACTTCTTTAAACAGAGCTCCAGTCGTCCGATTTGTTGATGTGTCGCCTGTGTCAAATGTGGCTGCTAGATCGTTCACGTTATCAATGGTCTTCTTCAGTTCCTCTAAATTCGCACGAACACTGGATGTGCTCGCAGTCAAGACGTTACTTTCGACATTTGTAGTCCCTCTCATTACCTCTGAACCTCTTTCAGTTGCTCGAACTGCCTCTGAACCTCTTTCAGTTACTAGAACTGCCTCTGAACCTCTTTCAGTTACTAGAACTGCCTCTGAACCTCTTTCAGTTACTAGAACTGCCTCTGAACCTCTTTCAGTTACTAGAACTGCCTCTGAACCTCTTTCAGTTACTAGAACTGCCTCTGAACCACTTTCAGTTACTAGAACTGCCTCTGTACCTCTTTCAGTTACTAGAACTGCCTCTGAACCTCTTTCAGTTGTGGTGGTTGCTGTGAAATAAAACTCTTAGATATCACCTGGGTTTATACTTCTTAATAATTTTCAGATCTGAACTCTTATCCTCTTTAAACAAAAGTTTCTAATCTCAGCGAGACTCAAACTTTTGACTTCTGAATACAATCACAGCACTCTGAATTTTTAATCAAATATAGATGGCTGATAACAGACAACTTATTTCGTTTACCGAGATCAGGACTATTGACATCCTCTTCTATCCTGACTCTCATATACTCTTCATACTCTGGACTCGTCTCGTCGTTGATCTGACCTTGAGTCGTTTTACCAGCCATCTGTTCCAGGATTGTGAAACATTCTCAATTAGTTTTGTTCTGTTCTCTTTATTTGTTGTTTTCTTTCGTCTTAATTTCTCTGAATTTACAACTTTTACGCATTTCTCTCTTTGACCTCTTAATTCATCTTCAATACCAGGTAATCTCTCTTTTCCCAACTAACTGAGTAATGTCTCTTGCTTCTGAACCAAAAACGACCGAACTTCAAGCCATTTTAATTCGAAGCGGGAAATCAAATTCTCCCACCGAGCACACCACGCATGCACACCACTCGCCGATGTTCAACTTCGCGCGTTACCTTGAAAGTTGGTCGGTTTCGGGTTGCGCAAGCACACACGTGGGTCCCGAATGAGATCCTATCAATCTCCCTAGTCGATGAGCAGCCTACAGTGGACACAAGTTTCAGCTGAACATTGACCCTGGAATCCACAGAATTTGCTCTCAGTCGCCTCGAGTTCTAATTTCTCCAGTGAACAGAAAAGCCCAGCCGAAGCCAGTAATCCAGTATCTGACCGCAAGGCAAGCCAGAACGGGACACCAAACTCAATCGAGCAAATCCAATCCACCCCTGGCAGAATTTGATTAAATTTCTCTCCATCTTATAACCTCTTATCATCTTCTCTGAATAATTGTAATTAATTTTAAAAAAATTAATTACCCTCTGAATTTGTTACCCTCTGAATTTTGTTACCCTCTGAATTTTGTTACCCTCTGAATTTTGTTTCTATTTTCTCTTAATAAGATATTAAATTACTGATGGAAAAAAATTCCCCAGTACTCATATCAGTCATCTTCATAATCTTCATAACAATAAGGGGGCGTCCATTAATCACGTGAGGCTTCAGGCAGGGAGGGGGGGGGGGTCGCTAGAAAAATCACGGCCGATCACATGGGGGGAGGGGGGGGCATTTGAACGAATCACGTATATTTTTCGTTCAACAGTGCGAAAGAATCTCCTCTACTTATTGAAGACTTTCAAATGTCCCGCGATTGACAATTGACTCTACTACGCTAATGAGTCATTTCATTTCATGTTTCTCTGATTTGTGTGTATAGAATGTATTTTTTTTATAAATAATCACGTGATAGCAGAGAGGGGGGGTGGGGTTGGATACAGTCTCACTTAAGATCACGACAAGGGGGGGAGAGGTCAGAAACAGCCCAAAATGCATCACGTGATTAATGGACGCCCCCATACTCGTTTGGATCCTAAGGATCTGAGCAGAGTTTTGACTGTCCCAACGTGTTGGAGTCAACCATATCCTACCCCTATCCAAAGACCTACCTGCGGACCAATTTTGGTCCAGCGGTTCATGAGATATGGGTCCAGACGAACATGAAATCTGACAAAAACCCAGAAATACCTATTGTTGACATCAAAAGTTGAGGTTTTTTTGCTCTGTGGTTATAGAGCTTCTCGCTAGCTAACAAATGAGCGCTTCACGACCCGGTTACCTCATGCGGTTGAGAAGATATAGCTCCGGACAGGAATTTTATAGGATGGCAAACACATAAGGCTTCATAGCTGGGCATATTTACCACATCGATTACTTATACAATCACACATTGTTTTTTTCTTCTATTTTATCATCAGAAATGAGTATTTGATGTATTATATATATATAGTATTCAACACAGAATTTTGTAGGATGGCAAACACATAAGGATTCTCCTTGGTATATTTCATATACTTAGGGAGTGCCTAAAAAACGTGAAATAAAAAAAATCAGCTTCGAACACTACACTGGTTACGTGTTCTTGCATGAGGCACTTCCCACTCGTTTGGATCCTCTGGATCTAGGTGAGGTTTTGGAAGTCTCAACGTTTTGAAAATAACCAAGTCCTATGTAAAGTCCTGGCACGGACTAGTTTAGGTCCAGCGGTTCAGGAGATACATATTACCGAACAGACAAATTACTAAAAAAAAAAAGACATTTGTGCAGACCATGGTTATCTCACCATTGTTTCCATTGACTTGGTAGAAAAAATTCATCGTAAGCTTTCCGAAAACAACCCACAGACCTTTCCAGGCCCCACCGGTTTATCAGATATAGCTCCGGACAGATAAATTAGTCGGAAGGCAAATTCATTCAAGGCTTCTCGTACATTTTGTATACTTCAGGAGTGCCTAAAAATTCATTTGCGATAAAAATTGACCTAAATTATTTTCAAAAAAAAAAAAATTTGTCAGTTAATTCTTAAGTTATAATTCCTCCCATGCCAATGATATATACATACACTGGATAGAGCACCGCGCTCCCCAGCGCGGCGGCTTATGATCGCCGCCATCTTGTATATATATATATCAATTTAGTGCACGGGTTCGGCCCGTGGCGTCCATAGTTACCGCTTTATTTACTAAACCTCAAACGTGAAACGCCCAATAAACACAGTGGTGTAAAAATGGTGTAGATGTCAGGTGAAATCACGTGTAATACACGTGTATACGAGGATTACACGTGATTTCACCGGACATCTACACCATTTTTACACCACCTGTGTTTATTGGGCGATGTGACACACTGATCGAATATTATGGTTCAAGCTCCAAAATTGAAGTAACAATAATAAAATGATATATTTTGACATTATTCGCATAATCGTGTTTATCGACACTTAACCTTACTTTCCTGTCAAACTAGTTTCCCTCTCCTACTGGCCTATAGGCCTCGATTCGGATTTTCCGTGTACAGTATGGCGGCTACAAGCTCGTTCAATCGCCGCCAACTCGCTAGCATGCCGAGTATACGCGGCGCTCTATCCAGTGTATAATATATACAGAGTGAATTCCTAAAGTGTAAACAGCCCAGAACCTAGTGCGCATGCGCTTATCTGAAAAAATTGAAAAATTGTCTGGGATACCCAATCGACGGTTGCTATCTCGGCCGACATTCAATTTTTTCAGGTAAGCGCATGCGCACTACGTTTGGGCTGTTTACACTTTAGGAATTCACTCTGTATATCAATTATCAGTGTCCCATGCTCGACGCTAGGCGAAAGGAGGCTGTTTGGTTCAAAGTCAGCTCTGTTGCTGGCCAATTCGTCAATGTCGATTTTTTCAGAGATAGACATGACCCTGAGATAGCGAAGTCCGCAAAAACGAAGACACGATTTTTTCCAAATTTCAAGCTGTATTGGTCCTCTGAAGAGAAAAAGAGCGAGGAATGGCGACTCACCCTAGCGGATCCATATACACCGTTATTCTGAGTGTTTTTTTGGTGTATTTTTGGTGAGGTATGATAATGGTGTAAATTTGGTCGCATTTAAGGATGTATAGGCTATACAATCTCAACCAAAAGTGAGTCTCGTCGTCAATATTGAGTACTTCGAGATGAGATAAAAATCGGAAAAAAATCAACCACAATCAAGATGATAAGAGTATTCATTTTCAATAATAATAATGCCCAAAAGTTATCAACAAATTGTTTAAACAAATCATTGTTCAACAAATTTCCTGGTGACGTTATTTTTTTTTCATGTCAAATGAATTCGTTAATTTTTCTGAATACATATGAATTTTTTCAGAATTTTGTCACTTTTTTGAAATTTCCGTTTTTGATTTTGAAAAATGGAGAAAAAAATTTGAATTTTGGATATGTTATTTTGGAAACAATGTAGATTACAATTCCGAAGTTTCCGGAGAGTGGAACTAATAGTTTTGTAAATACAGCCATTAGAAATTTCCGAAAACGGAAATTTCAAAAAAGTGACAAAATTCTGAAAAAATTCATGTGTATTCAGAATGATTAACGAATTCATTTGACATGAAAAAAAATAACGTCACCAGGAAATTTGTTAAACAATGATTTGTTTAAACAATTTGTTGATAACTTTTGGGCATTATTATTATTGAAAATGAATAATCTTATCATCTTGATTGTGGTTGATTTTTTTCCGATTTTTATCTCATCTCGTAGTACTCAATATTGACGACGAGACTCACTTTTGGTTGAGATTGTATAGCCTATACATCCTTAAGCGTAACACCATTCTACGTCCATTATTACACCAGAAATACACGGTGTAATTCTGCATTTTTGATACTGTTTTTACACCGATTTCACACCCACCGATTTTATACTGATTTTACACCGATTTTACACCTACCGATTTTACACCGATTTTACGCCAAATGCACACCTTATCGATTTGGATCAAAGCGTACCAAAAAAATTACCCTAGCGGATCCATTTACATCGTTATTCTGAGTGTTTTTTTGGTGTATTCTTGGTGAGGTATAATAATGGTGTAAATTTGGTCGCATTCCGGCGTAATACTATTTTACGTCCATTATTACACCAGGAGTACACGGTGTGATTGTTCATTTTTCATACTGCTTTTACAACGATTTTACACCGATTTCACACCCACCCATTTTACACCGATTTTACGCCAATTGCACACCTTATCTATTTGACGACAAGCTGTTTAGCTGTCTAAAATACGTCTTTCAGGAGATACAGATAGCGCCACCTACGGAGCTACGGAGCTGTGTATAGAACAAGATGGCTGTTGAATGATACGGAGTGGTTGTTCAGAGATTTTTTGCCTAGAGAAAAGGTAAGTTAAATTATTCTAAACAGTTACACATGATTGAATAACTTCCGCTTATTATTCCGTATCCGATCGGTGATCATCGTTGGGCTCATATTATCAATTCATGCATGTGCGGTATAATAAATCGATTCTATATATATACATATAACCTCTTCTCATTTCTATTATCGCGAAAAGTAATTAAATTTGAGTTCCCAACTACTTTTCACATGAGAAAATATTAATATCATTACATAATATTCATATTATTACTGCATAATATTATTAATAATTATTATTATTTCATAGATTATTTAGAAGTCATCATCACGGCCAGTCGAATGTATACTCTTATATATACTCTTATATATACTAATTCTACTGATGATAGTACTACTTAATATATACCAAATATTAATGTGCTTTGAATAATCTACGACGATAAACTGAAATATGTGATACATACCAGAATAAATCATTGAATTTTCCATTTAAATAAACCATGTCCATTGAATCTTATTTCCTTTCGCTTTTCATTGCCGCTCTGTGCATAATTTATGAATGCATCGCATCAGTACCGGTATTTATACGACATTTTCAGGCGCAAATCCGTTTGGTGTGAAATGGATGTAAATTCGGTGTAAAAGTGGTTAGGTGTAACATCGGTGTAAAATCGGTGTAAAATTGGTTGGGTGTAAAATCGGTGTAAAAACGATGTTAACAATGCAAAATTACACCGTGTACTTTTGGTGTGACATCGGACACAAAATGGTGTTTTACCGAAATATCACCAAATTTACACCATTTTTAACGGGGTATTTTCGGTGTATTTCTGGCGTAACCCAATCCGCTAGGGTCGGTATTCTGGTTTGAGGTGCGCACGACCTTTTCATGAACAAATTTCAACGAATAAAGTCTTTGAGCTTATTATTATTAATCTGGGAATGATTGTTAACCGTATTAGTGATTAAGTGTGCCTAAATACCAGACTGCCGAACGATCTCCGCTGCGAATTTGACTGCTAAATACCAATGCTAGCGCGACTTTTTAATCGGCCGTATCTCGCGAACGCGACCTCGCGGACCAAATGTTATTGGGGTCAATTTACTCAGCTCGACCCCTCTATTACCCCTATCATTTTGCGCATTTAATTTTGGGACACCCTGTATAAAAAAAGTCTTGTCTGTTATTTTCGTCTCGTCGTATCGTCGTCGTAACTACGTCAGTAACTAGGCCTTTTCGTATATTATTTTCGTCACTGTAACTACGTCAGTATCTAGGCAATGATTTCTGATACGCAAATTGCCTTGGTGATAAGTAAGTGAATCTTGTTATTGTGAATGGTTAAAATCATCACAGAATAGAGGAACCCACGACACGACCAACATATACGAAAGTAAGTCTCAGACATCTTATTCTCACATCTATTCGAGCATCTTATTCTCATATCTATTCTCTTAGAAGGCCTGCACGCGGACGCAACAGAAATGGACGTGAATCCCTCGGGCTCATACGCGGATTCAACAAATACAAAGGATGGCAAGAAGGACAAGATACCAGGTATGGTCGTATTGAAACTTAGTTTATATGGCGCGGTAGACCTGGACGAGAGGAACTATGGCGCGATAGACCTGTACGCCAGGAACTATGGTGCGGTAGACCTGGACGACAGGACCTATGGCGCGGTAGACCTGGACGACAGGAACTATGGCGCGATAGACCTGTACGCCAGGAACTATGGCGCGGTAGACCTGGACGACAGGAACTATGGCGCGATAGACCTGTACGCCAGGAACTATGGCGCGGTAGACCTGGACGACAGGAACTATGGCGCGGTAGACCTGGACGACAGGAACTATGGCGCGGTAAACCTGGACGACAGGAACTATGGCGCGATAGACCTGGACGCTAGGAACTATGGCGCGGTAGACCTGGACGACAGGAACTATGGCGCGGTAAACCTGGACGACAGGAACTATGGCGCAATAGACCTGGACGCTAGGAACTATGGCGCGGTAGACCTGGACGACAGGAACTATGGCGCGGTAGACCTGGACGACAGGAACTATGGCGCGGTAGACCTGGACGACAGGAACTATGGCGCGGTAAACCTGGACGACAGTAACTATGGCGCGATAGACCTGGACGCTAGGAACTATGGCGCGGTAGACCTGGACGACAGGAACTATGGCGCGATAGACCTGGGACGGGATTCTGTAACTTTTAGCGATATCCTGGACGCCAGGAACTATGGCGCGGTAGACCTGGACGACAGGAACTATGGCGCGATGGACCTGGACGCCAGGAACTAGACGACAGGAACGATGGCGCGGTAGACCTGGACGACAGGAACTATGGCGCGATAGACCCGGATGCCAGAAGCTAAATAGATATTTATGTGGCATGCGCCGAAAGTAACTGTTTATTCGGCAAGGTTATGTTCTTCGTACGAGCCGTTGGTTTTACCTAGCGAGCCGAAGGCGAGCCTTGTAAAGCAACGGCGAGTACTAAAAACATAACCTTGCCGAATAGTTACTTTCTGCGCGCGCCTCATACAATATTTTTTACGGAAAAGGCATTAATAGTCACTTTGACGCCAGTTGAGTTCCGCACGAACTGCGTATAGAGATGGGGTAACCTGCGGTATAAAGACTTTATTCCGCAACTTTGACATGCGCACTTCGAACTGCGCATCAAAGTTGCGGAATAAAGACTTTATACCGCAACTTTGAACTTAGCGGTATAAAGTGATATACCGCAACTTTGAACTTAGCGGTATAAAGTGCCATTTGCCGGAACGAAAACAGGCGTCAAAAAGTGACTTTTTAATGCCTGTGCCGTAAAAATTTTATTTATTGTAAATCACAATGATAATCAATCAAATATTTTTCTGTTTCAGCGTAACTCCGGAAAACCCGCATTGAAACTTTGGCGCGACGGGAACTATGGCGCGGTAGACCTGGACGGACCTGGACGACGGGAACTATGGCACGATAGACCCGGACGCCAGGAACTGAAATTTATTTATTGTAAATCACAATGATAATAATGAATCAAATATTTTTCTGTTTCAGCGTGACTCCGGAAAACCAGAAAGAGAAAAATGTCTTTTTAATTTTTAATTTATATTTATCTATATATAATTATTAAAAAATATTAACATGTGCACATATACAAATACATACCCTCGATAAAATGCTTGTTGGGTTATAAATATACAGAGTGAATTCCTAAAGTGTAAACAACCCAAACCTAGTGCGCATGCGCTTACCTGAAAAAATTGAATGTCGGCTGAGATAGCAACCGTCGATTGGGTATCCCAGACAATTTTTCAATTTTTTCAGATAAGCGCATGCGCACTAGGTTTTGGGCTGTTTACACTTTAGGAATTCACTCTGTATAAAGAGATAATATGCACGATATTTTTATTTTATCGATTGCGCCATAGTAAGTTGTAGGTTTGATTATTCTCATTTGGTCTCTCGCGCCATAGTTCCTGGAGATGATATGCACGGTATTTTTATTTAGACCTGGACGCCAGGAACTATGGTGGGATAGACCTGAACGCCAGAAACTATGGCGCGATACACCTGGACACCCAGAACTATGGCGCGATAGACCTGCACGATATTTTTATTTTATCGATTGCGCCATAAAAAACAACTGTATAACAAAAAGAGTGAGGCGCGTAGCGCCGAGCACATAGAGTGAGGCGCGAAACGCCGACCGGGGGTGGCGCGCGCAGCGTGCGGGGGCGGAACCCCTAGTTGCACTGATCTCTATACTAACTGGATAGTGGACTGGCGTCGTGGAGCGAGCCCCACCGGGCAGCGCCATTTGCAATCTTCGGAGGTAAAAAATCCGCGCGCAGTTCAAATATAGTTAAGTCGTTTTTTTTTAAACTTTCGTTTTTGGTTAATGTACAGTCGAACTACTGTGGAATTAACGAGATACTGGATAAAGTATACATATTTACTTGAAACATTCAGTCAACGCATCAATAAACTAAGCGTTGAACCGTGCATTCATTCAAATTTGCCACGGATTTTGTGCCTCACGCTTGCCCCGCCGTCCCACCCGGTAAACCCCTCGCCCACCGTTCAATGAGACCGCGCGCCGTACACGGAGAAGGGTACCCGTCCACTATCCAGTTAGTATAGAGATCAGTGCCCTAGTTGTTATAAAAAAAATAACAATCGGGTTTTTCTGTTGTACGATGTTTTCGGGCGTTGTAACGTCCACAATTCATTATGGTGATACACAATCAGTGTAATAATTATTAACCCAATAAACACAGTGGTGTAAAAATGGTGTAGATATTCGGTGAAATCACGTATAATACATGTGTATACGAGGATTATACGTGATTTCACCGGACATCTACACCATTTTTACACCACCTGTATTTATTGGGAATTGTACCCAGCGCATGTGGATAAGTCCTCACAAAATTACAATTAATATAAGTTTTGAAGTATGTGGATTTCAGTTTTATAATGATATTCGTTTCAATTTCTGTTACAGATATGCCTAGCGAACAGTCCGTGTTTATAATGTTAAATGGTGAAGAAAGTGAACTGCGGTTTTTAAACATCACCAACCCAAAGGTATAAACTATTTTTTTTTTTTTTGCGAATTGTCTATAAACACTTTTACTCTGGTAGGAATGCTAAGAGTTTTCTGCCCTGATCTGTCTGGATTCGCTGGTCTGCTTGACAGTATCTGATCAGAAATGTAACGCTTGTCCCGCTTTGCACTGCCAAAAATACTGTTCGTTTGCTTGAACAGTATTAATTGTAAGTATATACCTAATAACTCTTCACTAGTGATGCCACCGTGACGAGATTTTTCCCGAGGAAAAGATTAATGAAGGATTTGAACATTGAAGTAAAAATGTATACATCTTTCTGCATTATCATGATAGTAATACTAGTGATTATTTTCATTTCATTTACGGCATACGTATTTGCACAGTTCTAAAGCGACGAAGGTAACGCGAAGGATATCGCATGTAAATTCACCGTATATAAATGACCAGCTCAAATATTTCGCTAAGGATTTATTACATCGACAAATTGTTTAGGCAATGATTGTTCAGGTTTATAAAGCGGCATGTCTTGATGCAATTAGTCTGCTGATAGTCACGTTCGAGAACCTTCGGTGTTGGATGTTTTTTTCCTTACGGAAAATGGATATTTGTTTCAACTTAAAGTTTAAATCGACCCTGTTGTGTATGAATGCGCCAGTCATAGTGATATTTACGTATTTCATATTGACTGCACGAATGGTCGTTGGGCAAAGGATCGAGGGAGATGGCATTGTATATACCCGATTGTCTGGTCACTCGCGATTCGGCTATCGGCGTAATCGGCCACGTATTTATTTTCTCTCGACGTGAAATGCCGACCGATTATAGTAGGTACAAGTAAATTCCTGTTATTGAATCATTTCAATATCTGCTTTCTAGATCAATAAATAGTATTGTCAATCATAACTCTGTATGTGTTTTATTATTTATTATCTGATAACCTCAATAAACCCCAAATCAAATAAAACTGGATTTAGATTTTGAATACCGCAGATCCCGAGTTTTTGAAACGAAAATCCTTGTTTTTCTTCTATTCTCCGTCTCTAAACGGGCTATAACTTCCCAATGCGAGCCGAATCGAGGTTTTCTACCGAAAAAGCAGCCGTTATGTAAATTTCCAAAACCCGGCGCGTATTTTCAAGGTAATTCTGTTTCAACCTTTATAGTCACACTACAGAGAAATTTCTGAATAGTCAAACTAGATCGATCCTACCCAGTCAGTTTAAAAATAAAACTGAATGTGAGAGAACTATCCGTCCGATGTGGAAAAAAGAAATTATGGAACATACTTTGAACATTCTAAATCACGTACGAGAAGTCGATTTATAGCGAATGAAATGGGAATATGTTTGAGGAAAAATCATGAAGAGGTCAGTAATGATGCCAAAAGGGAACAGTTTTTCACTTGAAAAAACATAACATTGTCAATTTCACCTTCGATGTGATACTTTTGGGAAAAGATAGTAATATATTGCGCGTTCCAAAGAGTATTATTTTCATTCAAATCACTAACCGCGCTCCGTAGTTTCGTACCTATAGGGTACGAAATATACTTCGAATATACGTACGAATATATGTACGAATATACTTCAAACCACAGATATGTATGGCGACTCAAGTCCCATTCAAAGTCAGGGACTATTTACATATTTAGACGAAAAGTTGATCAACGGATCGATTCTACCACGTGTGACTACGGAAGGTTTACGCCTTCTGCAATGTTACTCGAAATTGATTTTTAAGGAGGCTCTAGCACAAAGGGCCGATTTATGTGGGGGCTTACGCGAGGGCCTCTATTTTTACAGAAGACCGCAAGTTTGTCATAACACAGTTGCTTCCAATAAAATTATTGTTAATTCTATGAATACATTATTAATTTCGCGCCACTGAATAAAAACCGTGAAAGAAGAATAATTTTACGGTACGATACTGCACACATAAGTATGGCAACACCGCGATTCTCTATCTCACTTTCTCCAGTGCTAGACGGATGGAGGTTCAATTCTCGCGCAGGCGCTCTGCCATCATATTTCGGTCTCACTGCCGAATTTCTACGCGGTTCCATAACCTCTCTAAATTTCAAATTTTTCGAGACTTTGACATCGAATATCTCATAATATGAGTCGGTGACCCCATACTGTATTATCGTATTTGCAATCCTCGCGATCTAATCAACATTACTATAGTTTTTCGTAAACATCTGTGTAGTAAATGTAGAGATATCAATTGGCCCATGTCTTTCGAGAGGGATCCTGCCATAAGGCCCATGTTAAAAATTCCAATTTCAACTATTTTTATCTTGCGTATTTAGTCGGTGACCCGGTCTGAAATCTCGCATACGTGAGAATGGGTGCTTGATTTATAATATACTGAAAATTTATTTTTTTCTGTGCATGACCCGTTCGTGCTAGAGCCTCCTTAATGCGTTTTGACAATACTTAAATTTCCCGTTTACAGCATGACATCGTGGACCGGGTGACCCAACAAAAACCGCACCTCCATTTTAAAACGTTGATAATATCGAAATCCGTTGACTGATATTCAGCAACTTTATAAACTGCCCGTGTAGAAAATTGTTGAGGCATCCCGAATTGAAAAGAGGCCCCTTTTAGGCATCAACAGGGCATCCACCATAAGGGATTCCTATCTGTTACCAAACTAGGGCCAAGCTAGGGCTTATTGAGGCATACAAGTTGATTGTGTCCTGGCGTGCCCTACTAATACTAAACTCGGACCAAGTTAGGGCTTATTCAGGCATCCAAGTTAATTGCCTGCTGGCATGCCCAACTAGTACCAAACTTGGGCCACGTTAGGGTTTATTGAGGCATCCAAGTTGATTGTGTCTTGGCATGCCCAACTAGTGCCAAACTTGGGCCAAATTCGGGCTCATTTGGGGATCCAGGTCAATTTTATCAAGGTTTTCCCTACTAGTGCCAAACTTGGGCCAAGTTCGGGCTTATTGGGCATCCAAGTTGATTGTGTCTTGGCATGCCCAACTAGTGCCAAACTTGGGCCAAATTCGGGCTCATTTGGGGATCCAGGTCAATTTTATCCAGGTTTTCCCTACTAGTGCCAAACTTGGGCCAAGTTCGGGCTTATTGGGACATCCAAGTCCATTTTTTGCTGGCGTGCCCGAATAGTGCCAAACTTGGGCCATGTTCGGGTTTACTTAGGTATCCAATTCAATGTTTTCAGGTTCCCACAACCTTTGCCAAACTTGGGCCAAGTTCGGGCTTATTTGGGCATCCAAATTGATTTTGTCCTGGTGTGCCCAACTGGTGCCAAACGTGGGTCAAGTTCGGGCTTATTTGGGTATCTTAGTTAAATTTGTCCAGGCTTTCCTAACCTTTGCCAAACTTGGGCCAAGTTCGGACTGATTTGGGTATCCAAGTTAATTTTGTCCATGCTTTTCTGACCTTTGCCAAACTTGAGCCAAGTTGGGGTTCATCCAGGAATTACAATTGATTTCGTCCGGACTTTCCCAGCCTGTGCCCAGTTTGGACCTAATTTGGGCTAATTTGGTTGTAAGAAAAAGTACATGATTATGACGTTGCGACATTCTCTGCTCGTTCCACAGTGGGACGAAACCCCGAAATCGTGCCCAAAGATCAAAAACACGATGAATTCGGGTGAAAGTCTGAAATCGGGGGTTATTGGGGTCGCTGATTACGAATCCAAAGTAAAAAATTTCAAAAACAAAATGGCTGACCCAAAACGGTAACGAATTTCTTCAAAAACCCAATGAATTCGGATGAAAGTCTGGACTCGGGGCTTTTTGTGGTCGCTGATGACGAATCCAAAGTCGAAAATTTCAAAAACAAAATGGCTGAAACAAAACGGGAATAAATTTCTTCAAAAACTCAATGAATTCGGGTGAAAGTCTGGATTCGGGGGCTGTTGGGGTCGCTGATTACGAATCTGAAGTCAAAAATTTTAAAAACAAAATAGCCGACCCAAAACGGTAAATAATTTCTGCAAAAATCATCATTACTATTGTTATTATCACTGGTCTATTTTTCTCTTTCTCTTATTTTTCTTTTTCTTTTCTCCGCTTGGTTTTATTTTGCTTTTTGAACTTATTTCTTTTAACTTATTTCTTTTTTCTTTTATCATTGTTGTAATTTTCATGGTGTAATTTTGTGTGCTGTGTTTACTCTGTATTTGCCCTACGCCCAATATTGCCATGGGCATTAATAAATTAAAATTAAAATTAAAATTAAAAAAACAAAACGTCAGATGTCAAAAATCTCAATAACAAAATGGCGGACCCAAAACGATGGTATGTGGTACAATGATGTCAGATTTCTTACATAATATTTATAGAAGGGTTTTCGAGGAAATTGATTACGATGAGGTCAACATTCATCAGAATTTTATTCACCTAGAAAGTAGCGAATGTGATGTAACTCAAAATTAATAAAAAGAGGGTGAGAATATGATTGTGCATGGTATGAAATTCATTCGTAGATACTTGAGAAAATGTATAGGTACATGCATAGTAAGGAATTAAGACTTTTTATTTTTCAGTAATAATGTCGTGAAATTTTCAAACTTATCAAATTAGTGGAATACAATTTCCTCGTCAGAATCGTCGTCGTGAAATTCAGAATCCGTTTCTACTGTAGATTGACTCGTTATTGTAGGTGGAATGAATAATTCTACAGCTTCTGCAGATAAACTACGCATTTTCTTCTGTGGCAATTTACGGATGCTGGAAATGTACGGATCAGATGTTACCATCAGCCGGTTCCAAACATCTTCCATTGTTTTTGATCTCGAACACTTTCGTGGCAAATTTTCTCGGATACTTTTGACCTTCTTCTTCATATTCTCTCGAATGATCACCGAACGTCCACTCTTCTTGGAAATTTCGGCTGAAAGGTGTTCCAATAAATCGGCGAATGCATGGTTCATTCAAACGCCCTTTTACAATAACGAAGACCTCCTTCCGGGTGTATAGTAAAATGTCGTCTGTACTAGACCCTGTAAGAAAGCCACCGAAAATTAAAAATTGAATTGCATATGAAAACTTGCAATATTTAACGTAAACTACAATGAATAAAGTACCATCGAACTCATTGGATAAACTAAATTGTTTCTGAAATTAATTTTTTATTCAACCAAATCATGAATATAATTCATCATGAACAATGTGACTCTGGAATAACTGTACTACTTTGTTGTACACCCTATATGCGTTGAAAACAGGTATAAGTTCCCTATTGTACGTATTGAACACCTGACAGATCCGCGGTCGGTCGGCCGGCGCGGGCGCGGCGTGATAGCACGCTGCGTACCCGCTCACGCTATGCTAAAAATTACGCTGTTTAGCAACTTTTAGCAGGCAATCTAAAGCGTTTTCGATAGCTGATAGACTGATCTACATCCTGAAACTTGAATGAAGGTGGAGTCTCCTGGAGTTCTCTACTTTTTGTCTACGTGAAAGTAGAAATAAAAAAAACCATATCGTCTTCGGAGGGTACCGAACATGGTCGTATTTCAAGCAGATAAATATGTCTTTTCAATTCAACTTATACAGAAATATTTTCTACATACCTGCAGGAGTAGAATCCATTTTGAAAAATTGAAATCGCTTCAATCACTTTCGAGTTATTGGTCTTTGAAGTTCACTGTTTTTCCTTACGTTTTTACTCGCCGCGTGCACTCTCAACGAAGGCTGATATAACGTATCGAGCCAGGTATGGAAGCGACGACCATACCCTTCGAGGTTCGGATGCACCAATCATTTCTTTACCTCATCCGAGGGTCAAAATTCCCCGAATCCAGTTTTCGTATTTCGGATTTTTGGGCACGATTTCGGGGTTTCGTCCCACTGTGCGTCGTGGCTGCAAATGTTAACTGTCCGCGATTTCTGGTTTTGCCTACTTGACAATGCGTCTTGTTTTTCAGACGGAGTTGGATAAAATATCCCAACCTGGAGCTTTCGTGGTGATGTATTCTGTTATTGACAAAGCGTCTTTTCAACGAGCCGAGGAACATCTAGCGTACTTACACGATCAGGACCTTCTAAGGGGAAGGCCGGCCCTCTTAGTTGGCAATAAGATTGACTTGGCCCGCTCGAGGGCTGTGTCTTCGCAAGGTAATATAATTCTGTCAATATTTCCAGCGTCATACTCCGCTGGCAATCTTATAAACTGTGTAGGGGGTGTTCCAGCCATTATTGTCCAAGATTGAAATCGATATTTTTCATTTTTCAAATAATTTTATACGATGTAGGTCTATATCACAGGAATACCATGAATTTTTTCAAATTTTCAGTTTCAACCGTTTTCTTCTTATAAATATTACAAACCCCGATTAGAATACATCCTTCGATCCTATCTAAACAAAACACAGGTATTCTACATCCAAAAACTTCATTTTTGAAACCCAGCCGATCGTGGGGGATTCAGTCTTGCTATGACTTTACCTACAATTATAATTGAAAAATCGTTTTTCAGTGCCTATAAATATTCGTGTTAGGCATCAGAGTCTAGATCAGGGGTATTCCTGATTGAAAATATCATACCTCTGGTGTAAAAACCGCTCGCCTAGCACATTAATGTGGAAACAAAGTTTTGCAAGCGACCACACCAGGTGCACCAAAAAGACCCGCCGCTCCGTAAACTTGTACTTTAATGAATTCTTCGGTCAATAAGCTTTCTGCAAGTCGTCAATTTTTCAAATTCAATTTTTATCTTCATATTTATTCATTCACATTCATCACCATTAGTAGGTAAAGTCATAGTAAGATTGAATCTCCCACGATCGGTTGGGTCTCAAAAATCAAATTTTTGGATGTAGAATACCTGTGCTTTGTTTGGAGAGCATCGAAGGATGTATTCTAATCGGAGTTTGAAAAATTCATCACAAGAAAATGGTTGATACCAAAAATTTCAAAAAGTTCACAGACGCCTCTGTGATAAAGACCTACGTCGTATGAAATTATTTGACGAATTAAAAGATGTCAATTTAAATCTTGGGCATTAATGGCTGGAATACCCCATAGCCCAATAAACACAGCTAGTGTAAAAATGGTGTAGATGTCCGGTGAAATCATGTGTAATCCTCGTATACACGTGTATTACACGTGATTTCACCGGACATCTACACCATTTTTACACCACTGTGTTTATTGGGAGATTTTTAGTTATTTCGTGGATGCTACTATATCGGAGTAGGGATGATGACAAAAATTAAAGCCTTAAACAGTTCATCAAATAATTCATTAAGGTACCAAGAAAGCTGCTCATCAGGTTTATTGTTGATCAAAGCATGAAGTTACAATTCTCTAATCTATTCTGATCCATGCTTGATATATGAGCAGCTGTCTAGTGAGTGATTTTAATGCGTTGATTATTTACAGATGGAAAGTGTATGGCATGTACTTATCGTGCCAAATTCATTGAAATATCTGTCGGAATCAACCACAACGTTGACGAACTATTGGTGGGTATCCTAAATCAAATTCGTTTGAAATGGGTTCACGCCCATTCAGAGAATCGCGGCGGTGGCGAAGGTGGAGGTGGTGGTGAGAGTGGCAGTCACTGGTATAAGTCAAGAGGAGTCGTCAGAGCTAGCATGAAAGCGCGACAAATGTTCACCTGGCTGTTTGGAAAGGAAGATAGCAAGTTTAAAAATTGCGAGAACCTTCACGTCTTGTAAGTTGCGCAATTTCAAGTTCGGTCGACTCATCGTGAGCGAGCCTTCCAAGTCACACATCATCACATTGGACAAGTGGACAACAATACACTGTTGAAGAGGATAATAAGAGAGCTGAGTAAAATGAACTGCACCATCGGCTTACTACTCGCTTCTCATATGGTGATGAGGTGTACAACAGCTACGAAAGATCACTGATGCCCACAGAAAACCTACATGGATGATTAATCCTAGTCTGCAGTTACTCTTTGAAATCAATGAAAGTAGTGTAGCTTGAATGAATTCTGTTTCGAGGACTCAGAATTGCGTTGGAAATCCAAGGCTATTTCAGGTGACGCCAGGGGCTGATAACCTCCGCGTACATCAATCGTAGTGTGTGTTGGTGCTTACCTCGCTGGCGCCGTCTGGAATAAGTTAATTTGGATAGTCACACAATTTCAAACTCTGACACAGCTTTCGAATGGGGCAGAATACCTGTACTTTAAGTATAATTGTTCTCTGACGGTTGAATCTGTAGCCCTAAATCCGATCTCTGAAATGTGTGATATGGTGATTTTCCTCAAGCAAGCCCAAAACTACATTATTAAGTTGTCGAAGACACGTCGTTTAGTACAGTACCGTTCACGAGTTCAGGATCACTTTTCGCATCCTCGATCGGGACAAAAAGTTAGATATCTCGACCAAGAAACGGCGTAGAGAAATGATCCAGGTCGCATTTAAAAGGAGAAAGAATCAGCTTAATTATAGATCATTGGCACGTTCTCTACGATCTCTTAGCACTCACGAAGTGATGTTAAATAGGTTGGTTTTTTTTCGCGATTTTAATACTTTCATATAGTCGCGCGTAATTTTTTGGGAAATAGCAATAGGAATTTTTTCTCAGAAGGACATTCAAAGGGGCGAGATTCAATTTTAATCTCGTTTTTTTTTTCAAATGTCTCCAGTTTTTTCCTCAAAGTTATGCAACTTTTTGTACTGTAGTTCAGTTTTTCGAAAATCCATCGTAACTCGAGAACTATGGGGTTCAAAATTAATTGTCAAGAGTGAAAGAAGTTGTATTCTTTTATTTTGAATGGGTCAGAATTTTTTTTCCTCACCATTCCTGATCGAAATTTTGTGATTTGTCTTGTGAATTGTACTGCTTAACCGGCTACTGGAGATTGAATAAAAGTTCACAAGGCTTGATCATCCTATTTTATTCATCAATTGATTGAAATAGTAAGAACACACTTCATAGAATATAGGATAATCTACACAATTTTGTCCCGGCTATCAACAAAATGCCTTTGCCATCGTGTATTGGAGCGGAAATTATTAACCCTTATATTATATTATATTAACCCTTCACCGACATACTAGGTCCACGGGACTTCCTCTGTCATCTACCTTGAGTTTAAAGTATCGCCTAATGGTACAAACCGTTAGTAATTTGAAATAAGCGTCATTGTTCTCCTGACAATTGAATACAATGTGATCCAGAACGAAGGGCATTAATTTTAGGGGTTCAAAAAATGGGGCTTTACTGAGTAAGTATTCCTGAATATAGTAGGGTAGACTGGGTACGGTTGTAACAGTTTTCGGTTTTGCCCTTACTGAGCTCAAACTACAAGTAAACACATCAATGTTCCAAATACCATAGCAAAGAGCATTCAATTGCTGATAAAATGGCGCTAACAAGGAGAGTAGGGACCTTCGATGTCGCGGATCGGGTTCCCGTTTCACGTGGTGAAAGTTTGAGACCTCCGAATTAACGTGGTTTTTTATTTTCGTCAGAATAGGCCTTGGTTGCTGAGATATCGTGATTTGAAAATTTGAGGTTTTCGGGCAGAGCGGGGCCCGTGCGTGAAGTACGTCAAGTGTGGACGTTCGAACCAAGAGCGGCCGTGGCTACCACGGTATTAGACGACGGACTGGAACGCTGAAGGTTCGTGGTTCACGTCTCCAATTTTTTTTTTCGTTTTTTTTCTTATATGTTATTTCAATATCTCACAAGACTTTGAATGCGCAGGTGAATGAGACAATTTGACAATATGTATTACCAGTTTTATTTTTATATATTAGACACGACATGAACGTCATTATGCTATAATAATATTGAATGCTTTCCTTACCAAGAGTCCGCCTCGGACGTATTTGGGATAGGAAGAGTGAGTGAGAGGGTGAATAAAATTATACAAGAATTTCGCGGGAAACAAATAGTATATTACACACCTAGGGAGGGAAAGTAGGCTATTCCAAACTGCATGTGAGATTGACACCCGAGCCTAAAGACTATATTTTGAGTGCATCGTCCCTGCTATTTATCTGGCGGTCTTCTTGCAATAGATAAGTACTATTTTGCAGTCGTTTGATAAAATTTTTTACTTGTCTATAGAAATAGACGTCCCACGGTTGGCAATAAGGCGTACAACCTGCTGGAATAATTTTTAATTCGCAGGTTGGATCGTTGTCCTCGTTGATGAAGGTCGAGTCAAACAGGGAAGAATTAGTTTGGCCTCCCCACGAATCAATTATTAAAAGGAAATCATCCTGCTTTACGCTTCAGGCTTCAGAACTTCATAACTTTTTCAAGAAATTCAGCAAACAATTGCTAAGTTAATTTTCCCGATTTCGATGCAGTGACGATAACGTTCGTATAAATGCTTGTCAGTGCGTTGATATGTGTTTGAACTCGGGGCCCAAATTTACCAGTTCGTTCTTGTAAACAAATGAAGACATGTGGAGGCAATTTACCAGAAGCTGTCATACAATACTGCGCGGTGTATGAATGTGTTACTTTATTCAAGTCTCCCAAATATAAATTAACCATTTCATCTCCCATGTGTGACAGTGTTCGATTTACACCAACACGGTACTCACAGCCAGTTTGATCTGTATTAATCACGAAATCTGGATCGTAATTTGGAATCACTTTCGACACTTGCTGTTGGAAAAGTTTTGCAGATTCCATGAGAGCCTCTGGTGATTTCATTTCTGTTTGTTTGATATATTTGGTGACCTTTCGCTGTCGAATCCGATGTCTTTTTTTTATACCGTTCACCCACTGGCTTGATGCAGCAAAATCGAAGTTATCGTACTGCATCGCTGCAGCCAATGCCCATTGTTGAAGCGTTCGTGTGGTAACAGGCTTCATACTTCTTCTCGCTTCAACAAATCGATCGTAAGTCCACTTGTCAATCATATCCCATTTGTCAAAAGATGTTCCTCCGTTTTTTATATCTTGTTCCCAAATTTTCAGTTGGCCTTTGTGTTTTAACGATGCTGCTCCACGAGTTTGTAGGGTCTTCAACGACCACTTCGGGTGTTTCCTCGCTATATTAACAATTCTTATTTTCGTTTCTAACGGAATCTGTGCCATGCCACGAGGTCGTTTTGGAGATGGACGATATTCACTTGGCGCAAACCTTGAAGATGATGTCGATGAAGATTTTATTAGTGAATGATCGGGGGATGTAGCTGTTGTTTGGCTTTCGTCGGAAATTCCCATCTTCTCATCTTCCAAAAATAATTCCTCCGTTTCTATCAGGTCCGCATGTTCTATGGTTGTAATTATTTGATCGACTATCTTTTCGGCGAGAACGGCTGATTTCGTTTATGGATTTCCACTACCGGCAAAAACAATATTTCTCTGACACAAAGTTTGAGCACATTCATACACAGCATCGGTGACGTCTTCTTTTGAATGTATAAACTCGTAATCAACGATTTCACTCTCCGAAAGAGATGGATTCCCGACTCCCGAAGTACTTGGACGGTCTTCCATAATTGCACCAAAAATATTTTCACAGTGAATACGTCTTGCTTCGTCGAGAATTGCAGCGAAACTGATGGCATAGAACACAGATCAGCGTGACCAACTCAAAATCCCGGCGTGTCACTAGTGCGAGCTGAAAAGGTCATGGTTTAGGAAATCACCAGATTTTTTTATAACGCCCTTTCTTTATTGAAAAATTCCAAACGCTCTCATAAGGGTGCTTTCCAACAAGACAAAAGGACAGACACTGTCAGACAAAATAATGTCACCGGAAGAGTGACGTAAGGTACTAAATCTGGTGACAAAGTCACTGAGTTGGCAACGCTGACACAGATCCAGCCCCTATATAGCACTATAGTATAGATTACCTGACCGAAAACTGGTTTTTACCTGTGACGGAACAATGAAAAATATCCCTCCGGCCAGAATTGTGAAGATATAAATACCTGGAATATTGCATACGCTGGCCCACCTGCAGGATTTTCCATAACACATAAATACCTGGAATATTGCTTACCCTGACCCACCTGCAGGATTTTCTATAACACATAAATACCTGGAATATTGCATACCCTGACCCACCTGCAGGATTTTCTATAACATATAAATACCTGGAATATTGCATACCCTGACCCGCCTGCAGGATTTTCTATAACACATAAATACCTGGAATATGTACCCTGATTTTTCTATGAAACAACGACAAGTACCTATAAACACTATTGACTTGCGCATTCAAACTCTTGTGAGATATTGAAAAAACATATTAAAAAAAAAAAAAATTGAAAAAAAAAATTGGAGACGCGAACCACGAACCTTCAGCGTTCCAGTCCGTTGTCTTACCGTGGCAGCCACGGCCGCTCTTGGTTCGAACGTCCACACTTGACGTACTTCACGCACGGGCCCCGGTCCGCCCGAAAACCTCAAATTTTCAAATCACGATATCTCAGCAACCAAGGCCTATTCTGACGAAAATCAAAAACCACGTTAATTCGGAAGTCTTAAACTTTCACCACGAGAAACGGAAACCCGATCCGCGACATCGAAGGTCCCTACTCTCCTTGTAAGTAGGACTCTTTAGCGTAAATAGAAAAAAATCGGGAAAGTGTTACAACTGACCCCAACCCTAGGGTCAGTTGTAACACAAGATTTTTTCACAAAATTAGATTATTTATCAGGATTTTGATGATTAGTATCACACATTCCCATAAGGAATACGTGTTTCAGGAACTAAAAAAAATCAAAATAACTTTTCATCACCTCTTGATGGCCGAATATTTTCGTTTGGATGTAATCTTATGAATATAATGTTTTTTTATATTATTATTATTATTTAATAACATAAACTACGATAATGCCTGAATGAAAGAAGGAAAAGGAATTTTGTTAACTGTAATCGTCCGCCATCAAATCGTTGCAATGTCCCCGGACGAACTGTTACAACTGACACCCGAAGAGTTTTTTTACTTGAAATCAAAATTTCATTCAGTCTCTCGAATCTATCAACTCAAAATACTTTGAATGTTGACACAGAATTGGCCAAGGAAACATATGAACAAAAGAAAAATTGAAGTTTTATCATAGAAGTCTAATTATCGATGTTTAACTAAGATTGTAAGAACTATTACTTGAGGCCTGAAAATAACAATGGGCCCCGCTACCCACTTCCGCTTTGCACGGAGGACCGTTACCTACTAATGTGCTAGTTCGGACCACTTGCACAGATTATCAGGCGGCGCGGGCGGTATATAAATGTCGTACCCTTAGTTTTCGAGATATTAACAATGTTACAACCGTACGCTGTTATAAGCGTACCCAGTCTATCCTATGTGGTCTCTGGTGCAGCATGTGCGAAATAGATGTGCTTGAAATGTCGCGCTAACGTCGGCATTTAGCAGACAAATTCACAGCGTAAATCGGTGGACAGTCTAGTTACTAATTGTAAGCGTACCTACTTGACCGCTGATACCAGTTATAATCGTTTCCGATTCAATAATCAAAAATTCAAACTCTCCATTTAATATATTTTATCTAGAAAGAGCCGTGCATGCCTGAAACAAGATTTCCGACAAATCTCCCCTGTATATTTGGGTGACATGTAATGCCGGTACTAGTGCGACTTTTTGAACACGTGTATTTCGCACACGCTGCACCGGAGGCCACATATTATGTATTAAAATTTACTCTGTAAAACCTCCCTTCTTTCAACCGCTAAAATTAAATCCCTTCGTTCTGGACTACCCTGTATACGCAACAACGTGCGCGCAGCCTGGGTCGATTTTACTCAAACGCAATATGCTACTTTTTTTTTTTTTTTTTTTTTTAATCAAAAGTAGCACATTTCACGAGTCGGTATTATGTCCATATTTTTGTTCAAAATATTAAAAATTGTCAAGGTAGTGATTCTCTCAGTGAAAACAGTGTCTTTTGCATTTTCACCACTTCATGAATTTTTTTTTTAATCGCAGTTTTTATTCCTGAATAAATTTTTCGTACATCATCTAGAATGTTCGAAGCATGTTTGGGATTTTTTTCGACCACTTCGGAGTAATAATTTGCTCACAATCGGTTTTTAAAAACTGATTGTGGAGAATCGACCCAGTGTGTCGGCCGTGAAATAGTGTGCAAGCGAAGGGTTAATCTATATCCAGGGTGGCCAAGTTCAAAATTTTTGGTGCACAAGGCTCCCGGGGCGGTGCACATAATTGGACGGGTCAGTTAAGCTGTTACCTGGGTCGGAAAAAAGTCTCTTAATCCTATAATGACGCACAATAGTACAGTCGTCATTGTTTGTCGTGATGAAGGCGTGTCTTACGGCTTCGCTAGCAACTTGTTCATGATGTCTCGGTCTTCTATCAGCTCATTGGCCATTTTAATCGTCAGTTCTTTCGCAATGGTCCCGTCGCCAAACGGCTTCATTGCCTTGGCCAAAATATGTGCCACTTTGAAACACAATCTTCTTGTTGAATTCAAATTGCTGCTTACAATCTTGGAAGCATCAACTGATGTACATCTGAGCATCTGCAATTTCAAGGCTTCGATTTCCAATGTTCGAGCTGTGGAGCCTTTTGAAATATCCGTATCAAGAATAGCGTGACTACTGATGAGATGTCTTGCGACAGTTGACTTCCTATTGCTCAAAAACACTTGTCCACACACTAGACATGCACAACCATCACTAACAGGACTAACGAACAACTCTTCTTCTCAATTTGGTTGATAGAAATAATTCCGGAGTTTTTGCTTTTTCGCTTGACTTGCCATTTCTACTGTGATTTATAATCGTACTGTGGACACAAGTTCTGAAGATGAACTTCGACTGGGCTCGCCTACAGTATTCCACCGTTTTAGATGCGCAAATACTTCTACCATAAAAGGCAATTGATCGATCCTATTCATTCTATTCGACGGGGTAGGAAGACCGAGGAAGACTAACTTTCAAATAGGGCGAATTCGCAGGTGCAGGTGCAGGTGCAGATCCTTATTTCTGCAAATTTACTTATTCTCAAGAAGTATTTCAGTGGCTTTTGATCGTAGCCCGGAATCGAAGAAGGATTTTCATAGCTTTTAATTAGAATCCGAAGCTAGTGAAGTTATCCAACAAAGGATAAAATTTCTAAGCAGGTAATCAATTAATATAAGCTATAGTTCTAAGCGATCCAGGCGCGCTTCAGGTAGTCCCGGGCCGCCGAGTCCTAATCCCTTTTTATTGGCTGGATAATAGGATCCGCTGCACCAGTATACCTAAGCTGTGTACAATTTGCACTGGCTGCACAGGTTGGCGCCCTTGGACCTAGTGAGTACTAACAACTTCGTAGAGAATTTTGCAAAAAAGATAATGAAAATGATCCTTTCTACTTTCAAATGTGACCAGGACCATTTCTCTACGTCTTTTTTTGGCTGAGATATCTGATCGATAATGCAAATAGTGATCCTGAATTTATGAACGGTACTGTATGGGCAATGAATGTAACACTTTTTGACGTCTAAATGTCATCTAACCTCCAAAAGATGAATTCAAGCGGTAAACATTGCGACATGAATTATTCAGACGTAAACACATTGAGACGTCAAAAAGTGTTGTACCCATCGTCCATACGACGCGACGACTATTCGACAATTTATAGTTCTCTATGGCTAGGGCTCTTCGACTCAACCATATTGCGTCCATAATAATATTTTGGGAAATGTTACTACCATTAAAATATTTATGTTGACTTGAGTAAATTAAAAAAAGAAATAGGCAAATTTGAGGTATTTGGGGAATTTTCATCTGGAGAACTATTGATTTCCAGAAAAATTATACATATACGCTACATAAATGCATCTTCTGGAAGCGCGGTTGTCGTAGCTGGCGTAAAACGTGTTCCTCGCCGATGCCATTCGCGGTTTCCAACATTCCGCACAATCGGTTGATCCGAAATATAGAGTTAAAATGGATTCTCCAAATATAATATACACACGTCTTTCCTATGTACAATTTTCAATCTTTTTGCAACCAAAATGGTGATCATTCGTCTTAAAATTTTCCGACTTTTCTGGTTCAGTGAAGAGATAACTGATAGTTGAGTCCGAATAATTCCCATAATGGCAAGGAGAAAAGGTATCCGAAACAGCTGTGACAAATTTTGAAGACAATCGGTCCAACCGTTTCCTAGGTATTTTCGGAACTGAATTTGAAAACGAATTTTCACACTAGCTACGCACGTGTCACAGTGATCTGAAACGCCAAAAACACAAAAAGCACGACAAAACCAAAATTTTAAAGAAGTGTCTCACCGACCTGAATCTTGAGTTTGATATTCCACATACCTACATCGAGCACTAAAATATTTGTATGATGTACCCTGTGTATGATTTTCTACGAAGCCGAAAATAGGTGGAAATTCTAAGCAGCAGGCGTGTACCATGCTTTTTGAATGGTCAAAACAGAATCTATATTTATTGAGCTACAAATTTTTCTCAACGTTATTCTACTCTCTGTTTGGTCTCAAAATATTCCTGAAGGATTACATCAACCATTCAAACCGAAAACTTTTCCGGATACTTTCAGATTTTCTTGTGTGTTTTCGGATTCTCCTTCTTCTGCGGTAACACCTGTGCGCGCCGCGACGCGATATATAGGGCCCGATAATCCTGATTCTCGAAAAGTGAACCAAAACCTCGAGGCATTATTTGATTTGTACTAAAATTGGTACTTGAAGGTGATCAAGGTCACTGATTATGAACCCGAAGTCAAAATGCCTGAATTAAAACAAATAGTTTTTCATATATAAATTCCCGAAGTCAACCAAATATTTTTTCTTACCGTCTAGTCATACCTAAGTTCTTCCAAATATTTTTCAATGTAATAAATAAATAAATCACCAATAAATTTCAAGACAATTTTTTACATTCACTCGCATAATATGAAGAATTTATTCTACCCTGACAGAAATCGGGGAGCAATTGGTTGCCGAATATACGCAACAAACGGGCAGCATATCATCATACCATGTTGCTTCAAATTTGTGGCCGCAATAATCAAGCAATAGTGTGGGCGCAAAGGTCGACAAATATCAAGCCCATTGACAGCATCAATAATTCAAGCATTATACTAGCCTAATTCAGGCGAACTGTCATTCAGAATTGGAGCAAAATGCTAGCAATATTCAAGTAATTTTCGAGCAATATTTCAGTACAATGCTGGTATCGAGGTAGCTTTTGGGTGGCCACCCTGGCGAAAATGATTTGTGGTGAAGTTGGGAAATGCAAATTAGGAAACATGACATTTTCTAAATGTCTCCATAAACGTCCGGGAAACGTAATGTGTTGAATCATATAACTCCCACGATCAACGAATCTACATAGACATATTCTTGAAGACACTCAACGTTGGACCTGACATAAAATAGTACAGGTCTGTGGGCTTGTTATTATATTATTTAGGTTGGGTTCGTTCAAATCTTTGAAAAATTCTACTATCACGAACCTTGATTCCGATTTCGAACGGCAAAGTTGATAAACGTGAGATACAGAGTTATTTACAGTGTACATACATTAGCTGAGGGTAAGATGAAAATATGTATTGTCTTCAACTGGCCGGCAGTGGGAACTGGACGCGCACATGTATAATGTAATGCACGTAAGCACGTTTCGCATACGAGATCTACAGAAATCAGGTAGATGGCGTTAATGTTTCAGTTAATGCTGCACTATCGCTACGCTGTTGTCGCCTTATTGCCACACTATTGCCGTACTATTGCCACGTCTGCGATGACAGATTAAATCTAGCATCACAAATACATCAATATTGGTGCTGCAAATTTGCCAGCAAAATGGTTCAGCCTGAGTGTTGTACAATCGACTCAGTTTTGATGAATTCAAAATGTCAGATTAAACCGATGGTGTAATCTGACATCTTGAGCACATCAATGCGAATGCTGCAAATTTGCCAGTAAAATGCTTTAATTTGAGTGCTGCATTCTGATTACAGTCCGTGCATAAACAAATTTTTCTGTGATAGCAGAAATTTGCTCGAAATTCTGGAATTCGGTGACCTAAATTTGATATTCAAAATTGAAGTGTCACTTTGACGATGCCACGCAATGTGATCTCCACGAGGTGCAAGTCGTTCGACTACGCAATTTTATAATATTTATCGCAATTTGTGATTTAGATAATATTTCGAATATTGTGGTCAGTAATGTGCTTTACGTTACAGTATGGACCCTGCGCAGCCATGTTAAATCGAATGTCAACAAACCCACTGAATTTCATAATATACAATACTGGAACGCGCTGCACGGGAGTAGGTGGTAATAAAAAGCGAATATAGTCTCCATGGGTGTTTCTGCGCTTGTCGCACGCACAGGCATAAGCGATACCTACTGCCTGGGCATCAAACATCAGCTGATGTTGGTTCCGTGCGCTAGACAATCCTGGAAGACCCCTGGAAACTACAGTGCGACCTCTCAATAAGAACGCTAAAGCCTCCACTGGGAAAAGTTTGTCCGAGAATTCGAGTACCCCCACCAGGCGCGCACTCCACGGTGACTGACTCTCTCTGTCTCTCTCTATCTTTTCTTCTAGGCTGCGCGTTCTTATTCAGAGGTTCGAACGCGAGAAACTCGAGCTCGGAGTTCGAGTCGGAGTGAGAGAAATGCTCGAGCGAGAAATAGGGCAGGCGTTTTTATTGAGTGGGCTCTTATTGAGAGGTCGCACTGTATATCTGTCTGACCTCTGGTCGCTATACGAGTCACATGCCGCTGCGCGTTCCAGTATATTATAGAATTCAGTGATCAAACCTACTATTCATCTTAGGGTATCTCTTTGGAATCAAACCCATCTCGCCATCACGTATTCATAAGCGCGGCTGTCATAATCAAATTATAAATAGGTAGATGGTAAATATTTTTTCTGAAACTAATTCCTTAATTTCCCACAATTATTTAAGAATGCAGCTTCGAAGCTTTTGATATTATAGGTACCGGGCTAGGACTCTTCGAAGCTGCCGAAACCACGTGGTTCGGATTTTGATACATATGATATTTGCAAGCACATATCAACATATCAAAGCACAGCAATGACACATGGTGTTCTGAGGGAGAGATCAAACTCACATGCAATTATGTTTCACTAAATATTGATGACTCCCTATTAAGGTAGTACCATCGGTCCAAGAATTACCGTTCAGATTTCGATCAAATTCAACACATAGCTGAATTTAGATTCAAAGTTGACCTAGTTAAATTTTTGTACACCTAGGGTGGCCCTGAGAAAAGTTACGAGCATTTTCTTTCTCGAGCGTTTAACACGGGTCCTTATGGGAAAACACGGTATTCGTAAGATTCCACAAAAACACCGTTCAAATATTGACAATAATTCGCACCATGTTACTTCAAAAGCTGACGAATATTTTGGGTGCTTGAGAATGACGTTACAGTAATTGTGAGCAGAGTAATTAATTAATGTATATCGAAAATTGACGTTTTTCACGAAGCGCCGGCCATTTTTCAAACGATGTGGCAGCATCGCAAAAGTCAGGTTACCGCGCCGTTTGAATCGCATTACGCACTCGATACTGAACATACATAGTTTATATTCGTAAAATGAAGTTTAATTGTCACAATTGCAGACAGCATGTAAACCGCTTCTAAATTTTACCTCTCCAAAAAAATTTATCTCCATTCGAACTCATTTCGAACTTTCTAACCTACGAATCCTGCGATACATCTATCGTGAGATGTAAACAAAACAACAGCTGGAGCCGCGCGATATTCTTTTGGCTCCGCGACGTTGCCACATCGAAACACCACGCTAGTCAAAATCGAGACTGCATACGAAGGACGAGATACTGACTAGCTAGGTACCGATGGTACTACCTTAAGGCGAATACGGACTTCGCTCATCCATTGGGCTTGTCCAAATTGGATAGTTAATTAACATTATTGCGGGTTTAAGAACCCGGAGGTCGTTGATTTAGACGCCTCGCAGGAACGTGACTACGACTTTTGTACGTGAATATTTGCAGCAATACTTCCAAGTGCGTTCAGAATTTCATAGAAGTTTTTCAAGATAATCAGAGATTTTCAAGAAAATTGAGAATAAGATCCCCACGTAGAAATGGTTCTTGTGATGGTTTCAAATAAAATTCACACTCTATACACATAGTTAATTTTGAGAACAATACAAATTCAATGTTTGGAAGATAAACTTGCGGTTGGATTTCGTACCAGAAAGATGTGCTACTGGAAATGTAATATATATATATTACCGTTCCTATTATTTACTTGAATGAATTGTCTCGCTGAGTTCGCATGTTTGCCGTGACGTGAATTGTGAGAGAAATTCAGCTAATCTGCGATACATTATGCAAATTAACGTATACCAATAAGATGCATAACATTGCGATGAGTCGAGTTTAACAATGAGAGATCTTGTAATACCTGTGAAATATGGAGAAACGTGCAAATACTTACGAGAGAATTATTGTCATAGAATATAGTGATTAAAAAGTTCCAAGAAACTTGGCTACCGCAAATTTGTGATATGCTAATTTATTACAAAAATGAACAAAAATTGGACCATGGCAATACTAGTGGCCAGCTTATAATGGATATGAAACCTCTTTGCGATGCATTATAATACCCCATACGCGAAATACTAATGGAATAGCGTTATTGTACTAAAATTGTTATTCTATTTTGTGTTTTTTACTATTTGTATGTGTAGCTAAGAATCATGGTCAAATATTTACGAAAGTTTTTATGACACGTTCTAACCTACAATTTTCTATGAAATTCTTGTGCATGTAATTTTCTCTATTGTGAATTATGCCTAATTTTGACTGGAAAACATTAATTACTATGATATAAGTAGGATATAGAAAGTGGGGTCAAAATAAGAGTATTTAAAAATACCGTAAAATATCAAACTGCGCTGCAAAACTTATACGTATGAATATTTCTTATACTGACTGTTGCATTTTATCTCGGTAAACCTTGAGTTATCGTAATTACAGTCAGGTCTGGTAATAGTGCCGGCGATGGCAAGGGGTGGGAAAGGGGTGGGGGGTAATTTTCGTGAAACTCAGGAACCCTTTCCCTTTGGAAATTATGAGGGCTGCGGAATTTTGGCTGTGGCTACATCAGCGTCACATGCCCGCCGGTTCCCGATAGCTAGCCATCCACGTTTGACAGTCAATTTCTATACGGGGTGTCGCACTATTGATACAAACAAATATCATGGAATGGAATGGTGATCCCGTAGTGGGGGTTGCGCTCAAGTGAGAATAACGGAAAGCGCCACTTATTGATAGTGGCACTATTACCAGAGCCGATTGTATTTCATAAAAATAGTAATTGATAAGTTACAGTTTTTAAGTACTTAAGATTAGGTTGATCGCGATCATTATTGCTATTTTTATCATTTGATTACACTTTTAGGAAACAATTTCCGCCCGATAAAGTGTAAACAGCTGGCAAGAAAATTAGTACCAAATGTGCTGAGAACCGGAGAAGTGCCTTTGAATATTTTTATAAATTGCTGTCGGTATCAACGACGTTTTGGATTGTCACTACCTGATTTTGGTCGCACCTGTGTCAAATCAGTAAATATAGGTGGTGCGCTAAGAACCCGTTGCAGAACCTCAATCAATACAGTGTTGACTGCTGTATAAAATTACTTATCGTATCGCCAGAAACATTCACTGATCATTCGACATTGCCTCGGAAATTGAGGAACATCCCAGCACATGTGTCTATTGCAAGTAAAGTGAGTTCGTTCTCACGGCCAGGCTGTCTTATTCATCCGAATGTAACGAGAAATATTACGCATAATGTATGTTCTGATGTTCTGATTTCATGAAATGTCTACGTATACTCTATACTATACAATATGTGGTTTAAGCTTATTAATGTTCGTTGTTACAATTTTGGCTTGCCATAAGATGTGAAATGACAATACTGCCAGTTCTTTCAACAATTACAATAATTATAATGATAATAAAGATTCAAAGCATTTTATTGTCGTTTTCGACTGTGGTTTCACCCATCTAGTTTTACCTGTACGAGTTGACTGTGACTACTGTGAGGAAATCATTCAACGAAAAGAATCTCAGAGAATTCCTCTCGCGGTCTCCAAATTTCTTTCACGTCGTTGATAGAAATTACAGGCAGGTAAGGTGCAAAGTTATTCATATAACCCGAGTATGATCCACGCGTTTTCCGATGGTAGTTTTCGGGACAGAAAGTAACCGTTTCCATAACGGTGGGACTCAGCTGTGAATGCGCACGAACGCAGTACATAAGGATATAATTTCCACTCTCAGAAGTGAAAAGTGCTCTTTTCTGTGCTCAGTGAGTTTTTTACTCGCCTATATACTCATCGTCAGAATCCGTGCACACGCATTCGCAGTCAAGAGTCAGATTATTCCACGGTTCCGCCTAACTTCAAAACGCGTACATTTGAGAGCATGCTATAGTCACGCTTTACCCACCGTACCCGGTTTTCACTTGTTTTCACTGATATCAAAGCCTACGCGTCACGAACGCGAAAAAGAAATAGTGAGCGCAATTCTATATCGAATTCCGAAGATTTGTATTGCAAAACTTCTTTATTTCGTGCAACAACAGAGACGTGGTATTGTATTCTGCATAAAATAATAATTGTCGATGTCAACCGGTGGTCGCGGCCGTATTTGGCGTTTCGCCCGTTGGCCGTAGAGCCAGACGTAGCGCTGCGTTCGTTAGAAATACGATATTTAAAAAATATCGATATTTATAATTACGATATTTAAATAAAAAAAAAAAAAGAAACTCAATTTTCTTACAATGAGAATAAAATGAATATCACTCAAGTTCTCTTTATTGCATCATCTATTCACTTGGATAACGTTTTTTTTTTGTTTTTTTTTTTTGACAATTCAACACATTTCGAAATTCCGTTGCCCTTGGTCTTCGTAATTATAATGTTTTTTTTTTTACAATTTAACAGATTTCAAAATTCCGTTGCCCGTGAATTATAATTACGAAGGCCATGGGGCAACGGAATTTCGAAATCTGTTGAATTGTCAAGAAAAAAAAAACTTAATTTTCCCACGATATGGCTCCATGGCCGTGTTTTTTTTTTTTTTTTTTTTTTGACAATTCAACACATTTTGAAATTCGTAGAACAGCCACTGAAGGTTAGAAAAAGTTAGGCCAGCCATTCCTAGGAAAAATGAGTGTCCCAAGAAGGGTTAGAAATGGGTAGAACAGCCACTGACGGTTAGAAAAAGTTAGGCCAGCCATTCCTAGGAAAAATGAGTGTCCCAAGAACGGTTAGAAATGGTTAGAACAGCCACTGAAGGTAAGAAAAAGTTAGGCCAGTAACAAAGTAGTACCTACGGTTATTCTAGAGTCACAATGTTCATGATGATTTTTATTTGTGATTTGGTTGAGGGAAAAAATTAATTTCAGAAAGAATTCAGTTTGTCCAATGAGTTTGATCGTACTTTATTAATTATAGTTTACGTTGAATATTGTCACTTTTTAATTCTCTGTGGCTTTATTACAGGGTCTAGTACCGACGACAATTTACTGTACACCCGGAAGGAGGTCTTCGTTATGGTGAAAGGGAATTTCAATAAAACATGCAACGATTTGGTGGAACACCTTTTAGCCGAAATTTCGAAGAAGAGTAGAATTGTAGAATTGTTGATCCCACCTACAATAACGAGTCAATCTATAGTAGAAACGGATTCTGAATTTGACGACGATGATTCGGACGAGGAAATTGTATTCCACTAATTTTATAAGCCTTCACATTTCATGACATTAATACTTAAAAATAAAAAGTCTTTATTCCTGTATATGCATATGACTAAACATTTCCCACCACTTCGTTTTTGATATTTTTGACTTTCGATTCGTAATCAGCGACCCCAAGAACCCCCGAGTACCGACTTTCACTCGAATCCATTAGGTTTTTGAAGAAATTCGTTACCGTTTTTGGTCCGCCATTTTGTTTTTGAGATTTTTTACTTCGGATTCGTAATCAGCGACCCCAAAAACCCCCGAGTACCGACTTTCACTCGAATCCATTAGGTTTTTGAAGAAATTTGTTACCGTTTTTGGTCCGCCATTTTGTTTTTGAGATTTTTGACTTCGGATTCGTAATCAGCGACCCCAAAAACCCCCGAGTACCGACTTTCACTCGAATCCATTAGGTTTTTCAAGAAATTTGTTACCGTTTTTGGTCCGCCATTTTGTTTTTGAGATTTTTGACTTTGGATTCGTAATCAGCGACCCCAAAAACCCCCGAGTACCGACTTTCACTCGAATCCATTAGGTTTTTGAAGAAATTTGTAACCGTTTTTAGTCCGCCATTTTGTTTTCGAGATTTTTGACTTCGGATTCGTAATCAGCGACCCCAAAAACCCACGAGTACCGACTTTCACCCGAATTCATTGGGTTTTTGAATTATGGGTACAAATTCGGGGTTTCGTCCCACTGTGCGCCGTCTCTCCTTACTTCATACCCGTGGAGAAGAAAATTCTTCCGATCGATGCGACAGATTCATCGGCTGCTTTCGATACTTTATTCAATAGCCACGTCGTTCTGGACACCACATTTGATCCAAGTCTCAGTATGTTTCACGAATTCATTCAGGTACTTTACTACAAAATGAATTCCACTTGTCGTTTTACGGCACGAATGCGCGAGGTATACGTAACTGGTTGTCCCAAGTTTAAATATTAATTTGAAGTTTGTACTTGGTCATCTCAAGTTTGGGTAACATTACTCTAAAGTATGTTCCATTTGTTTGTCGTTTTGGGTTGACATATTTTTTTTTCTGTTTAAAAATAAGTTTGCCATGCTTGTCACATTAGTCTATTATTTTTTATTTTTGTCTTAATAAAAAACAGTTTCTTTCTGAGGAGGACGACAACCGTCGCTGAAACGCCAAAGAACAAGAAATAAAAAAAAATAAAAAAAAAGATTCTTTTTTTCTCTTTCCTGACTCGACCCGATCGATATCTTCCAAAAAGATGTTAACCACATCGAGCGATAAAGCCACATACGACTGACATATTTTTTATTTGTCACTTGCACTTGTCTATCACATTCCATGATGGAGTGATTTGTTTGTTCCAAAAGTCAGTCGACAGTGAGCGATATGATTAAGCACCTCCGAATCGATCACGCCTTATTACCCGGCTTTAAATTATTAATCAAATGCTGCTTTCGACCTTGTTCACTTTCATTCCAAACATACAGTGGCCTACGAAAACATTTGTGCAAGCATGATCATAACATAACTAATGCAAACAAACTTGATATATCGTCGCCTGCAGCAGTTGAGAGTTCAAAACCAAACACCGCATTTGAAGCCCACGACGATACGTTAAACTCATCAACACATATTCCAAGTTGCAATTATGATGGAGCTCCAATTCTTTCTGAGGACTCTGGTTCAATTGCGGATAATAATGAAATTGAGATTTGCAGTAGTAATTCTGATTGCGAGTATGAAAGTGAGTCAGCCTCTGCTACCACTTCATCAGCTACTCATTATGTATTAAAGTTGAAAGCGACCGGGATCCCTAAATCCTCACTTCAAAGTATAGTTGAGAGTAACAATGAATTAGCAAATAATTATGTTGTTGACAATGTTCTGATTTAAAAAAATTAAACTGACTCGGGTGAAAACACAGCATTGAGACAATATTTACAGAAACAAAAAAACTTGCTCGTTGAAATGAAAACTAGATATAAGATTGATAAATATTATTCAGAATTAGAGGATTTTTTCAAACCTGTAGACTTAGCTATTGGCACTCGGTTCGATCAGAGGTTTGATTCTTCTATAAACACGTATGAAACCGCAGCAGTACCGTTCACTTTTATGCACATACGTCCCAATATTAGATACTCTGAAATTCATCCTGTCGAATCCATCAGCAAAAAGAATGGTATTTCATAGACCGAAAAGAGATTATCAAAACAATTTGACTAATGAAAGAAAATGTGTGAGCGATATCTCTGATGGTTCATATTTTACATCACATTCACACTTTAGTAAGGCAAACCATGCGTTACATTTACAAATATATTATGACGACTACGAAACCACAAACCCCCTCGGAAGTAAAACCGGTATGCACAAATTAGGAGCGATATACTTCACTTTAAGAAATCTCCCTCCACACGTTAACTCTCGATTGGAAAACATTCATCTAATAGATTTGTTTTACGTTTCTGATTTGAAAGAATTCGGATTTGACGGCATATGGACACCAATTGTTAGGGACATAAAAACGTAAGAGTCAGATGGTATCAATATTGGATCACGACATGTGCGAGGTTCGATCTTAAATCTTAGTTTTGACAATTTGGGTGGAAATACGTTACTCGGGCTAGTCGAAGCATTCAATGCAACATATTTTTGTAGACACTGTACCGCAACCGCGACGAAACACGAGTTATGGTAACTGAAGATGAAACCTTATTGAGATCAGATAGCTCTTACGAGAAAATCTGTAAGCAGTTGAATGCAGCAACGCCCCAAATATTTGTAATATAACACAAATTCAAAGACCTCTCAAATCTGGCCCGTGACTTTTTGGGTCATTCTTCTGACTCTCAATAGCAACGAGAATTTTTTCCAGATTTTCCAAAATATATTTGAGCGCGTGGTGAATTTTCAAAGTTTTTTTTTCAACACCCCGATGGCCGTAGCCGAAAAATCGGAAAAAATTCTCGAAAAGTCTCTGTCAAAAATGAAATGTTCTGACCCGTATAACATTATGTCCAGACTTTTACTTCGACCTGATTTTTAGATTTTTCGATCTAAAAATTTGAGAAAATATAAGTGGAGATCAATACACCGTGGACTGCTACTTGAATATTTTAAGCGATAGCCAAGGATTTGCGGAATTTTTTCCCCATGGAGACCGAAGCGTGAACTGCTATGCGAGGCACATAGTTAAATACAGCCCGAGAAAGAGTCACTGCATCGCGGGGCGCTAGCGAAACGTCGAGTCCACAGAACGCTTCTGCCGACTAGAGCACGGTGAAGCACGGCACGGCGTTGCACAGCGCAGCACATTTAAATTCTTGCTGTGTTTTCTTGTGCAGGTGTTTACACTATGCGGTAACGCAGCACGGCGAACCGCTGCGTAGCGCTGCAAAAACCTCCGAATTCTAAGGCGAGAATATTTTTTTTGGGTGGCGTGCTGTGCTGTGCAGCGCTGTGCTTCTCTGCCACGTAATGTGAACAGACGGAGTGCCAAATTTGCCCCAATGCACCGTATTTGTAATCAATCAAATACAAATTACAATCGTTATTTGTGATTGAATAAAAAATTAATTACCAGTTACATTATCAATCGACATATTTTCTCAAGTAAATAACAATTTCTGAATGTAATCGAGGTGCTTTCCTGCATGAGTAACGACTTTTCAATAGTGTGATTAGTAATTATACGTTTTTTTTTTGTTTCAATCAATGTCAATTCCTAGTCTGGATCTTTCAATCAATATGATTTAATAGTTTATGAGTGTCTCTTACATTTAAATTACCAAAAATACCCCACATATTCAAATCCAGCTTACAAATTAGCATTGATGCGATGAAAGTTGTCAACTACAGTAAGGTATTGTCATTCATTCAAGAAAAGACGTTAATTCTGGCGTCAATTACATAATTAGATGAACTGAGGAAACCCGAAAAATTTTTTGATGAGAAAAAATTATCAGGCGCCCCGGGAATCCCGGGCGCCCCAAGATTCTCTAATATAGTCAATTACATAGGGAAATCGTAATTGATCATTGTTTTTTTCTTCAATCACACACTGAAATGTAATTGATAATTGATGTTTTTGCAGTTATATTACAAATTACAAATTAAAATTATAATTGGTAATTGATTTTCTGGTTATATTCAAATTGAAAATTCGATTAGTAATTGATTTTCTTCGAAAAAAAGGATAATACGGTTTTCTGAAATGTTGCATTTCTCCAAAGGTACAACCCCGGCATGTAACATGAGACATAGGGACTTATGTCTTGGGACAAAAGAGCAGATCCGAATTCTCATGTACCTTCGGGCACACGCGATTTCATACAAGTACGAGAAGCACGAATCATCACAGTATAGGTGTCATTTATGTTTTTTCCATACTTCAGGTGATCTAACAAATACATCTCGTCAGAATTTTGTTCTAAGATATGATACATTTCGAACTCGCTTAAGAGCCGTCTATCATATGATGTGAGGACATTCACTCACTCTCTAGAACAAGAACAGCTAAAAAATGTGCGACAGCCGTGAATTCCAAAATATATTATACTAGTTTGAAGAAAATCAATTACTAATCGAATTTTCAATTTGAAACTAACCAGAAAATCAATTACCAATTATAATTTTAATTTGTAATTTGTAATATAACTGCAAAAACATCAATTATCAATTACATTTCAGTGTGTGATTGAAGAAAAAAACAATGATCAATTACGATTTCCCTATGTAATTGACTATATTAGAGAATCTTGGGGCGCCCGGGATTCCCGGGGCGCCTGATAATTTTTTCTCATCAAAAAATTTTTCGGGTTTCCTCAGTTCATCTAATTATGTAATTGACGCCAGAATTAACGTCTTTTCTTGAATGAATGACAATACCTTACTGTAGTTGACAACTTTCATCGCATCAATGCTAATTTGTAAGCTGGATTTGAATATGTGGGGTATTTTTGGTAATTTAAATGTAAGAGACACTCATAAACTATTAAATCATATTGATTGAAAGATCCAGACTAGGAATTGACATTGATTGAAACAAAAAAAAAACGTATAATTACTAATCACACTATTGAAAAGTCGTTACTCATGCAGGAAAGCACCTCGATTACATTCAGAAATTGTTATTTACTTGAGAAAATATGTCGATTGATAATGTAACTGGTAATTAATTTTTTATTCAATCACAAATAACGATTGTAATTTGTATTTGATTGATTACAAATACGGTGCATTGGGGCAAATTTGGCACTCCGTCTGTTCACATTACGTGGCAGAGAAGCACAGCGCTGCACAGCACAGCACGCCACCCAAAAAAAATATTCTCGCCTTAGAATTCGGAGGTTTTTGCAGCGCTACGCAGCGGTTCGCCGTGCTGCGTTACCGCATAGTGTAAACACCTGCACAAGAAAACACAGCAAGAATTTAAATGTGCTGCGCTGTGCAACGCCGTGCCGTACGTGCTTCACCGTGCTCTAGTCGGCGTCAACCTTCAGGAGCTGTCTAGTGAACGTAATCAACAAAAGTCGTCTTTGAAAACATTCTTCCAATGAAAAGTTTGAAATCAGATACAACTACCAAGTACAAGAATCAACAATAAAATTGAACCGACTAGCGTTGTGCTCGTTTGCTTGCTGCGCTCGCTCACTCGATTGGTTTTTCAAATAATTTGTGATGCAATACAAATTGAAGGGAAAATTTCCGAAAAAGAATATTCGAAGGAAAAAAAAATTATGGAGTGGTACTTGGCGGGCCATCATAGCAATCGATAAAAATGTCACGTTAATATCTGACCTAATACTCTTTCACCTACCCACACCTGGCCCGCCAAGTACCACTCCCTAAATTTTTTTCGTTCAATATTCTTTTTCGGAAATTTTCCCCTCAATTTTTATTACGTCACAGATTATTTAAAAAAACAATGGAGTGAGCGAGCGCAGCGAGCGGACGAGCACAACGCTGGTCGGTTCAATTTTATTGTTAATTCTTGTAATTGGTAGTTGGGCGTCATTCAAGTATTACGTAACTCTATTTGTGACCATTTTTGACCCCCCATGAACACATAGTAACGGTTGCCCCCCCCCAAGTGTTACGTTACGCGACTAATTGCCAAGATTATGATAAAGTACTGAAAATTTTAAAAAAATCCAAAAATAATATGATGTTTTCCTCGAGGTTTTTCTCGGTGGTCATCATCGAATTCAACTATTTTGCGAACTGGATGTAGGCTTCTCTTCCTGCATTCTATTCCTCGAGTATTTATCATGAAGAAAAACACTGTAACGTAACGTCTGACGATCTCCCCCCCCGCCTGTAACAAATTGTCACGTTTTGACCAGCCCCCCCTCCCCCTGGGGGTCTTACGTAATACTTGAATGACGCCTTATATCTGATTTCAAACTTTTTGTAGGAAGAATGTTTTAAAAGACGACTTTTGTTGATTATGTTTACAGCTCCTGAAGCGTTCTGTGGACTCGACGTTTCGCTAGCGCCCCGCGAAGCAGTGACTCTTTCTCGGGCTGTATTTAACTAGGCGCCCCGCATAGCAGTTCATGCTTCTTCCTATGGTCTCCGTGGGGGAAAAAAATTCCAGAAATCCTTGGCTATCGCTACAAGTATTCAAGTAGCATTCCACGGTGTATTGATCTCCACTTATATTTTCTCAAATTTTTAGATCGAAAAATCTAAAAATCAGGTCGAAGGAAAAGTCTGGACATAATGTTATATGGGTAAAAACTTTTGATTTTTGACAGAGACTTTTTGAGAATTTTTTCAGATATTTCGGTTAAGACCATCGAGGTGTTGAAAAAAAAAACTTTGAAAATTCGCCACGCGCTCAAATTTATTTTGAAGAATCTGGAAAAAATTCTCGTTGCTATTTAGAGTCGGAAGAAGGATACGAAAAATCACGGACCAGATCTGAGAGGTCGAGGGTCACCGGCAGGTCGATTTGGCATGGAATGCCCCATATTGAATCTCTTGGAATACTTCAAAATATTTGATTGTATAACTGCAGATATTATGCACGATGTGCTGGAAGGCGTTGCACAGCTTATAATAAGTTATTCGTTCAATTTATTGTTAGGGAATTGAAAATAATAACACGTTTTGACTTAAACGAGAGAATGAAGACGTTAAATTATGGTGTAATTGATATGCCAAATAAACCAAGTCTTATCGTATTAGATAAGCCAGGCCCATTGATAGGTCGGAGAGCTTCGCGAACGTGGTGCCTGATCAGATTTTTTTTCATTAATAATCGGAGACATTGTTAATCCTCCTCATCCTCAGCATCAGCATCTAGAACTCAAGTGGCGTATTTTGACATTACTTTTGACTTGCATATCTATTACTTTCTCACCAAAAATCACTGCTGGAATGATAGCACAGCTAAAATTCGTGATTGAAGGACATCATCCCAAATTCCAGTCTGATTTCAAAACCCATTTACAGCCCAAACATCATTTCATGGTGCACTACCCTCGAATAATTTCACGCATGGGACCTTTTATACATTCATGGACTTTACGCTATGAGGCAAAACATTCTTATTTCAAAGATTTGGTAAACAAATACAGCAATTTTGAAAATACTAGCAAAACATTAGCTACTCAATTCAAAGATTTATGCACTATCATGGGAAAGTGTGCAATAAAGAATTAAACATTGCTATCGAATCTGGCCCTGGAAAATTTGATAAGTACAATAATTTTATATCAAAATTGATCGTGAAAAAAGTAACATTTGGTCTTCTGTACAAGGAAGGATTTTTAATTAAGACCCATAACGACGATTCAACAGATCTGCCCGTTTTTCATACAATTACTAAAATTTTTATACATCACAACGTACCGTTCGCTGTTTGCAGTGAGTGTGAAACCAAATATTTTTGTCCTGACTATCATGTTTTTGCAGTTCAACCCAAAACGACGACCAACTATTCTCCAATCGATTTGCGTTCATTGAATCATAAGTACAAATACGAAATGCATGAAGTTTTGGCAAAACAGCAACATTTATCGTTCCAAAGTGTCAAATCTTTTGAATATTTTGAATGACATATTATCATACTATATGTATACTGCCCATCTGCGTTAACCTTCTAAATATTTGATTTAATGATTCACCAAGTTTCAGCCAAATAGAACTTACCGTTCACGAGGAATACGATATTCAATTTTAACGGGGTGTGATAGGTGGAATGTCGGTAAAGAAGGGTGCGTTTTTACCGAGAATCTTTTTATTGCTCGGTACTCCGCGAGGAAGGTCCAGAACGGGTTTTCGTTCAGGCGTTCGATACATTATGCTGTTACGTACTGACGCAGATGGAAAAACGCTTAGAAATCGGGAAAAAGTTGTTTCCGGTAGAATATCATCGACGAAATTGTGTAAAAAAATGGCGGCTCGAGACTCGACGCTCACCTGTTTGTTGAATTGTTGAAGTATCCTCGGTTTCGAGCAGTGAAACGTTATGTTGATGCAAAACTGTGGAACTGCACAAAGCGAACGATATCATTGTTTTCCGGTATTACGCGTCAATTTGAGCCTCATTCTTGAACCTGCTTTTTGTCGACGGGCGACCGAGACACAACATTTCTTGACTATCTTTGCTGACGATATCGTCAGCGTAGTAGGATCTATTCCTCGCCAGATGACGCGCACTTCGCGGTCCTGCGATTCACGAACCGCCGTTCCTTGTTCAGTGCTATGACAGCTCAACGTAAATTCAAACGCAAATAATTCGGAATAATAATAGTTATAACAATGAATTATTATTATTATCATTATAATTACAATTTCCGAAATAATGATAATAAGAATAATAATAATAATAATTATATAATAATAATAATAATAGTAACTATTATTATTATTATTAATAATTTTTATTATGATAATAACAAATATTATTATGATAATAATTATTATTATGATAATAACAATATAATAATAATTATTATTATCATTGCAAAAAATTTACTCGAAAGTGGTGAAATTTGTGAATGGCAATGAAAATATATGCGCCATTTTTTTTTTCATCTTGAAAATGTTGTGAAAATCGGAATTTTTCAATAATAATAATGATAATAATAATAATAATAATAATAATAATAATAATAATAATAATAATAATAATAATAATAATAATAATAATAATAATAACAGTTATTGCGCCATTTTTGTTTCCACCAACACCGAAATCCTGTGAAACGCACAGAATAATCGAAATTCCTGATCTCTTGAGAAATTTTCAAGTTTCACCATAAAACTAGCCCGTTTTAGCCAAAAATCTCATCGCTTTTTTGCGTAAGGCACGATCGTACAGTGCTAGTTTGTTTTGTAATAGTGTTCAAAATCCCCCAAGAATTTCAAAATTTTGATTCGAAGCCAATAGACCGTATTCCAAGGACCGCTCTCGTAACTTCAAAATTGAGGAAGCTAGCGACCGCGGTTTTTGAACCGCAAGTCGGATCGAGTCTACAATGAAATTTGCATATCTTTGGAGTAAAAAAAGTATCCTCTGCCAATTTCATCAAAATTGGTTCAACGGTCTGGCTGATAGCGTGTTTACAAGCAACTTCAACGATTTGACATCGAGACGCAGGTGCCGGAAAAATTATCAAAAATTCTCAAAATTTTGATTCGTCATCAGGAGGCTGTATTCCAAAGCTCGCTATTGTACGTTCAAAATTGACAAAGTTAGCAATCACCATTTTTGAACCGGAAGTCGCATCGGGTACACAAAGAAATTCTGACATCTTCAGGGCAAAAGAAGTATCCTTTGCAAATTTCATCAGAATCGGTTTAGCGGTGTGGCAGATAGCGGGTTTACAATGTTCATCTAGTCCAAAAATAGTTCGGACGTTTTTAAAATGTATTACAGTGAAATTTCCCAATAGTGGACATCTTTGAAACATTTTTAATAATAGGTTAATTTAATATTTTAGTTTAGTTGTATGATAATAATAATAAAAATAATATATCTACATATTCCACGTCAAGTCGACCGAAAAAACGAGATTTTTTCCCTGACCCATTTCGATCTGCTTGTCCTTTTGCACAGTCAAACTACATGTTGAAAGGATGAACTGTGATTTTTTCCGATTTTTTCGACCCATCATTCTATCACCGAAAATCATCGAATAAATTGTGTGCGTTTTGTCTGCGGTGCATCTCGAGACGAGCATATTACACCATACCGGCGTGAACTAGGCTGGCTTACTGTCAGTGACCGTAGGCTTTACTTTCTCGGATCCTTGCTCTACATGATTTTTCGTACGGGTAAGCCTTCGTACCTCAGAGAACTCTTCGTTGATCGTGAGCGTGTGCCCTACGGGTCGGCCAGGCTGGTCCGTAGCGAATTTCTGTTGCCGCGTTTTTCCACCGAGGCGTATCGCAGGTCCTTTGCGGTGGCGGGGCTGAATTTCTGGAACTCCCTGCCTAACGGCTTGAGAGAAGCTCCTACTTTCTCGAGCTTCAAAACCGGTCTTCGTCAGTTCCTTTTCGGTACTGAGCTTGCGCGTCGTGGCAGGTCTTGAATAGTCGTCCTAGGAGTCTAGCTTATTTTATTTTATTTTATCTTACTTGGATTTGCTTGTTTTTCTTCTGTATTCAAGTATGTTCATCATAGGTCTTGATTTTATTTTTACTTTTATTTGTATTCTTATTTTTATTTTTATTATTATTACTATTGTTATTGGTATTATCATGATTATCGCGCTTATCCGCTATCATTATTGCTGTGATGTAGTAATTATGATTATTTTTCTTTTCTTTACCATCACCACTATTATCATTATTAGTATGATTTCGTTATTATTTTTTCACTTTTTTCTTCTTGGCTTACTTTGCTTTTTATTGTTTTGACTTAATTTGTGCAATCTTGTGTGTCGTGTTTGTCTGTACATCTTTCTCAACTTTGTATTCCCCCCACTTGTCCAATATTGTCATGGACATTAATAATAAATTAAATTAAATTAAATTTTCAATTTTTTTTTTAATTTTTCGCGCCTACATAGCTCAAAACGTGAACGATGTATAAAAAAGTTCCAATACGAAAATTTTGTGGTTTTTTGTGAACTTTTCGATAGTATTTTCATCATATTTTTAATAGCCCGTTCAAGTGTAGTTTCAATACAAAATGAGTGTAAATCATTCATAACTCAAAGGTGCCCTGATCGAATTGGCTGAAATTTATACACAGCGTGTCTTTCACAATGCCAAAGGTTGTCTGAGAATTTCGAAGTGGGCCGAGCAGTGGTTCAAAAAATGCAACTCCTACTTCTTTTACTTGTTTGTGTGACATTTTCTCATACAATTTTCTAGCGTCACTTTCATGGTCTTTTCCATACTGCATTGAGGAAGTATTGACTTCCTTTGGAAAAATCAATTCTGAGAGCAAAGACTGTATGGTTTTTGATTTTCTGATTTTTATTTTGTGGATGGTCGAACTTGCAGAAAATCTCCACCATCTCGCTGACTGCCACTTGGCACATATGGCTGGATCTATGGTTTCAGTACATAGATTAATAATTTCTTCACTCGACAGTTCAATATGTGTCTTGAAGAATGATCTGATACTATCACTAAGAGCATGGTTTGCTGTATGTACAGCATACTCTTCAGCAAAGTTATGAATGTTAAGCAAACATATCTCACAGTTTTCTTTCTTCAAATTTTGTTCTACTAAATCTAATAATGAAGACATTGAGCTATTGATTTCATCTGTGGTCCGGTCAATGGAAGCTTCTGCACTCAGCATGATTTTTAAAGATGATTCAAATTCTAGCTCGTCTGGGGTAGGCAACCGCAGTTCCATGTCCAAAAGAGGCATAGATGAAAACATATCTATAAAATTTGAACCATTGGAGTACTTTTCCTTCGCAAATTGTTTCGGTGTAGGTCGACCCCATTGTTGTTCGAAATTGGTCTTCGATAAGCTCTCATAATTATTAACATAGTATATTAAAGCAGCAACGTGCTTGTAGCGTCCACTCTGATTATAAACACAAGTGCAAGAAACACTTGTTACCACTCGAGCAGGATCAATCTAGAAAAAATTAAAGCTCTTTTGTGAATCAAATTATTATTCAGTAGCATTGTGATTAAGAAAAATGATAATTGCTTACGTTTAACTGTACTTTATACGGCTCGGAAGACACCGCTGCTTGTCGACAACTTCAGCTTGAATAAACAAACTTTCTCCATTATGCCTGCATTCTTGCACACTTTGAACGTGATTGGCCTTAAATAATTTAATGCCTTTTGGTTCCATTGCAGGTTGAAAGTTTATTTTGTGCGTTATTTCTTCAAATCCTGTCCTTATTAAAATATCCATGACCACAGATTTTCCCTTTAAAAAATTATTTATTATTTTTATTATATCATATATTATATATGCCAATTTTTGTTGAGTATCAATGTAGTCTATCTATCCGGTTCAAAGTATACTTGTTTTGAACTTCCTAACCTACAAATTATTATTCATAACCTTAGTTTTACTTACTTCATAAGTATATACTTACATGTTTTCTACTGGAGTTTCTACGCGGTGTTATTTTCAACTTGTCGCTTCAGTGTAATGGTAAAAATATCACTTATTTGATAGTATTTTTTTATTCAGATATTTATCAGTATTACTCTAATGTAAATCAAGTATCAACACACCGGCTGTTTAGCTTTTAAACCCCGCCAGGCGGCGCTACAAGCGAGGCTCACAGCGAATAGAGCCGGTTCGATCCAGCCCGGTGACACTTTTTTTTTTTTTTTTTCTCCTTCTTGGTTATATCCTATATTGCGCCTTCGCGCCAGGCAAGTACCAAAATTCTTCTCGATATCTCTTGTTGGACCTTATTCTTATTCTTTCCGTTGCTGAATTGCATACTCGTTTCCTTGGCCTTTGTTTCTTGTTTTCCGTGATTTCTTCTTTCCGATATTGCAGTTGTTTGGTCGAGCAGTCGGTATTGGTGATCTCGACTTGTCCGAGCTGGTTTTTTTTTTTTTTTTTTTTCGGTGGGAGTATTGGGGATTGTGAGGTTGTGTTAGGACCCCGGACGGACACGAACTGAGAACACAAAGAAACACTTCTAGGTTATATAGGTAGATTGTTTTTGAGGATGAATTCACATATAACGAGTAAGGGTTTGATTGGGTGGGTTAAGGCGATCTCTTGTACATTTGAGTTCATTGGAACATGGAGCTTCGAGAGGGACCTGAGTAGATGGGATCTTGGGGCTCTGTATGTGGGACATTTCCAAATCAGGTGGTCTACGGACATTTCTGGGTCTCCACATTCACAGGTTTTGTCTCGAATAATGTTCATTCTAAAAAGGTGAGCTTTGGTAGAGCTATGATTGGATTTGAGTCTGTTTATCAGAGCTATTTTCTTTCTACTGATAGATCTACCATAGAACCATGGGACCGATGAGAATTCGCCCGCTAGTCTGCAATAGTTAACTCCTTTGTAGGAGCCCTGGTTTTTGAGGACTATATTGGTGTCGACTATTGCTTCTTTTTTGAAAATGTAATTTAGGTCTGTCCAGTGAACACCCACGTCCCCCCCCGGGACATCATAGAGAGCACGACGAGCCCAGAAGTCAGCCATTTCGTTGCCTTCTATGCCACAGTGTGAGGGGACCCAACCTAACTTGAACGTGAAACCATCTTCATACATGGCAGCGATTTCTTTGCGGATTTTAACCACTTGTGGATTCGGACAACTCCCGGGACACATTTCTGCTATTGCTTTGATTGAACTCAAAGAGTCGGAAAAGATAACGAACTTGTACCAATTATTTGCCCTAGCTATCTCGATTGCCTCGAGGATAGCCGATGCCTCCGCAGCGAATATTGATGCATGATCGTTGAGCCTGAGTTTAGTAGCCTCGTGCTGATCCTGGATATAAACTGCAGCTGCTGACTTTGGAGGGTCCGGGATCCTAGACCCGTCTGTAAATATAAACCTGTGCTCTGGATACCTGCTGTTTGTTTCTCTCCTGAACGCTGCTGCCGGATTATTTGCTTTTTTCACCAGAAGGCCTAGTTCTAGGTCAATTTCTATCTTTGTAAACAGCGTGAAGTAATCTATTCTAAATATAGGGGGGACGTTTGATATAATCACTTGAGGGGTGAGCTCGTCCAACTCCCGCCAGACTTTATAGAGTGGGGGTAGATTGGCCGGGCTCACCCAGTGGTTTTCGGTCAATTCCCTGATATAATTGAATCTTCTAACGAGCGCGTTATCTGTCAAGGATGCCCTACTAATCATGAATTTTTTGGACAGGTACTTTCTCCTTACTTCCAGGATAGGAATACCCCCGAGGTGCAGCAATATGTTTGTGGGGGTGGTTCTGAGACAACCCAGGCATGGCCTCAAAGCCGCGAATTGGACCCTTTCCAGCGCTTCGAGCATTCCTCTTGGTCCCCCTTGGTAGAAGATACAACCCCAATCCAGTAAAGCTCTAACCAGACCTTTGAACACTGTCAGAAGGACTTCGGGGTGGGCTCCCCACTTAAAGCCCGCAAGTGCTTTGATAATTGAGGTGGTTTTCATGGCCTTGGCCCTTGTGATTTCAATTTGGGTTTTCCAGTTTAATTTCGAATCTAGGTATACGCCCAGGAACCTGACTGAGGGGCTATTTCTGATTTGAATGTTTCGGAATTTGATATACGTGGGTACTGTACCCAAACTTTGTCTCGAGAAAATACACAGTTGGGTCTTGTGCCCAGCAATTTTTAAATCCATGGTCGCGAGCCAGTTATCCAAGACAATCAGGCTGTTAGATATGCTGTCTAACGATTTTTTCAAACTTCTGTCCGTGTTGTAAATCACCACGTCATCTGCATATGATAACAGTCTAGTGTCTGGGCCTATTTGCGATACTATTTTCCTGATGTAGATATTGAATAATATTGGGCTTAATATGGAGCCTTGCGGAAGACCTTTGCGAACTATCCTGTTTCCTACACACCCTCCCTGGAATGAACATGATATTTCTCTTTCCCAACCCGGTGACACTTCCCTATACCGCTAATGTTAGACAGTGATTCCCTTACTGTCGCCGACCGCTACGCGGCGCTGGGGGTAGTGTACCCGGCCGGTGGGCGTGGTTACGTCGAAAAAATTCGAAAGCTGATTCAAAAGGTTGCGACATAACCTCGAACACCCACCGAATAACTTCACAAATGCTAATAAATAGAAGTTTGACTATTAATATACGAACACGTGGTTTATTTTTCATTCAATAGTTTGATCCAACCTGAATTCGCAGTTCAAAAATTCAAGGGCGATCGCGAGTACGCAAACAAGAATAATGCATATTGATCTTGAATTTTCAAATCGTGGCCACAAAACTGTTTTGCGACCTCATAATCGCCGAATTCTCGCCACTGTGCGAATATTTGTTGATGCATTTTTTGAACCACTGCTCGGCCCACTTTGAAATTTTCAGACAACCTTTGGCATTGAAAAAGACACGCTGTGTATAAATTTCAGCCAATTCGATTGGGGCAGTTTTGGGTTATGAATGATTTGCACTCATTTTGTATTAAAACCACACTTGAACGGGGTATTGAAAATCTGATGAAAATACTCCCGAAAAGTTCACAAAATTTCACACATCGTTCACGTTTTGAGCTATCTAGGCGCGAAAAGTAAAAAAAGAATCGAAAATCAATTTATTCGATGATTTTTTGTGATAGAATGATGAGTCGAAAAACTCGAAAAAATCTGAAAAAAAATCACAGTTCATCCTTTCAACATGCAGTTTGACTGTGCAAAAGGAGAAGAAAATCGAAAGGAGTCAGGGAAAAAATCTTGTTTTTTCGGTCATTTGACGTGGAATCCCCCGTAATTACTGTCTAATATTGGTGTATAAGCGTTCTAATACCTTCATTAAAAACAAAGATTTAACGGAGAATGGATATTGGGGAGGGATCTGGTTATTGAAATACGGGCTTCGAGGTCTTTCAAATTTTTCCGTTGTAACCACGCCCACCGACAGGGCACACTACTCCCAGCGCCGCGTAGCGGTTGGCGACAGTAAGGGAATCAGTCAAACTGCATAGTGTCTGTAACGTCCCAACCGGGTTTCACAAAAGACCCTAGAGAATGTTCCCCAGAGGTTAATTGTTACTAGCGATTAAGAGTCACAGATCGATAGTTCAGGGTTCCTCAATACCGATGAAGTGTTGAAACACAATGAAAGGGGTTGATTCCTACGCTAGTATCTGTCAGTCGATTAGTCTGGGTAGGACAGTCCGAGGGAAGGAAGGATTATTTATATATATATGTGTAAAATATGCTTCTTACCTGCCCTACTGAAAATCGAGGCATGAGATCTGATGTGAGACCAAATTCTTATGTGAGTTCTGATATCAGCTCATATGAGATCAGGTGAGATCCCCACATAGGCTCACATCAGATCTCTGTAACGAAATTCGATTTTCAGTAGGGTGGTTCTGGCGAGTAGTCGTAGAATGAAAGGCTGTGGTTGTTCTGGATCAAAGTCGATGATGTTAGCGATAGATCTGCGAGCGGGTTTTCTTCTTGAGGTTTTGATCGATCGGGTTTTATTAGAAAATTGACGCACTGATTTTAGTTCGTTTGAACAGATAGCGTTTATTGAATAAAGTCAGATTTATGAATACAAAAAGAGGCTCGATCGACATGTTTGAGCTATAGGTTTGGCTAATAGAGTAAGTTAATAATTTCGAGTAACGTGGTCTTGTTATTACGAGCAATGGTTTCAGAGTGAAAACTTTGGTACAGGGGACGAGAGCGGTCCCTCAAAATTTTAGATTATATAGGACCTTTTTGGGTCTCATAAGTGGGGAAAGCTAACGGGCCATTGGTTGTCGCTTGAGCGATAAGGTGGCTTGTTTATATTATTCTCACCTAAGGTGTATTATAAACATCTTGGCATCTTGTTTATATTATTCTCACCTAAGGTGTATTATAGACATCTTGGCATACGTATACTTCGATGCGTCATCCTACGTATACTCGTCGATCGAGCTTTATAATTATATTATATTTATTACTATATAGGTTTTAATGATTATTCGATTGTTCGGAATTTGTCAATTTATGTGTGTTTTAATTAAATGGACGTTACAGCGTCCTGCATATGTATATGAGTATATACATATGTACATATATGTATATCTGAACAATCGATTAATGCTTGATTATAAAAGTTAATTATTCGTCGTTCCATAGTTGAATAGTCTACTGGTCTTAAGTTGATTATTTTAATAATATAACGTATAGGGTAGATATGCGTATATATGGTGGATGCTTATTTCTTTATAGGTACCCTGCTAAAAAAAATCGATTGAAAACGATTGAGCAAACGTCAATTGTAACCAATCGCGTTTTTTGTTCGTAATTTTCGAATACAAAACGATTCATACTGTTGTCCAATTGTAATCTACTGTAAGTTCTGTATTACAAGGTAATTGTTCCGAATGTGTGTTCAGGCGGTTTTATTCGTTCAGAAAAGGGGTTAATCGTTATTAATCGTCAATATCTCATTGAAACTCAATTGTTTTGAATGCTAAAAGTATAGAAAGGGCTTTTGAATTGAAATCAATTGTAACTTTACTATTGGACGTTAATTGTAACGAATTGGTGAACAAAAAATTAGGTTTCTGAAATGTTTCAGAACGATTGGCGTTTTGCCAAAGGTAATATTTGCCATTGCAATGTTTGCCATATTTCAAATGGTTTTCTCCCATGAATGGTACTGAATGGTAAGCCAATGGTAATATTCACCATTTGGATGGCTCCTTTCTATGAATGGTACTGAATGGATAGCCGATGGTGATATTCGCCATTCAAATGGCGTTTTTCTTCTATTCAAGCATTTATAGTTTCACATTTCATATTATTGATAAAATATTTTTTGACACAGATTGACACCTTATACAATTAGTTCAATACTTATAATATCAATATTAATTTATCACATAATTTCATTTATTCATTAATAATTTATTATACTAACATTACACAAATACATATTATCCATCTTTCATTACATCTTATAGGTAATAACGACTAGACATCTCAAATCCGGTGCACTTGTGTGATTTGGTATCATACATTAGTACCTCGCATCAATACACAAAATTATCCAAATCTCATCTAATATCTTTATAGGTATATATTACTAATTCGAATTCCATATTACAATAAATTTGTAGATTTTCACGAAATCGTAAGCAAATTAGGTTGATCAAATTTGATCAGGGCTTCGAAACCAAGATATTGTGTACTTGTAATTCATAATTTCACACTATAACGTGTGAAGAAAAACCTTCGGAGAGGTCGAGTGAAGGATTCTAGTGTCAAAATGTCAAAAAGGTTATTATTGTAAAGTATAGTCGTACTGTAAAACGTCAGATCCTCAAAAGCAGGTGTTAAACCCCTCCGCCAAACTCCAAGGACCTATGCTGAACCTTGCAAACCTGACCAAATGGCTGCGGAAGAGTTCATTTAAGGTTCTTTGTGTCTCAAATTCATCGTAGGATATTGAAAAATTATAATTCAGTCCCATACTATCATGATCCAAGATTCAATAAGAAGACACATGCTTGTAAAGATCTGATCTTTCATATTTCAAAATTATCCTACATGAAATCACTATTTAGCCAAGTTTCACTGGGGTCTTTACTACCAGTGGATTCACAGATTTTGTCTTGAGAATACTAAGCATTGAATCATCTAAATTATGCGCCATGGATAACATATTGTTTTCCGGTATAGAAAAGAGTCATCGTCTCCAAATTGAACTACATAACTCTCGAACCATCGCTCAAATCATTACAACGATGTCAAAAAAGTATTTTCCTCACGAGGCAGCGCGGCTAGTCTTCTCGCTAGTTGCTGTCTTGCACTGGGATGAAAATGTAACATCTATTACAGTATGTTCCTAGAAGTGTTGGAAAGTTCAATTTCTAAAAAATACATACTCTGATTAAAGTCTTCCTGTCCTTGCGTGAGCCGTCCGGTAACTGACAGAGATCCTTCCGCCCATAGAACATAGATGTCGTAATATTGCTAAAATCATTATATGTACGTATAGTCTGGTGGAAGAAGATTCAAAACGCGGTATACATTCCATTTTGAACCATTGGAATAATTAATCGGCAAGGTTACAAGATTCTGTGAATAATTATATACATTGATCTAGTTGTTTGATACTGGAAGAGTCAGTGTCAGGGAGATATTCTGCGGCTAAGGAGGTTCGTCAGCGCCCCAGCTGTGGGAAACAGAGGGGATCGGTTTCGGCAGCTGTCACCCTGCATAAAATATCCGATAGGATTTCCGCTATTCGGAACTTACACGGAAGTCACCAGGATTTTGACCCCGGTTTTTATCCGGACTCATACGGAATTGATACAGCATATTCAAAGTTTTTCGGCATCGGGGTGTATCCGGGCGAATCCGGGGCCTATAGCGTCCTGGTTTTTTCACCGCATTTGGAACTTATACGGAAGCCATAAGGGTTTTGACCCCGGTTTTTATCCGGACTCATACGGAATTGATACAGCATTTTTCAAGTTTTTCGGCATCGGGGTGTATCCGGGCGAATCCGGGGCCTATAGCGTCCTGGTTTTTTCACCGCATTTGGATTTTATACGGAAGCCATAAGGGTTTTGACCCCGGTTTTTAACTGGACTCATACGGCATCGATCCTCCCCTAATTTCATCCGTTTGTAACTGGACAATGCGCGTTTTTTTTATCGGTCTTGCGAAATTACGACCCCCCCCCCCGACATCGGGGGTTTGGTATTTATTTTTCTCCTTCAGTTAAAGGGGTTGGGTATTTTTTTTTTCTTTTTTTACCACGTTATAGACTTAATAGCAGTCTATGTACCAGGGGGGGGGGGGGAGTTCAGTTAGATTCAGCTCGACCATAGAGCAATGAAAAAGCCACGACTTCCAGAAACCGTGTTATTCGCACAGTAACCGTCGGTGGCAGGTAAGTATACTTAGGCTCGAGCATCGCGACGTCTTATTTCGCAACCGTGGTACTGCACTCGCGAGAGAATGATGCCCCCGAGCGGCGAAAATCTGAAGTGCGAAAACGGATTAAATCCGGATAGGCCTGCCTGGCTTTCTAACTATTTCTATCCGCACTCCATTCGGTCACAAAATACTATCAGGGTCTTATCCGGGTTTGTCTGGCTCCCATCCCTTAGCCGTGGTACTTTGATCGCGCGAAAATAATGCCCCTGATGCGGTAATTAGCGGCGATAATCTAAACTGCGTAAGCGGATTTAATCCGGACAGGCGTGACTGGGTTTCTAGCGGTCTTTATCCGCACTCCAATCGGTCACAAAATACTATCAGGGTCTTATCCGGGTTTGTCTGGATTTCACCCGGAATTACTTTCCTGAAAAAACTGAAACCCTTTTACTTCGATCTGAATTCTATCTGGTATGGAGCCGTACATGCCCTCCGTTCAGTTCCATACGGATTCTATCAGGAACCATGAATATCGAAGTCTGGAACCCATTGCTTCCATTAAAATCCTGTCCGGCATGAAAACGTATATGGCGCCATAAGCATACGGTTAGCTTCACTTGGCGAGCGGATCCCTGAAAGCGGCAGGCAAGGAGGATTAGATAGAGGGAACGCTGAGCGTATACCGAAACAACAGCGCCATCTGTCAGGTGGGTCCGAAAGCTTAGTTGCTTCTGCGCATGCGTCAATTCAGGCTGTTGAACGGCACCCCACTACCGATGGCTGACGCTCCCGGGGACCGACGCCGACGCCATTACCAGTTATACTCGTGAACAGTACAGTAACCGACTGAAAGTGTGTGATAACTTTTAAAACCTGAAAATGGTTTTAAGGTGTGGTGTAAAATGCTGTGGGAGGAATTCGACAGACGATTCGCAGCACTCTTTTTTCAGACTGCCAAAAGATATTGAAACGTGAGTACATATAAATTTAACTTGATATGCGCATACTGTGTTTGGTGCAGACCTAACCTCAAACTCGGTCGTAATTTAAAGATTACCATCAGGGCGTTTATAGTAGGAATTCATTATCCAATGTTTCTAATGTAATGTCTAATATGTCTTCTCTATTTTCCAATGTGTGTAACGATGTTATTTTCGAAATTAGGATTGTTTACCCTGATTACAATTGAAAACACATCTAAGTTATACATACATATATGTAACTGTTTACAGGCGCCAGAAATGGCTACAATTTACTGGAAAGAGAGAAGGTGAGAACGTCCGTATTTGTGGGGATCATTTCGACCCGAAGTCAATAAGGAAAAAGTATCCGAGGCCGCTGTTAGTGCGGAATGCTGTGCCGACGATATGTGGGGTCTTCCATGGAACTTCGCAACGGAAATCGCAACCCCAGAAATTGATCGAAGGTACAAAATGTTCTCACAATCAACTGTAACTGAAGTAGTGGTCATTAATAGTAATATTAACACAAATTTGCAAATCACAGACAATCATCGACAAAGCACTGAACAGCAGGAAAGACGTTCGCCACCACGAACACAAATTATAAACATCAATGCCAACAACGTATCTCAGATCATAATATCAGGTGAGAACAGAAGAGTAATTGTAAATATCATGAACGCGCCAAAAAATGATAAGGGTACTCATGGAAATGTATAGAAATCAAATCTTGATTGTGGATGTAACAAATTCGATCTTCTCTCTATTTCAGTTTGTACATTATATTGATCGAATTCGGTACATCATGACACCCTTGTTAATTGTATAAAAACGTGGTATATCTATATTTATGAATGTATGTCTGTCTTTTGAAGATGAGATGCTGGACATTGCCACTACTTCTGTATTGCCATCGGTGAGTGTGGGTACATCTTCGTCTTGCACAAAAACAGTATGGGATGACTCACAATCACCGTTGACCAATGCTACAGTTGGCGACAATGAACCATCTCATATCAGAGAAGCAACCCCAATTCTTAACGAGGCGGGAATTTCTGGTTGTTCGAAAAACAATTTTCAGTAGTAATTGAGTCAATTCTACATATTCGAAATATAACTAAAGCCTTGGCAGCTATAATTCAACAGATGTGTCCGATAATTGAACTTTGCACCCCAGAAGCAACAGCATCTTTCTTGGGAACATTTCTTAGGATACGATGCCATTGGCAAAGTAGGTTTGTTAGGAGAAAGATAAATAGCCGTAAGCACCATACCAGAAACTCACGCCTAAAAAGGTACCCTGGTCCACCCTCGGTGAAAATATAATTATCATTAGGACTAGTATTACATAGAGTTATGAGTTGAATATAAGTTGTATGTATATATATTTTGTTATTATAGTAAGACTTGAATCAATGTAAATATATTCTTTAATTATTAGCATTAGTATTACCTAAAATTGTGAGTTAGATATAAGTTTTATGTATATATATTCTGTTATAGTAAGACTTGAATTAATGTAAATATATTTTTAATTATCAGCATTAGTATTACCTAAAATTGTGAGTTAGATATAAGTTTTATCTATAAATATATTTTGTTAAATTACGACTCTGATCAATGTGATGATATTTTTTATTTTTAGTATTAGTATTACCTATTATTATTAGTATTACCTAGTATTATTTTTAGTATTAGTATATTACCTAAAATCGTGAGTTAGATATAAGTTGTATATATATAAATATATTTTGTTAAATCAGGACTCTAATCAATGTGAAGATATTTTTTATTGTTAGCATTAGTATTACCGAGATTTATGACGTAAATCTAAGTTGCATGTACAAATATATTTCGCCAAACTATTGCCTAAATTGATGTCAACATATTCTTAATGCCACTTATCTCGTCAATTGATGTTCAATGACGAATATTTGTTACCTGAATCGTATGTGTGGGAGTTCAACAGAAGTTATTTCTGTCCTCAATAAAACCAAATTATTTTGTGATAAAATAGGCTTCTACATCATTTTCCGTTACCCTTCTGTTTCCTCAATGGCTTTTCAAGACTAGTTCGCACAGCTCAGAACCGTTTTTCTCTGAACCGTACATTTGAATCTGGCGGTGCACTAGCAAAAAAGAAGGGTGGGGGTACTATAGTTCCGGACCGACCTGCTTGAGGCGCTGAACGCTGTGTACGCTAAAATACATTGCGGCCTTATGGCAGCGTTCCCTCTATCTAATCCTCCTTGGCGGCAGGTAGTAGGTGACAGTATGGGGCAGCCCAATGGTTACGCACGAAGTTCGGACAGGGTGGAGTTGAATATGCCATGCATCTGTTACTGAGGATAAATGATCAAATCCAATGTCGAGGCAAACGGATCCGGACGGAATCCGGACAGAACTGGGTCGGGGACGATTGGGCTCGACTGCCGTGTCGGATCCGGATGGCGGCAAGTAGATACCGATAGTGGGAGGTTGTCGTTTCAGACGAGACAGACGGGTCCGGATACGTCACCATGGTCGGCACTTAGTTGTTGGGGTAGCCTGATGGACACACCCGGATTCCGGGCGTTTTCAATTGTCTTCCGGATACGATCCGCTTCGCGGCAGATAGATTGCCATGCTCATAATTAGCGCTAGCGAAAAAAAGGACTCGTTGTACGAGTCGAGTACGATAGAGTTCGGACGAAGACGTATAGACTGCGGAGGTCGCGATAATCGCTGCCCAAAAGAAAACCGGATACGTACGAATAAATTCCGTTCGGCCTCCGTGATATAGTTACAGTCCGGATACAGACGGATAGACTGCGGAGGTCGCGATAATCGTTGCCCGAACGAAAACCGGATACGTGCGTATATCTTCCGTACAGAGTTTCGGATGTTGATACAGTCCGGATACAGACGGAAAGTCTGCGGAGGTCGCGACAATAGCTGCCCGGAACGAAACCAGATACGCGCGTATAAATTTCGTCAGCTTTTCGAAGACGGATACAGACGTATAGACTGCGGAGGTCGCGATAATCGCTGCCCAAACGAAAACCGGATACGTACGAATAAATTCCGTTCGGCTTTCGTGATACAGTTAGAGTCCGGACCAAGACGTATAGACTGCGGAGGTCGCGACAATAGCTGCCCGGAACGAAACCAGATACGCGCGTATAAATTTCGTCAGCTTTTCGAAGACGGATACAGACGTATAGACTGCGGAGGTCGCGATAATCCCTGCCCAAACGACAACCGGATACGTACGAATAAATTCCGTTCGGCTTTCGTGATACAGTTAGAGTCCGGACCAAAAAGTATAGACTGCGGAGGTCGCGATAATCGTTGCCCGAACGAAAACCGGATACGTGCGTATATCTTCCGTACAGAGTTTCGGATGTTGATACAGTCCGGATACAGACGGATAGTCTACGGAGGTCGCGATAATAGCTGCCCGGAACGGAACCGGACACGTGCGTATACGGCCCATACACTACGTGTAGAATGTGGATACAACCGGATAAAGACCGTAGTTGCGAATTTCCCAACCCGGATACGCTCCCTACAAATCCATATGTCATCCGCATACAATTTCCTTCGTCCAGATACAATGCAGATAAATACGGATAAATAACGTATAAAATTATATACGGAATTTATCGGATATTTTATGCAGGGCAGCCTTTCCCGCCAGCCGCACTATGCCTCGCACAGCCTACAAGCTGACGCTCCGGCTTGTATTTTGATTCAGAATTCGAAAAGCTTTCGGTCAATCTGACTCAGGCTTCGGTGATTCATTCCAAAATGTTTGCTTGTTATGTTAAATAGTTTGTTGTTGTTAAGCTCGTAAAGCCACAACTGTCAATTTCTAATTACTATTCTGCGTGATGCCTCCATGAGGACCCAGGTATAAGGAGCTAACTTCATCAATTTTTTTCTCGTAATTGGGCTGTTAAAAATATTTGAAATTATTTCAGCAATCATATCTCGTTCAAAGGAACCCATACACAAATTTCCAATCAATCCGTGAACAAATGCATTCACTGACGAACCTCCTTAATTGAATTGTATTGAATATTACACGCGAATCGCTGTTGGGTATGATTTGAGACACATCGCGGTTATAGGTTAGGTAGCACGTCGTAGGAATTCAGAGCATGGAAATCTTCTTTGTTACGATCTTTGAGCCTTATAGATAAAGTATGTGGATAATAGGCTATTACTTACCTAATAGTAGAGTTTGAATCATTCGTAAAAATGGATACACTGAACAAAATCATTCAATCCACGCGCACGGTGGTATACGACTGATATACGTACTGACAGCACTTGCGACATTGGCAATATGGCCGATTCGGCGCCCGACCTTGGGGCCTGACGACGTCACGTGGCTAGTCCCCTTTAAATTCGTTTTTTCATTCAAGAAACTAAAGGGGAAACTCGATTGTTTCAAGAATATACCAATTGGTATCCCGGAAAAATTCGTAAATATGGATACAAAACTCTATGAATAAATTATAGAATTCTATCACATTCTACCAAATTCTATCGATTATTATACTACATAATTATTGTTTTGATCTCGCCTCTATCAAATGGTATAATGTATAATTCATCCGAATTGTATCAAATTTGATCTCAGTTCATGAAATTGTATGAAAATATTTGTTATACATTTTTTTCTGGTTTTATAACATTTTTTCATCATAATAAACAATGGCACAATTATTTGCTTCAGGTATATTACCAATTGACAATGAAAATTGTAAAACTCCCTCACACTGCAGCTGTGGCAATCGAATGGCAGAATTATTTCCATTGAATCTTTTACTACTCAGTAATGAAAGATTTCACATTCAACTCCATTGCACTGGCAAACCACTGGTGCGATTATATTCATTAGATATTGCCATTCAACAATGGAGTTTAATTAACGTCATTACACTGGCAAACCAATGGCACAATTACTTCCATTGGACATTACCATTCGACAATGGAGTTTGTAGAAATCCATTGCAGTGGCAAACCAATGGCACAATCAATTTCATTGGGAAGTATACCATTCGACAATGGCGTTGACATGATTCCATTCAAATGGTAATTGAATGGTGCGGCTTATGCCATTATACTTTGCCATTTGCAAATGAAATTTTGCCATACATTGCCCTTAGATGAAAGGCAATAGTGCCATTAAGGTTCCACTTTGACATTCGAAACCATTGGTTTGGGTGATGTCACCATTAGAGCTCCATTGGGAAGTCAATGGAAGCCAATGTAACTTTTTCCTACGGGAGAACTTAAAGTTGAGAGTTGATTCTCAACTTCTGGAATTAATCCTCAACCTTCAGCGTTGATCCTCGACTTTGAGGATTCACACTCAATAAGCAAGTGTTTACACCCATCGATTGAAGGTTTACTCTCAATGTTAGGAGTTTACACTAGAAAATTGAGAATCAACACCCAATTTTGAGAATCTACACCAAAAATTAAGAATATACACCCAAAAATCAACATTTATACTAAAAATTTAGTGTTAACGCTCAATTTTGAGGATATACTGCACTCAAAAATCGAGTGTTTTTTCCGTAAGGGATACTCCCGTTCTTACAAAGCTGATTCAATTTTATTCGAGAATAACCGTATTTCTTCGGTTCGAACCTGTTTTTAAACTTCTTACAACTCGCTTGACATTGAAAGTGAGTAATTGGACTTTTATGTAAATCTGAAATGGAAATAATATTCTTCATCGATTTCGATTGAGTTTAGGAATGCATTTTGATTCGGATCCAAATTGTTTTTTCCGATTCAATTACTTTAATGTTCGCGGATATTCGTGAACGATTGGAAATTATTGACCAGTAATTGCATTGGTACGCGAATAGTCATGTTCATATTCATTCCGATAACTCTCAAATTTTGTATTCGTAACGCCGATAGTCAGTTTCTCATTGAATCCGATTGGGCTTGGTTTTCAGAAGACATCCATTCGTTCCAATTGGTGTTCAATTGATATTTTACAATTCGCACCACTTCATGACTGTGCTGAATGTGCTCAGTACGTATTGAAAACTATTAGAATCCAAATTGTTTTTTCCGATTCAATTACTTTAATGTTCGCGGATATTCGTGAACGATTGGAAATTATTGACCAGTAATTGCATTGGTACGCGAATAGTCATGTTCATATTCATTCCGATAACTCTCAAATTTTGTATTCGTAACGCCGATAGTCATTTTCACATTGAATCCGATTGGGCTCGGTTTTCAGAAGACATCCATTCGTTCCAATTGGTGTTCAATTGATATTTTACAGTTCGCACCACTTCATGACTGAATGTGCTCAGTACGTATTGAAAACTATTAGAATTCAAATTGTTTTTTCCGATTCAAATTCTTTGATGTTCCCGGATATATGTGAACGATTAAAACTTATTCCCATCGTATTGTATTTTATCAATAAGATCTGATACATGGCCTCGTCTAATAGTCGTACGATTCCAAACAATTAAAAACAGTTCAATATCAATTCGCAATTTACTGTTGGAAACATTATACATTGAAAACGATACAATCCGATTCAATTTCAATCGGACGGAAATTTTCTGTACAATTGGACCCATTAAAAACTATTGAAAACGATTACAATTCAATCGTTTGCAATCAGTTTGAATCGATTTTTTTTTAGCAGGGTAATTATCGATCATCTTATAAGGTACCTTGAGTGCACAGTTGATAATATATGTATATGTGTACACTTGCGTGTATTAATTTATTAATAATATTAATTAGGGTTAACCATTGTGGGTGGTATGCATGGTATACATCCGTACCCATGCATTCGCATATGAGGTGGGTTTGTTTGTTTGTGGATTATCTAACGCGAGCGTGTTCGCACGGTCTCTCTTATCTCTGAGGTATTTGGTCGCATTCTTTAGCGGTCTATTTATTTCTAAGAATATTGGTATTATTTTATACTCAAGGTAATAGTAATAATCGTATTTCTCTTTATCCCCATACATGTATAATGTGATATATATGTGTATATATATGTATTAATTATAATAATTATATTCCCTTTTTATTCCCGTATATATGTAAATGTTAATATATAATAATCATATTCCCTTTTTATTCTCATATGTATATAAATGTCAATATATATGTATATATTTAGGATATATATGTGTTTTAATATTTCTTTTTATTCTCATTCATATATATATATGTGTCTGTACATATACGTACATGCATGTATTTCTATTACACATATATTCATGTTCTTTTCCGTATATACATAGATATTTCACTACCATCATTACAATGTAACAATATTATAAAATAAGAGGTGTTATAATCGTGTGCTTTCTTTATCGACAGAGGTTGGAAGGCGAGTCTCTATATAGAGCTGGTTCGATATAAGTTCCTTTTATAGGGACTTTTAGTTAGCTTTTAGAAAGGCTGGACAAGTTACTAGATTTCAAGTTTCTCATCATGGACGTCTATATTTTATGGTGACATAGTGACTTTTCATGGGAACTGGTTATGTGGTCCGTTTGGATGTTACAGTGTCATCGGGCTGCTTTTGAATCAGCTTTCGAATTTTTTCGACGTAACCACGCCCACCGGCCGGGCACACTACCCCCAGCGCCGCGTAGCGGTCGGCGACAGTAAGGGAATCACTGTCTAACATTAGCGGTATAGGGAAGTGTCACCGGGCTGTTGAAAAGTCACTAGATTCCGGGTTCGTGGAGTCGGAACAAATTCCGGGCCATGGGACGGCAGCCTAAATATCGACTGGCTCGCGCAGCCGGCAGTTCAGTTTTTCCGTTGAAGCCACGGAAGCAACTTCGAGCGCAATATTCAAACAGTGCAATCAGTTAATTGCGATATATCAATAGTGAATCGTACTAACTCTCAGTTATTGTTTGTCATTGTATTATTGTTATTGTTATTTAATTAATAGTTTATCGTATACACGATACATAGTGGATATTCGGTAGTTCAGACACTTACAATCACTCCCAAAGATATCCCTATACATCTAATCGGACCACATACCTTACCCTCATGAAATCAAGTCACTATATCACCACGAACTACGAGAATCCATGATGAGAAATTTGAAATCTAGTAACTTGTCCAGTCTTCTAACGACTAACTCGAATCCCCTATACAAGGAACTTAGATTAAACCGGCTCATCACGGAATTTTTTCAAATTGAAATATGTTGTTGTTCGACGAAAAAAAAGTGACCGGTATTTTTTTGTTTTGGAAAAAAAATCTCGCTACGAAGTTACGGCTATTTGAACATTTAATCGTGCGCTACCAAAGTTCTTGGAAAATGAACACTTTTTTTCTTAGTAACGCTATATCTTTGGAACGAATCATCGCAAATAGTTCATCTTGGTCTCATTTTGTAGGTTTTTCTGCACTCTTTTGGAATTCGAAGAGAAATTTGAGGATTTTTGAAAATTTACGGAATGACGTTAATTTTTCGAAAATTAGGGAAACCCGTTTTTCTCGAAAAGTGATTTTTTCGTTTTCACAAAAATTTCACACAATGTGTGGGGTGATATGACGGATATATCCTCTAAGTTTCATGGATGCTAAAACACTGCTGCATATCGAGAAAAAATATTTCGTACGTCACTGAAATTCGTCAATTCCTGTGCTGGTGTCTACTTTGTGAGCGTCGTTGAGATGTGTACAGATTTTTCGATCCAAATAATATTACTTGAACTTGATACATACATACCTGAAGGAGTACATGGCCAAATACCGTATATGATGTATAACATCGTAGACCTAATATTGATGTGCTAATAAATACTGCCACGAAAAAAATACAAAATTTACAATCAGGGATTTATTGTAGTAATAACAATATCGTACAATAATAATATGGTCATATACTACATAATAATAAATACTATAACTATAAAAAATAAGGCATTCAAAATGTCACCTGGTCTCTTGTTCTTAGTGCATTTTGTTTTGATATATCTGTCCCTGCTAAAAAAAATCGATTGAAAACGATTGAGCAAACGTCAATTGTAACCAATCGCGTTTTTTGTTCGTAATTTTCGAATACAAAACGATTCATACTGTTGTCCAATCGTAATCTACTGTAAGTTCTGTATTACAAGGTAATTGTTCCGAATCTGTGTTCAGGCGGTTTTATTCGTTCAGAAAAGGGGTTAACCGTTATTAATCGTCAATATCTCATTGAAACTCAATTGTTTTAAATGCTAAAAGTATAGAAAGGGCTTTTGAATTGAAATCAATTGTAACTTTACTATTGGACTGTAACGAATTGGTGAACAAAAAATTAGGTTTCTGAAATGTTTCTTATACGAAATTAAGGTAGTACCATCGGTCCAAGAATTACCGTTCAGATTTCGATCAAATTCAACATATAGATGAATTTAGATGCAAAGTTGACCTAGTTAAATTTTTGTACACCTAGGGTGGCCCTGAGAAAAGTTACGAGCATTTTCTTTCTCGAGCGTTTAACACGGGTCCTTATGGGAAAACACAGTATGTATTCGTAAAATTGCACAAAAAGTACCGTTCAAATATTGACAATAATTCGCACCATGTTACTTCAAAAGCTGACGAATATTTTGGGTGCTTGAGAATGACGTTACAGTAATTGTAAGCAGAGTAATTAATTAATGTATATCGAAAATTGACGTTTTTCACGAAGCGCCGGCCATGTTTCAAACGATGAGGCACCATCGCAAAAGTCAGGTTACCGCGCCGTTTGAATCGCATAACGCACTCGATACTGAACATACGTAGTTTATATTCGTAAAATGAAGTTTCATTGTCACAATTGCAGACAGCATGTAAACCGCTTCTAAATTTTACCTCTCCAAAAAAATGTATCTCCATTCGAACTAATTTCGAACTTTCTAACCTACGAATCCTGCGATACATGTATCGTGAGATGTAAACAAAACAACAGCTGGAGCCGCGCGATATTCTTTTGGCTCCGCGACGTTGCCACATCGAAACACCACGCTAGTCAAAATCGAGACTGCATACGAAGGACGAGATACTGACTAGCTAGGTACCGATGGTACTACCTTAAGTATTCAACGTCAATTGTTTTCAATACGCTTACCAAAGATTGAACTTCCAACCTAAGCTTAATTGCAAATTCCGTATTTGGAACCAATCGTAATGTATACGTACTTTTGAAATTGGACTTTTTCAAATGTTTTTTATTTGGAATTCCTGATTCAGACTCAATCGTAGTCAACTGTTTTTCAATAGGGCTCCATTTAGAAAGTAATATAACAAAATCAAGATTCTGGATAGAGAAACCAGTGGTTTTTATTTATTCCCCAATACATGTGTAGTATATAGTATACATATACACATATGTGTACATATGTCTGCATACATAGGTATATGGACAGCTCAAGATTAAATTAGATTAACACCACTTTGAAAATCAAATTTACCGAATTACTTCGTCAAATCTCAATCATCATATCCTATACTCCCGTTCTTACAAAGCTGATTCAATTTTATTCGAGAATAACCGTATTTCTTCGGTTCGAACCTGTTTTTAAACTTATTACAACTCGCTTGACATTGAAAGTGAGTAATTGGACTTTTATGTAAATCTGAAATGGAAATAATATTCTTCATCGATTTCGATTGAGTTTAGGAATGCATTTTGATTCGGATCCAAATTGTTTTTTCCGATTCAATTTCTTTAATGTTCGCGGATATTCGTGAACGATTGGAACTTATTGACCAGTAGTTGCATTGGTACGCGAATAGTCATGTTCATATTCATTCCGATAACTCTCAAATTTTGTATTCGTAACGCCGATAGTCATTTTCACATTGAATCCGATTGGGCTTGGTTTTCAGAAGACATCCATTCGTTCCAATTGGTGTTCAATTGATATTTTACAATTCGCACCACTTCATGACTGAATGTGCTCAGTACGTATTGAAAACTATTAGAATCCAAATTGTTTTTTCCGATTCAATTACTTTAATGTTCGCGGATATTCGTGAACGATTGGAAATTATTGACCAGTAATTGCATTGGTACGCGAATAGTCATGTTCATATTCATTCCGATAACTCTCAAATTTTGTATTCGTAACGCCGATAGTCATTTTCACATTGAATCCGATTGGGCTTGGTTTTCAGAAGACATCCATTCGTTCCAATTGGTGTTCAATTGATATTTTACAATTCGCACCACTTCATGACTGAATGTGCTCAGTACGTATTGAAAACTATTAGAATCCAAATTGTTTTTTCCGATTCAATTACTTTAATGTTCGCGGATATTCGTGAACGATTGGAAATTATTGACCAGTAATTGCATTGGTACGCGAATAGTCATGTTCATATTCATTCCGATAACTCTCAAATTTTGTATTCGTAACGCCGATAGTCATTTTCACATTGAATCCGATTGGGCTCGGTTTTCAGAAGACATCCATTCGTTCCAATTGGTGTTCAATTGATATTTTACAGTTCGCACCACTTCATGACTGAATGTGCTCAGTACCTATTGAAAACTATTAGAATTCAAATTGTTTTTTCCGATTCAAATTCTTTGATGTTCCCGGATATATGTGAACGATTAAAACTTATTCCCATCGTATTGTATTTTATCAATAAGATCTGATACATGGCCTCGTCTAATAGTCGTACGATTCCAAACAATTAAAAACAGTTCAATATCAATTCGCAATTTACTGTTGGAAACATTATACATTGAAAACGATACAATCCGATTCAATTTCAATCGGACGGAAATTTTCTGTACAATTGGACCCATTAAAAACTATTGAAAACGATTACAATTCAATCGTTTGCAATCAGTTTGAATCGATTTTTTTTAGCAGGGGTATCTGTTGAATTTTGATTTGAATTCGCTTGAAATGAAGTTTTTTTTTTTTTATTTTAAGTCTGACAGATCGATGATCGGTAACAATCTGATAGATTAACCATACATTTGGATCGGTCACAATCTGACTATATCGACCATCCATAAGCTTTTTCCATCTTTCGTCTTTTTTCATCTTTTGTCTTCTGCAAACTTTTTTCATCCGCATTGTTGTTACTTTCGATTTGCACTGTCCCGTTCACATTTTTGTTGCATTTTAACATTTGATCCCCTATACCTCACTATATGTATACCATAACTCGAAAATAGAAGCATTTTCAACAATATTATTATACGATATTGTTATTACGACAATAAATCCCTGATTGTAAATTTTGTATTTTTTTCGTGATAGTCTTTATTAGCAGATCAATATTCGGTCTACGGTGTTATACATCATACGGCATTCGGTCATTTACTCCCTCAGGTACGTATATGTATCAAGTTTTAGTAATATTATTTGGATCGAAAAATCTGTACACATCTCAAAGACGCCCACTGCAAAGTCGACACCAGCACAGGAATTGACGAATTTCAGTGACGCATGAAATATTTTTTCTCGATATGAAGCAGTGTTTTAGCATCGATGAAACTTAGAGGATATATGCGTCATATCACCCTAGATATTGTGTGAAATTTTTGAGAAAATAAAAAAAATCACTTTTCCAGAAAATCGGGTTTCCCTAATTATCGAAAAATGAACGTCATTCCGTCAATTTTTAGAAATCCTCGAATTTTTCTTCGAATTCCAAAAGAGTGCGAAGACCCCTACAAAATGAGACCAAGATGAAGTATTTGCGATGGTCCGTTCCAAAGATATAGCGTTATTAAGAAAAAAAGTGTTCCTTTTTCAAGAACTTTGGTAGCGCACGATTAAATGTTCAAATAGCCGTAACTTCGTAGCAAGATTTTTTTTTTCCAAAACAAAAAAATACCGGTCGCTTTTTTTTTATCAAACAACAACATATTTCAATTTGAAAAAATTCCGTGACATCACGATTTCCAGCCTGCCCGATTTGAAATGGATTCGGTCAATAATCAATCTTATTTTATAATATTAATATTTTATGATATTGGTAATGGAATATATACATGGGTAATCACATAGATACATATATATTACTATGTATATATATACGCATATAAAGGAAAACAGAGTTATACTTACTATTATAACTCTGGTACAGAATAATAGCGATATCCTTCAAACGGATACCTAATTAAGGAACATGGCATAGTTATAATTATGATCCTTATACCTTTATTAAAAACCTTTGTTAATATAAATTAATGTAGCAACAATCAAATCACGGAACAACGTGTATATGGCTACGCGTTGATTGACAGGAGACCGCAAGTATTCGGAAGACATTCATAGATAAGCCTTAGCCGCTTTCCCCGAAGATAAAAAGGGGCGTTCAAATATCCAGCGCGGGCCATAAACATGTCAACCTGGTATTCGCGCGGCATACATCGCTTAAGCGTCAATACATACCATTGAGTAAGGATAAACGACGGTACATACAGATACATGTATGAATATGCTACCCAGCCGCATATACACGAAATAATTAATAAATACATACAATCGGCCACATTGCATATACACGCATATACGTATCTTTATATACCAAATCATTATAACGATCTATTTAACCATACAAACTAGTAAACCTATATACATACAATCAAGTATTAATCAACTGTTCAGAATCTGCACATATACACATATATGGATACATACATATATATTCATTCAATTACATAAAACTCTATATTAAAATGATACTGAACAATTGAATAATCATCAGAATATATGCATCTAAGATAGGTATTAATCATACGACAAGTATGCACGACGTATATGGAGTTGCACATTAAGACGACCCAAAACTTAGGTTGCGATAAGCACTTGCAGCCATCATAGCTACCACAAATAGCTAAAGCGATAAGAAAACCGAGGCCCCATAGTTTGACAAACTCGTCTTGCATCGTTGACATTATCGGACGAATAGCAACCAATCACGTTTGTCTACTCCCACTTGTTTCACCTGAAAAAGGCCTACAGACCCGTTTATCCCTGATTATGAGTTCACTGGCAGATTCCTTGGATCATTGTAGGACGAAACTTGTTCTTGCAATTTTTTGTTTAATGCAACGCCTAACGAGTTTTGGTCACTTTAAGTCTGCCAATCCTGGGACAGATAGGCCAGTGGCACAGGACCGTCGCGATTCAGTGGGGCTTGCCGCGCCGCGCCCCAGCCTGAGCGAGCGACCTCGCTGAGTCAATGGAACAAAACGACGATCGAAGACAAACAATGAGATGCAGCTCGCTGATGTGAATAAAACACATAATCAAATCCAGAGTTCTTTCTACCCCTGAGACCCTAGAGCTAACAGCCGCATAGGGGTCCGAAATCCCCAGAAACCGGACATAATTCTGGATTCGAGTAAATGTCTGTACTGGGGGGTTTTTGGGGTCGGTAAATACGAATCCAAATTCAAAATTTCCAAAAAACAAAATGGCGGATCCAGAACGGTGAAAATTTCTTCAAAACCCGGATCGATTGAGGTGAAAGTCTGTACTCGGGGGTTTTCGGGGTCGCTGAATACGAATCTAGAGTCAAAATTGCCAAAAACAAAATGGCCGGCTCGATATTGACTAATACTTTTTGGAAAGTCGATTTAATTAGCACGAAATACATTTTTTGGGAGTCTTCGAAAGGGGTAGATCTGTACTCGTGAATTTTGAGGGTCGCTGAATACGAATCCAGAGTCGGAATTGCCAAAAACGAAATGGCGGGCTCGATATTGACGGATACTTTTTGGAAAGTCGATTTAATTAGCACGAAATACATTTTTTGGAAGTCTTCGAGGCTGCTGATGATAAATACCGAGTCTGATTTTCGATTGACTGAAAATCAACCTCGCTTGTAAAATAATAACAATGCAACATTAAAACTCTATATTCCGGGTTTATTCGTCATTTCGAACGATAATCAGGGAATTAGCATTTTTTAAACAATTTATTTTTGATACTCTACTCTTGCACTTCGGATTCGTGTTTAGGACTGAAAATCAACCTTACTTGTGAAATAAAAACGATGCGACATTAAAACTCGATATTTCGGGTTTATTCCTCATTTCCAACGATAATCAGGGAATTAGCATTTTTTGAACAATTTATTTCTGATACTTTACTCTTGCACTTCGGATTCGTGTTTAGGACTGAAAATCAACCTTACTCGTGAAATAAAAACGATGCGACATTAAAACTCGATATTTCGGGTTTATTTCTCATTTCCAACGATAATCAGGGAATTAGCATTTTTTAAACAATTAATTTTTGATACTTTACTCTTGCACTTCGAATTCGTGGTTAGGACTGAAAATCAACCTGACGTGTGAAATAATAACAATGCGACATTGAAACTCGATATCCCGGGTTTATTCATCATTTCCAACGATAATCCGGGAATTAGCATTTTTTGAAAAATTTATTTCTGATACTTTACTCTTGCACTTCGAATTCAAAAGTATTCGTCAATATCGAGCCGGCCATTTTGTTTTTGGCAATTTTGACTCTAGATTCGTATTCAGCGACCCCGAAAACCCCCGAGTATACAGACTTTCACCTCAATCGATCCGGGTTTTGAAGAAATTTTCACCGTTCTGGATCCGCCATTTTGTTTTTTGGAAATTTTGAATTTGGATTCGTATTTACCGACCCCAAAAACCCCCCCAGTACAGACATTTACTCGAATCCAGAATTATGTCCGGTTTCTGGGGATTTCGGACCCCTATGCGGCTGTTAGCTCTAGGGTCTCAGGGGTAGAAAGAACTCTGGATTTGATTATGTGTTTTATTCACATCAGCGAGCTGCATTTCATTGTTTGTCTTCGATCGTCGTTTTGTTCCATTGACTCAGCGAGGTCGCTCGCTCAGGCTGGGGCGCGGCGCGGCAAGCCCCACTGAATCGCGACGGTCCTGTGCCACTGGCCTATCTGTCCCAGGATTGGCAGACTTAAAGTGACCATAACTCGTTAGGCGTTGCATTAAACAAAAAATTGCAAGAACAAGTTTCGTCCTACAATGATCCAAGGAATCTGCCAGTGAACTCATAATCAGGGATAAACGGGTAACCCTGTATAAGCCCTGGAAAAGTAGGAATAGCATCTCATTATTCTCATAACACCTCGTAATATCTTGTATTATTATACTCTTAAATCCAACGTAAACACATATACGTCGTTGAGTCGAGTTTTTCGTTACTGTAACCAGTTCAAGTTATTATTTAATAAATACAATTTAAATCTCAAACCAACTCCGAGTAACTTTAATTCGAGAAAACCCTCTAAAAACCCTTGCTGAGATCCGGAGCCTAGCAGCCGCAACCGCTGTATCAGCCCCGTCAACGCGGACCATCCATACGAGAACAAGGTAACACACATTTTGTATAGTTAATTCTGATACACCCTGTATAGATATATATATATATGGGTAAAGGGAAATACGATTATAACTACTACTATAGAATAATAGCGATATCCCTCAGACGGATACCTAATTAATAAACATAACCAGGTATAATAATAATCACAATTGTTATATCTTTGATATAAATTGGTGTAGGAGCATTATAGAAATAATTAAATCATAAAGCAACGCGTATACGGCTACACGATGATTAACAGGAAACCGCAGTCTGTGCAAAAGACAGACTTCAGGTACTTTCCCTGGAGATAAAAAAAGGGACGTTTTAACAACCACTTACAGAGTCATAGGTATAAATATCAACGCGGTATACGCGTATACTTTATTTAAACCTATTAGCACATAATATTGAGTAAGCTTAAACAATCCCAGTAAACTGGAAAGAATTGGAAAGAATTGAACATTTTCAATTCCTATGAATCCCGTTTTTCTATTCCAGTATTATAATTATTACGAATAAGCTTACGATCAAAGTCTATTCGTTTGAATTCCAAATGTGACTAACGTATTTACGTTTTATTTCGAATTGGAAGAGAAATTAACATCCATTAAATACGGATTAGAACGAATTTGAAAGAATTGAGCGATTCAATTCCATCGAATCCCAGGATTAGAATACCATTCGGAATCTCGAATGACCAAGGATTGAATCGAATATAATGGTGTGTATTCATCATTGAAACAGGATTTTACTAGAATGACAAATAATTAAGGTGGTAGATAATTTATTAGGAATTTCAAGTTTACAGGACATAATAATATAAAAACTATTTTTATGCACTACGTTGTATCGACTTTATTGTTATTTTTTTAGGAACAAGCTAATCATTTTCTGGTAAGTACACGGATTGACTGATTAAAATAGTGAATCTTTGTAAATCAGTGAATCTCTTAAGACTATTCACGTTTCAGGTTTACATTCTACTTTGCATATAATCTATTTTTATATTTTTAGGAACAAGCTAATCATTTTCAGGTAAGTACACGGATTGACTGATTAAAATAGTAAATCTTTGTAAATCAGTGAATCTCTTAAGACTAGTCACGTTTCAGGTTTACATTGCACGTTGCCACATCTAGCCAGCTATTCTTATATTTAAAAAAAAAACGACCCTACTGAAAAAGATATTGTCAAATATTACACGAAAAAGTACGTAATAAATTACATAAAGTTATGATTGGATGCATGATATGAATTATCATGTGAATTGAGAATGTTGTAGATTATTATCTACTTTATCACATGATTTTTATTCTGACCATTGTTGTACAAATACACATAATTTATTATCTAATTTATAGTGTGATGTTTTACATGATCAGATTTTACGATAGAAAAGGAAAAAAAGTAAAATTTAGACCGGGGAATTTACGAGTTCCAACTTCTCCAAAGAAACTGGAAATCAATCACAATCATATCAAACTTATGAACCTGAAACCTCGTTATATCACTATGAAGTACCGTAGCTCAGATGGTAGCGTCACTGCTTGCGAATTCAAAGGATGGCGGTTCGATCCCGACTCAGGGATCCCTTTTTTTTCTTTTTCTATCATAAAATCTGATCATGACGTAAAACATCCTACGATAAATTAGCAAATAAATGATGTGTATTTGTACAAAATGATGGTTAGAACAAAAATCTTATGATAAAGTACATAATAATTTGTATCATGAATCCAATCATAACTTTATAAAATTTATCATGTAATTTATTATGTACTTTTTCATGTAATATTTTACAGGAAAGGATCTTTTGCAGTAGGGAAGATTATCACTATGAAAAGTCAAGTAAAACAGCTTTTCTCTATTTTACTTTAGGGTCACATCTCCACCTTTTTGAGGCATAAAGTATCGCTTCGATAACTATTGGCTGCCGATTAAAACAGCCATGCTGTCAAAGTCCTGGTCTGTAAATTTATCGTTCGTATCATTTGCGACGAATTCCATCTCTACCTGACTCAAGCCTGAATCAGGGGATTCGTTACACTCGTTTTCTACTTGACTGAATATTTCGGGTGAACTTTGAGTGAACATGTCTTCTTCCCTTTCAGTCAAGACCTGTTGTGCAGTCCCTTCCGAGTCCATAAATTCGGCCTCTCCGCCCATTTCTTCTTCTGAGCTTTGAATTTCTTCATTCAACTCTACGTCTGATTGTGAATCCCCAATCTCTTCATTCCTCTCTTCAGAGCTGTGCACGTCTTCTTCATCTTCGGATTGAGCATTTTGAACCCCGTCCAAATCCGGATCGTCTGCAGATGCTTTATTTTTGGATTCTGAAAATGCAGTGTATTAAAATTTCGTAGCACCTATGAATACTTGTTGTAGCTGAGATGTAGTATCGATGTAATATATACTATGAGTAAGAATTATTGAAAGTTGGTCAATAGAATTCTGTGATCCAGTCACAAAAAAAGTGTTGTGCTAAACGTAGGTATGTCGACCATATCAAGAATGAGTCCGGAATAAAATTTTATTCTTGACTAGATACGATTGGTCCTACTTTTGAGGTATTGTTATCACTACAAGAAAATTACACGTATATCGCCAATCTGATTATTCAACAATAACATGGTCGATAATTCAAAACCATAACATTAATCATTTGTAATGAGACATACAATTTTATCCACATGGTACGATACTGAACAATTATACTTACGATTTTTCAAATCAGCAATCTTTTTACAGATATATTTGCGAGTTCTCTCCACCTCAATGTCTGCATCATTTTCCGACATTTTGAGTTCCTTCACCATCCAATGTCGAAAAATATCTACAAATATGTACAGCCATTAGGATATCAACAACAATTGTGACGAAGAGTTTGTCTAGTCAGCATATCCAAGTATATGAATCTTGAACTTGTCAGCTGTTCAGAACCTCTAATACCTATTTCATAAGTACCGAAAACGTCATGTTCACGACTAAGAACCAGCGCAACCACCATTAGGATAGTGACTTGATATAGTCCGTGAAAAACAGATGAAAGTTAATTATCAAAGAAAGATACTCTGTTATTTCTCCTGCTAATAGAAAAGACGGAAAATCATGTGATTTACTTTTGTAAATTCGTTTTGAACTTTGACTTGGAATAATACTATTACATGCTATAAAAATGTTCAGACCTTTCATAGCCAATACTTGTATTGGATTTAGCTTTTCTTTCGGCATCTATGCCCTTTGATTTCTATTGCTTCCGACTCCAGATACAATGCTTCCTAGTAGAGCATCAAACCCAAAGACTGCTACCGACATGTTTCGAACAAACATGCTCGGAGTCCGTGCGTTACTCACGGCCATTGCATAACTGTCTGTGGATATCCACTGTCCTCTTCCTAGGTGGATCTGTTAGAAAAATTATATAATAAAGAAAGAAAGAAATATGGTCACATCGATTATATCGGAATGTACCATTTCGTAACACCTGCATGGGAAGTTCGACTCCGCGCACGGTAGAGGGTGCGCGAAATGGCTGATTCCCTTACCGGCCGAGAGCAGTGCCGGAATGTGGACATTCCGGCACTCCGTGCCGGAATGTCCACATTCCAGCACTGTCCTCGGTCGGTAAGAGGATCAGCTATCTCGCACATTCTCCACAGTCCGCGAAGTCAGACTTTCCATATCAGGTTTTATACAAAAAACAGGATGTGGATCTCGTGCGGGTTGGCGATTCCTAACTCGTGTGAATGCCGACACTCGCCTTCGGCTCGTCCGGCATACCTCACACTCGTCCGGAATCGCCAACTTCCCGCACTTGATGCACAATATACTATTTTGTCGTCCTTGCGCACGTAGCCTACAGGGGGTTCACAATTTGTGAAAGATATATTGCCTTTAGACTTCATTTCTGTTATGGTTGCTGAAAAAGATAATGAAATACTGTACTGCATGGAAATAATGAAATATCGTTACACGTGCAAGTCAATCTAAGTACTCACCATTGATCTGATCGAAATGGTTTATTGCAGACTCTTGTAATTTCCTATTGAGTCGCCGCAAGCTTTCCAATTCAGTTTCTTTCACCTTGAGATGTTCGAGCATAGCCTCTTGCTTCTTTTGCATTGATTCCTGGCTTTCACACCATTCTTTATGTTGTCTCGAATGTTCATCCAATTGTTTTTGCATCCATTGTCGTAGAGACTGTAATTGCAGTTCTAACCTGTTGCATTTTTGTTGCAAGGACATATTTTTTTGATTGCAGGCCTAATGACTTTCCTACGAGAATTTGAAAATCCAGCAATAATTTTGTGAATTACAATAAAATGTGATTTGAATAATTGGAGCAAAAATAGTTAGCAACAAGGTCGAGTAGTAGATTAATTATGATTTTCACCTTCTGTAGTGCACTTTTAGGATGCGGAACTGCTCCCGTAACACCCGTGGTATGACTGGCATGCTGTTGCTTCATTTTCAAGATATTCATGATGTTGGGTTCATTCGGTTGTTCACGGACCTGCGTTACAGTTGTCTCTAACCTGTTGCATTTTTGTTGCAAGGACATATTTTTTTGATTGCAGGCCTGATGACTTTCCTACGAGAATTTGAAAATCCAGCAATAATTTTGTGAATTACAATAAAATGTGATTTGAATAATTGGAGCGAAAATAGTTAGCAACAAGGTCGAGTAGTAGATTAATTATGATTTTCACCTTCTGTAGTGCACTTTTAAGATGCGGATTATGCGGATGCGTATTACTGGCATGCTGTTGCTTCATTTTCAAGATATTCATGATATTGGGTTCATTCGGTTGTTCACGGACCTGCGTTACAGCTGTCTCAGCGTGACAATTCTCTTTTTCCCCCGCAGAACTTATAATCTTATCGTTAGTCCTCACGCCCTGCTCATGAGACTTCTTTGCTTTTTTCCTCACTCCTGATACCTGATAATTCGACAGTTAAATTACTCGAAAGTACTATCACATAAGTTAGCGTGTATTGAACATCCGGATACTCCTCTAAATCCTCGCCATAATTCGCCCTCATACTTGAATTACCTGTGCTACATTTTGAATATCCTGTAGAGGAGATTTCGGTCCAGACAGTCCCTTTAAAAGAAAACGTGTCTCTCATAAAGTTCAATATAGTAAGGTTGACGGTTTTATACAGTGTATAAAAATTTCAGTGAAACTATATATTGTCAGATCCTCATCACAAGCAGAAAACTATTTTTATATTCTATTCAATATATAAACTATTCACAAGTAGAATATTTTTGTGATAAAAACTGTCAAAGATTAAACTTTCAATATTTGTACACTCAATATGGATAGATAGATACCGTTTTTAGTCCTCAATTTCAGAAATTAGTCACTCTTGAGTCAGTTCAATTTTTACATGTTCCAAATCATGAAAAGATAATTTGAGCAATAATTAGAATAATCATTCTGGACAATACCGAGCTTTTCTGACGAAACTAAACAGACCCTGTCTCTCCCTCTCCCAGGTATGCCTAACGCAGGCCTGTGGGAGGGGAAGGGTTTGTTTAGTTTCGTCAGAAAGGCTCAGTATGCTTCACTTGCAATATATACAAAAATTGTCACGAAAAGATTGTATCGTGACCTTACGTTTTGGACTATTCGATAATTCTAGTGCAATGTCTTAATAGTGTGTCATGGCTGTTTAAAAAATGCTATGTGTATACAAAAACAATTACTAACTTCTGATACATCTTCTTGTCCTTTCATGTTGTGTAATATTCTCTCGGGATCCTCGGCGATTATTGTCTGTTTTTTAATGAGTGTGTTTTCTGTTGTCTGTCTTTGGGAGCATTCAAATACTACGTCACGCTGTTAGGGGGGGGAGGGGGTAAGCTTCACTGTGATGACCTATGACGAGGGGGCGGGGAGGATAAACTCGCAGCGTCACGTCACGCTTTTTTTACCGACAGGCATGGTGCGAGTTTCAAAATATTGACAAATTAATTCAGACAAATTTCAAAATATACGAAGGTGAGGGGGGGAGTCGAGATCGAAGTCGTCACATCACGTCGAGAGGGGGGTAAAAAACTGCGTGACGATGTGTGATGTGGGGGAGGGGGGGGGTCCGAAATGGCCAAAAACAGCGTGACGTAGTATTTGAATGCCCCCTTTGTTCTTCTTTACCAGTCGTCAGTCGGCCTGCTTTTAAGTGCTTCAAGCGATTATCCAAGTTTTCAAGAATTTTCGTTTTCACTCTGCCCTGTGAAAAATCAAAGTAATGTGTGTCAGATGTCGGTTGGCAGTCATCTACACACCTTCACCTTGAGAATACTGTATTATTTGATGGACGATATAGTCAAATATATACACAGAATAGTATAAGTTTGTTGGGTGGAATGTTCATCAATTTAAAACCAGGATGTGATTTGCTGTTGAAAAGCAATGTAAATCGACTTTGATTACAACAACAAATGAGTACCGAAAAGGAAAAACGTCCCATCTGAAGCATAAGAGCAATTTAGATATTTCATCTTGCCGTCAATGCATTTTTTTATTCACCTTACTACCAATGAATTAGGATGATTTTCAAATGTGGTATGGGGCTATCCAGATATTACGTCAGAAGTTTTGGGACAGTGCGTGCACGGCGTTCCCTATACTACACTGTAGCATTTTGTCTGACGTAACATCTGAACGGCCCCTATGGCGATTGTGATTATAGAGAGCGGAATTAAAAATAAAATAATAATTTCTACTAGTACGTAGGTGCATCAGTCCTGTGTGTGCGATATTCTAACAAAAGTAGGTATGTGTCATGTAACTTACGCCTACACTGGCTGTGGGGATGACTGATTCGTCCATGCTGGTTTCGGAAGCAGACAAAAGATGCTTTGCTGGTGGGATGACAATCCTTTTGTTTTGAATTTTTTCTTGTAATTTAGCCTTGGTTTCTGGAAAAGCAAGGAACCATACAGCTAAATAGTTAATTACCCCCATAATCAATCATTCACAACGAACATATGGAGCATTCCATGTCAACTCGACCAATGATTTTCCCTCACCATTTTTGAATCGCTTCATAATTTTTTATACGATTTTCCTATCTCAAAATAGCACTCCCAAATTTTTTCAGATTTTTTCCGCAATCCGTTAATTTTTTATTAATATTCAATCCCATCTGAAAAAAGGTTTCTTTTAAAAATCTCAAAAAATTCTCAAAAATCTAGTTGTTCATTCCAATCATTTTGCCACCTGGCCTATGATGGGACCTTTTTTTTTTAATTTTTTTTATCACTTTAAACATTTTCACCAATCTTGCAACGTTACAAAAAAATCTGAAAAAAATCTAAAGAATCTAGTTTTTCATTCCGATCATTTTGACACCCGGCCCAGTATTATAGTGTTGGACTCTCAAGACCGATTCTCAAATATTCTCGATTTTATAATGAACGTAATTTTACCACCAACAGCTCGAACTTCAAGTCTAAGGATAGAATAAAAATGTAAAAATCATTGATTTATAATAAACAAATATTCATTTGTAGTTCATTTATCAACTTGTAGAGTACAAAGACATTGAATCCCCAATACTCGAGAAGTGTTATACACTCGTTCTTTTGGCCGCGTACTGGGTACGTTGAGTATTTTCAATGTCTTTGTACTCTACAAGTTGACAAATTAACTAGAAATGAATATTGGTTTATTATAAATCAATGATTTTTACATTTTTATTCTATCCTTAGACTTGAAGTTCGAGCTGTTGGTGGTAAAATTACGTCTCTTTATATATATAAAATCGTCGTTGCTATGGGTGTCCCGTAACTATGGGCGTAACTATGGGCGCTCGTAACCATGGACGGTCAGAATCTAGGCTTGATCTCTGACACTTGTTGATCTCTGTGTGTCAGCATCTGGGTCATGAGTTTTCGGCGTAGTTTTCTGCATCCAGGTTATATTCGCGTTCTATCGCGCCGTTCCGGGTGTCCAGGTATACGGCGCCATAGTTCCTGGTGTCCAGGTCTATCGCGCCATAGTTCTGGATGTCCAGGTCTACCGCGCCATAGTTGCGCCATAGTTTTTGGTCTCCAGGTCTATCGCGCCATAGTTCTGGATGTCCAGGTCTACCGCGCCATAGTTTTTGGTCTCCAGGTTTATCGCGCCATAGTTCTGGATGTCCAGGTCTATCGCGCCATAGTTCTGGATGTCCAGGTCTACCGCGCCATAGTTTTTGGTCTCCAGGTCCATATGTTCTGGTGCGCCATAGTTCTGGATGTCCAGGTCTATCGCGCCATAGTTCTGGATGTCCAGGTCTACCGCGCCATAGTTTTTGGTCTCCAGGTCTATCGCGCCATAGTTCTGGATGTCCAGGTCTACCGCGCCATAGTTTTTGGTCTCCAGGTCTACCGCGGGCCATAGTTCTGGATGTCCAGGTCTACCGCGCCATAGTTTTTGGTCTCCAGGTCTATCGCGCCATAGTTCTGGATGTCCAGGTCTACCGCGCCATAGTTTTTGGTCTCCAGGTCTATCGCGCCATTTGTCCCCGTAACTATGGGCCGATCCGTAACTATGGGCCGATTAATTGAGACCTATTCCGACATCTTACCTCAGGTTAGGTTATCTGACACTGACACTTGTTGATCTGTCTGTGTGTGTGTGTGTATACATATATGTGCAGGACCATCGGCCATAGTTCTGGATGTCCAGGTCTGTTCTGGATGTCCAGGTCTATCCCGCCATAGTTCTGGGGTCCAGGTCTATCGCGCCATAGTTCTGGATGTCCAGGTCTACCGCGCCATAGTTTTTGGTCCCCAGGTCTATCGCGCCATAGTTCTGGATGTCCAGGTCTCAGTTCTGGGTGTCCAGGTCTATCCCGCCATAGTTCTGGGGTCCAGGTCTATCGCGCCATAGTTCTGGATGTCCAGGTCTACCGCGCCATAGTTTTTGGTCTCCAGGTCTATCGCGCCATAGTTCTGGGTGTCCAGGTCTACCGCGCCATAGTTTTTGGTCTCCAGGTCTATCGCGCCATCGTTCTGGATGTCCAGGTCTACCGCGCCATAGTTTTTGGTCTCCAGGTCTATCGCGCGCGCCATAGTTCTGGATGTCCAGGTCTACCGCGCCAAGTTTTTGGTCTCCAGGTCTATCGCGCCATAGTTCTGGGTGTCCAGGTCTATCGCGCCATAGTTTTGGATGTCCAGGTCTACCGCGCCATAGTTTTTGGTCTCCAGGTCTACCGCGCCATAGTTTTTGGTCTCCAGGTCTATCGCGCCATAGTTTTTGGTCCCCAGGTCTACCGCGCCATAGTTTTTGGTCCCCAGGTCTATCGCGCCATAGTTCTGGGTGTCCAGGTCTACCGCGCCATAGTTTTTGGTCCCCAGGTCTATCGCGCCATAGTTTTTGGTCTCCAGGTCTATCGCGCCATAGTTCCGGACGTCCAGGTCTACCGCGCCATAGTTTTTGGTCTCCAGGTCTATCGCGCCATAGTTCCGGACGTCCAGGTCTACCGCGCCATAGTTTTCGGTCTCCAGGTCTATCGCGCCCTGGGTGTCCAGGTCTATCGCGCTATAGTTCTGGGTGTCCAGGCCAGGGCATACAGGTCTTTTAACAATAATTCGTCTGTTTTTGCAAGAAGGGTTAGAAATGGTTAGAATAGCCACTGACGGCTAGAAAAAGTTAGGCCAGTCATTCCTAGGAAAAATGAGTGTCCCAAGAAGGGTTAGAAATGGGTAGAACAGCCACTGACGGTTAGAAAAAGTTAGGCCAGCCATTCCTAGGAAAAGTGAGGCGCGGAGCGCCGAACAGCGAGGCGCGAAGCGCCGAGTGCCCGAGGCGCGTAGCGCCGAGCGGGGTTGCCGCGCGAAGCGCGGAGGGGCGGAGCCCCTAGTTCATTATAAAATCGAGAATATTTGAGAATCGGTCTTGAGAGTCCAACACTATAATACTGGACCGGGTGTCAGAATGATCGGAATGAAAAACTAGATTTTTTGGATTTTTTTTTAGATTTTTTTGTAACGTTGCAAGATTGGTGAAAATGTTTAAAGTGCTATAAAAAAATTAAAAAAAAAAGGTCCCATCATGGGGCAGGTGGCAAAATGATTGGAATGAACAACTAGATTTTTGAGAATTTTTTGAGATTCTTAAAAGAAACCTTTTTTCAGATGGGTTTGAATATTAATAAAACATTAACGGATTGCGGAAAAAATCTGAAAAAATTTGGGAGTGCCATTTTGAGTTAGGAAAATCGTATAAAAAATTATGAAGCGATTCAAAAATGGTGAGGGAAAATCATTGGTCGAGTTGACATGGAATGCCCCATATATATGTGTATATTTATTTGTGTAGCGAAATTGTCCGTAACTGCCATAAGCTTCCACTATAATTTCAAATGAAGTAACAATAATTGATTGTACATACGAGTACTTAATTATGCTAACATAAAATTCTAGAGTTTCCGACGTTATTATACTATTTCGAATCTTCCCTCAGGTAACAATCGATTATGGTCAATATGGCGGGTACCACGAGGGAAAAATAATTCGTTGAAATGGCGTGTCAGTAACTCGTGCAATAATGAGGAATAACCGGGGGAATAACTGGAATTATGAAAAATTACCGCAAAAATAATTAAATTGACGAGAAATAACCAAGATAACTGAGGAGACAACGGAAAAAAATGTGAAATAAAAAAAGTAATCTGAAATTAATGAATTATTTCAAATTGTTTCAAAGAGACAAAAAATTATAATATTAATAATGTGTTAGTCAAATCCTGAGTTATTTCTCCCTCGGGGTACCAGCCATAAGAATATTAGCCTCGACTCGATCTTTTTCGCTTATCGTTAGAGAAACTGTAGTCGAGTTTTCAAGCGCTCGAACGGGGTTTGATAACTCGAAACGTTACTCCGTGGGGAAGTACCTATGTTTACGTATCCGAATACTGACAAAAATGGATAAAATAATGTTGATATTTGGTTTTGGCCAACTTTTCTAATTTTAATGTCGTCTTCGATGTGTCAATTCCGTCTTATGCGTCTCTACGAGTGTATTTTGATTTTTTTTCTTTTTCTTTTTTTTTTGTTATCAATAGATGTTGTTTAACTTTATCTTTGGGTCGAAAATTTTATAGGAATCAACGAAATTATGATTAATTTAAAAAAAAATAATAATAATCGACGGACACCATGGCTGATAATACGCACGGAGATTTCAACCACGCGCGGGCTAATTCATTACCGATGCTAAAACTCAGTACTTGGATGCCCGAAATAGAAAAATCTCGAGATGTGAATAATTTTAATTTCTTCCGCGATCGTTTATATGTCCACGAAGTAATCATTTTGCGAAGACGGAACGTATGTATTAGGAGAAATTTAAAACTTACCTTCCACTAAAAGAACGATTGCATCAGAATACACGTCGCCATTTTTCACCTTGTATTGTTTCCTTGTATTCCATTCTGCAGGCACAAAACGTTTGATGTCGCTAATATTGAAATACGGGCTTCGAGGTCTTTCAAGTTTTTCCGTTGTAACCACGCCCACCGACAGGGCACACTACTCCCAGCAACGGTTACAACGGAAAAACTTGAAAGACCTCGAAGCCCGTATTTCAATAAATTTTGGCACATGCCTTGACTTAAGTCAGTTAGGCGATAGCCATAAGGAGAAGAAGAAGAAGAAGTATTTCAATAACCAGATCCCTCCCCGATATCCATTCTCCGTTAAATATTTGTTTTTAATCAAGGTATTAGGACGCTTATACATCAATATTAGACAGTAATTATGGGCGGGGATTCCACGTCAAATCGACCGAAAAAACTAGATTTTTTCCCTGACTCCTTTCGATTTGCTTGTCCTTTTGCACAGTCAAACTGCATGTTGAAAGGATGAACTGTGATTTTTTTCAGATTTTTTCGAGTTTTTCGACTCATCATTCTGTCAGAAAAAATCATCGATTAAATTGATTTTCAATTCTTTTTTTACTTTTCGCGCCTACGTAGCTCAAAACGTGAACGATGTGTGAAAAAAGTTCCAATACGAAAATTTTGGGGTTTTTTGTGAACTTTCCGAGAGTATTTTCATCAGATTTTCAATACCCCGTTCAAGTGTGGTTTTAATACACAATGAGTATAAATCATTCATAACTCAAAAGTGCCCCCATCGAATTGGCTGAAATTTATACACAGCGTGTCTTTTTCAATGCCAAAGGTTGTCTGAAAATTTCAAAGTGGGCCGAGCAGTGGTTCAGAAAATGCATCAACAAATATTCGCACAGTGGCGAGAATTCGGTGATTATGAGGTCGCAAAACAGTTTTGTGGCCACGATTCCAAAATTCAAGATCAATAAACTCTTTTGCGATCTCATAAGGACGTTGCCTAGTGAGCCAGCGCGGGAGAATTCGGCTTCCCGCGCGAAAGTGGAGGGGATAACGGTTGGGACCGACCACTGAAATATAATATAACTGGAACGAACGCCACCCATCCTTTCCGTAGAGAGGCCGCGGTCAGAGAGAGATAGCTCCGTACACTGCTGGTTGGTATCCTCCTCTCTGTCTCACTGCGTCGCGCACGCGCACATCCAAGTATCGTAAAGCATCTGCAAAAAGTTAGTCCGGCCTGCTCACTTTGATAATAATCAAAACAATCTGAAATAGAATTGAATTTGTGAGTTTCATTTATAATTGAAACCTATTATATCGCTGTTCGATAATTTGAAGAGAGAATCATTTATACACGGTAGGTTAAATTTTGAGTAATCATGAGTAAGGTCAACTTTTGGACTTGACTGTACGGACAGAGAGGAGAATACCAACAGCTGTCGCGAACAGCTATCTCTCTCGGCTCGGACCAGCCGCCTTGGCGTTTGTTCCAGTTATATTATATTTCAGTGGGACCGACTCCCGGGGCTACGACGGAGTAGGGATAGGCGCTCGGGATTGGCTGCTCTGGGCGGAAAAATCGCGATTTCTGCCTCGGCTCATACTAGTTTTCTCGCTAGTCTTATGTACGATTGTATTGATTTTGGGCTCAAATTGAAGGTAAAGGGTGCATCTATGTCGTGACGTAGCCCGATTTTCCAATAAATGTCTAGTCTTCGCTGTAGCAGGTCGCAAAATATGCCTACTTTCGACAACGTTTTTTGGAAAATTTAAAACGAAATTCCAAAATCGGCCTACGTCACGACATAGATCCTTCTTTTGTCTTCAAAATGCTTCGAAGAGAATTGCGATATCTTTAATGACATCGTAGATAAATTCAATATACTGAGAGCCTGTATGCGCGGGGGTAGGCAACGTCCTTATAAGGGCACTTTTTTGTTACTGACGATTTGGAAGATTTTTTTACCAAAACTGCAGTTTCGCGAGGCACAAAAAATTGCAAAAAATTATTTTCAGAAATTGCAAAGAAAGACGCGAAACTTTTGTATGAAAACTTTTTTCATTGCTCATCTGGATTTCACGCTATGTTGGCTTGCAAAATCGAAAAAACGCTAAAAGCTGATTAATTGACCAGCTGTAGTAGAAAAATACTTGGTCAGAAAAATCTGAAAAAAATTCACATTTGATCCTTTCAACGTGTACTTGCACTGTGTGAAAGGGCAAACAGATCGAAAGGGGTCGGGGAAATCGACCGTTCGATTTGACGTGGAATCCCCCTTATACTATTTATCACCATTATCATTTAACAACGTGAATATAAATTTGAAAATCGAAATGAAAAATAATGCTGCAATTCACGTTGGATCAAACTATTGAATGAAAAATAAACCACGTGTTCGTATATTAATAGTCAAACTTTTATTTATTAGCATTTGTGAAGTTATTCGGTGGGTGTTCGAGGTTATGTCGCAACCTTTTGAATCTTCGACGTAACCACGCCCACCGGCCGGGCACACTACGGGAACAGTAAGGAAATCGCTGTCTAACATAAGCGGTATAGGGAAGTGTCACTGGGGTGATCCATCCCCACCATGGGAGTTGCCGGACCTGTGGATGGGGTAGTCCATGCGAAGCGGGACAGGTTTCGGCTGAGGGTCGGCGAATTTGACGTCCTTCCAGAATCTCGTCCCTTACTACCTTGCAACAAGTTTTCCGGAGTTTTAGACCCTGATTGGTTTTTGATTGTCCGTGAGGAGCGAATAAAGGTCTTGGGGTCTACTCGATTCACTTAAAAATTTTACTGAACAGTTAAAGGTATCACAAAATTATGGTAAAATTTTCAGCCACCCCTTTCTTTTCAGGAGAGAGATTCATCGGATGAGGTCAATTTTTGACAAATTTTTCTTTATTATAAAGAACGACGTTTCGGCCGGGCCCGGCCGGCCATCTTCAGGCTATAAATACAATTTTATGTTTTACATGTGTTTTTGTTACCTAATTAAACTTTGATACTAGTTATTCTAGTCTGCTCTTTTTATAACATTATTTTATAATTAAATAAAAATTAAAAATTAATTAAATTTAAATAATTAAATTAATTATTAATTTTTAATTTTTATTTAATTATAAAATAATTGTTATAAAAAGAGCAGACTAGAATAACTAGTATCAAAGTTTAATTAGGTAACAAAAACACATGTAAAACATAAAATTGTATTTATAGCCTGAAGATGGCCGGCCGGGCCCGGCCGAAACGTCGTTCTTTATAATAAAGAAAAATTTGTCAAAAATTGACCTCATCCGATGAATCTCTCTCCTGATTACTCCAATGGTCACGAAACAACAATATTGAAAACCTTTCTTTTCATTCGCCGGCAATAAAATTTATTTTTCAAAACTTTTTATCGCGATTCTGTTGCTTGTGCTGCAATGTGCTCGACTCGTGCTGCGAATTGTGCCGCAAGAATTCTACTAATATCTCCAGAAACATGGTTGCTAGGGTCAAATAACCAATTTCCATGTAGTAAGTTTCAGAAAATTCAATACATTTATTTTTCGAATCTTTTCACCACGATTCTGTTGCTTGTGCTGCTATGTGCTCAACTTATGCTGCGATGTGCCGGAATAAATCGTTGAAATCGGTTATTTGACCCTGGCGGCCGTGTTCTTAGAGATATTGGTATAATTCTTACGGCATGGCACATCGCAGCACAAGTCGAGCAAATTGCAGCACAAGCAACAGAATCACGATAAAAATATTTGAAAAATTAATATATCGATTTTTTTGGAATCTGCTTCGTTGAAATCGAATTTTTGATCCTGGTGGCCATGTTTTTCGAGATATCATCATGATTCTTGTGGCACATCGCAGCACAAGTTTAGCATATTGCACATTTTCCATTTTTTCGAAAAAATGACATGTCCATGCTAGACCCATAAACGGTTTTTTGTCGGTCAGCGGTCTGTTTTCTTTTTTTTTTTAGATTTAGGCTTACGGTTTGCGGCACATCAGAGCACAATCAAGATTTTTTACGAGATCAAAAATGGCCATGCTAAATGCCGACACATTTGGCCAATTTCACTTTTCAGGATTCGGGATCGAGATCCATAGAAAGCAACGTATCTGTGCATTATGCGTCAGTCAATCAGAATTCGTCAAAGCGAAGGTAACGTCTAACTTAATTGCTAAATCCTCATCTCCCATACCCTTCAATATTATTGAAGAAAAAAGAAGTATCTTCGTCGCGGTTTGATACTACAGGTAGGTGGCAAGAGAAAAGGCTGTAGCAAAGATTACAGGAATAAAGGAGATAGCGAAGTTTGAAAGATAGACGGAGAGAATGGGATAATGAAATCTCTTGCACTCATTCGGGGGGAGGGGGGTCCAATAACTAACAATGTTTCTCATTATATCGTAATTTATTCAAGGTAAATAAATATAACATGAATTTTGACAATCTCCCGAACCCATGAGATATTACCGTTTATGTTTTTTATGTTTGTGCTTTTTGTTCTCTTTGTGCTTATGTTTTTTCTTCTGTTTCTTCACTTTTTTGTCCTTTTTTTCAATCCATTCGCCTTGCGCAGAAGTATAAGTGTTTCTTACGGGTACAACAATACTTTTGACTACATGTTTCTGAGACTGTGTTTGACATTTCACATTTTGCGATACATGTTCAAGATTATTTACTGGTTTTACTGGAAGTACGGGGCCGTATACATCTGGCAGCGTTTGCGTGTCGAGCCCTACTTTAACTACAGATAAATCAATCGAGTCCTTCGTATTCCTAACAGACCTATCTCCAGAGCTGTTGCCACTACTGTGGCTGGAACCAGAAGCTTGCAAGGTTTCATCACTTTTTGAATTCCACGCCGTCGAATTCTTCACCTCGATGATAATAACTTCACTGTCTTTCACACGGGAACTATTCAAGCTGTCTAAATCTAAATTAGCAAAGATCCCTCTCGGAGGTGAAGTATTTCTCTGTACGTTCAAGTGGCCAAGATTTTTTCCAATCAAAACAGACTTCAACTTCTCATCATCCAATACTTCCTCTCCGTCAGAATCAGAATCCTCACTACTGCTCAGAAAAATTGCCTTGAAAAGATCCTTCTTTTGGGCACTTTTTTCCACCAAAATCTCGTTTGATTCAGTTGCTTGAACTACATCACGTAGTTCGGACGAATTTCCGCCTAGTCTTAATTTCGAAGCTGATGCAATGGAGTTTTGAAATGCGTCTAGCGTTGTTTCCCCACGTGTTGTGACATCAGTGAAATGACTGCTGCTTTGTACATCTGATAAAATAGCATTGTCCTTCACAGTGCTATCCAAATTTTCAACATTTTTACCAAAAATCCTCTCATATTGAACTTCAAAGTTTCGTTCCTTTGCCGAAACTCTATCTTTATCAGCATTGTCACACATAAGCATTGCAGAATTGTTTGTAGGTCGAATGCCCGAATATCGGTGCAAGTCTAGCAATCTTTCTGTCACAGTACTTTGACTCGTCAAGTTATTTGAATTATCGGATTTTATTCGTCCAGTGACATCAGTTACATTTTGAAAAGTTGAGCTACTGTGAACAGATTCTTCCAGATAGTCAAATACGGAAAACTTAGCTTTTTTCTCTGTTTCTTGTTTAAGACAACCGGTTCTGGGCTCGGCAATGTTGAATCGTTTGCATAAAATGTTAGCAGGTTGCCACTCAATTCTTAGTCGCGTCAATTTGCCAAACATCTTCTTTGTCGCCGCCTCTCTAAGTTGAAAGTCGGAATCTTTAGTGTTTTCCACAACATTCAGCGGATTTAAATCGTCCTGGTGTTTTCCGCTGACGAATCTGTCACCCATGCTTCCTGTCAAAGGTTTGTAGAGCCTTGCTGCTTGTTCGAATTCTACTCTTTCGCGGTCCCTCTCCCACTCAGTCATCGAGAGAGGTTGAATGCTGCCTAATTTACTCTTTTCACCCGATTTCGAGAATGCAAGGAATTTATCGTATCGCTTTTGCTTTTCAGGGTCTACAACAAATGGCTTGAAAGTTCCGTCTTGATTTTCATAACTAATTTCATTGTCATAGTTATTGCGGGTCTCTTTTGACTCGTCACCCGTAATTTTACCTCCAAAATCCAAAAGAGATTCAGTAGTAGCAGTGGTCGTTTTTTCAGCGTGGACCTCTTGCAGAGGTGATGTATTCGCATCGTCGTTTGGGCAGAAGTGGTCAGTACCACCCTTGACGAAATTCGTCATGGTCAATTTTTCTAGCCAAGAATTATTTTTGGTTAGTCTTGAACTACCTACGTGAACGTTTCCAGTGATACCTTTTAATTGGTTCAGAGACTGCTCTTGATTTCTCGCTGCCTGTTCTCTACCATGTAGGTTCAACGTTTTGGTAATTATATTCGATACGACAGAAAGGTGTTTCGGTACTTGCTGATCGTTGGAAACATTTTTAGTCCCAGAAATCTTAGGAACAGACTTTCCCTCAATCACGTAAGGAAATGAACAGGTATCGCTTGAATTTTGAGGAACATTGATGTGACCGGATGCTTCTGTAGACTGAGTACTAATTTGGTCTGATAAAACAAGCGTGGTAGGCCTTGGATCATTGATTATCCTTGCTCTATCCTCCGCCCTCAAATCGTGTCTAGCGAGGCCTCTACGTCTTGCGTCTCCCAGATTTGTTGAATCGATTTTTGGTTCGAATCTACTTTTTCTTACAACGTGCACAGGTTCGAAACCCTTTGGTAATTCAGGTGGCTTGAAAGTTTTTCTGGATTCCAAGTTATTTTTTGCTGCTGTAAAACCTCCGATACATTCCTTTTGAGATGTACCAGGTTTTTCCTTCGACCACCTAGATTTCTGTTTAGTTTTAGGCTCCAAACTGAAATCGTACTGGGACATATCTTCTCTCGAGTAAATATCTTCGTCTTCCGCTTCAAAAGCACCAACTCCAAAAGCTTGACCACGAATCGAAAGTTTCTTATTTTTCTCTTGCAATTTGAATGGAGCAGGTTCAAACAGATTAACATGTTGGGACAGAACTGGTCGCTTGTTTAATCCGCTGTAGCCTATCCCAAAAAAGTTGTCCTTTGGATTACACCTTTGAAAGAAAAAACATTGTCAAAATAAAGCAATCTCCAAAACAGTTAATTTGAGAGGACTTCAGATGTAATAAGTTATAAATGGGCTGAATAAGGTTGAGGTTGATCAATCATAGTATCATGACAATTATCGATGTAACAGAATTAACGGAAACCCTAAAATTGAATACCATATGTTAGAAATCACGACCAGCCGATACAGATAATAGGACAGCCCCGATGCCTTTAACACTTGAATACCCCAGTGCGACCCCTAGACTAGAAAGCGGGTCTCACACCATCTGGGCCCTAGGGACTTCGTCATGACGTAGCCTGGGACACTGATATACTGACGCATTGCTGGGAGCCAGCAATGCATGCCAGGGCGGAAGGACGGCACTTCTAGTCCAGCCGAGACACGGAGAACATCTTGGCGTATAGCCCTCCCTGACTTATATTATATTCGGCATATTATATTGAGACACGTGTCGTCTGTATTCTGGATGATAAACTTATTGTTAACCTACGGTTAATGAGTTTCTCACACATACCTGAAGGGCTCATAGTCATCCGGTGCAAAAGTGGTGCTGCTATCCTCGTCATCAGAGCCAGCAGAATCACTTATCGTCGTTTCTGCTTGTTCCTGTGGCAATAGACAACCATAGATCTTCATTTTATCGTTTTTCTGTTTAATTTTTGACTTCTCCTTTTTTGATAAACGAGGCCCAACACCCTGGCCAGGCTTCCAACCCATTTGCTGCAGTAATTTGACTCCAACTGTATCTCTGTAAATATAACATTATTATTTCTTACATGAACTAAGTTTGTGGAGTTGAATATTTCAAATTAATTTAGTAGAGACATGAGTTTATGGGAGTAATTTGTAATGGATTGTCCTCGACCTCATATGCTTACTTAACAGGCTTCAAAAGATCGCGTAAGACCGGAGTTCCTGGTATCGGTCCGTCTCCAGAGTACTTGGCCCTTCCTCTTTTAGTTCCTTTGTTGTCATGATCGGTGTAATTTGTATTGGCCTGAATAGCGGTGGGCGCGATTCCGAATTGGCCCATGTCTTCGTCGTCCATAAAGTCCTGAGGTCTTTGAGCTTTATTTTCAGCTTTACTGCTACGTGAAGATTTAAACTGCTGCGGTCTCCACCCATCACGAGTACCAACGGAGTTGAAATACCCAGCGGAAAATCCACCTGTAAACGCCCCATGAAATCTCCGTCTTCCTTGCTCGTCGCACGCATATTGGTCTTCTATGGTCACAGGCTTCTTTCTTGGCAAATTTTCTGTCGAATATTTGTAATCGCATTAATATAAGCATATTTCTATCGATCTGACTACACACAAGGTTGAATGACTGTAATAGAGTCACGCGAAAATATTGTCGTAGGGATTATTTTTCAATTAACTAGATTAGGCCATCCACGAGACGCACGCGACAAATTTGCATGATCCCTGTGGTGTGAATTCTGCGTGATTCTATTACAGACGCTACTGCGCGAATATACACAGCGTAGATATGTGTGTAGATATTGTTGACACGTCATCGCACGACAAATGGAGCTCTATGAAACAGAGCCGAACGATAAATACGACGTGTACTCCGAACGTGAATTCCGGAATCAGGTTCCAGAAATACAAAGACTTTCCGCAAAAAATACTTCGGTATCTGGAAGCATTCTCTTCGGGGATAGCGAAAGTGACAAGACTAAGAAGTTGAACTTCCAACGACAACGAACCTTCGTCCAAAGGATCTAGTGGAGTTCCGAATGTCACGTAATGTTCATCCCCGGAATCGACCATTGTGGAAAATATTCGACATGTCAACACTAATCGCTAGAAGACTACGGACGGTTATTTGCGGCGTTAGCAGGTTATGTTATGATTTTTCAGCCCGTGAGATTGGGCCGACCGTGGTGCAACTGTAACATCTAACCGGACCACAAACCACATCCTCATGAAGAATTACTAGAAGTCACTATATCACCACGAACTACAAGAATCCATGATGAGAAACTTGAAATCTAGTAACTTGTCCAGTCTTCTAACGACTAACTAGAATCCCCTATACAAGGAACTTAGATTAAACCGGCTCTATATACGAGACGAACCCGCCTAGCCATGGTGGAAGTATTACATGGTGTCAGAACTCGCAAACTCCGCCCCTTTGGACACGAGAAACGGGATATCAGCGCTAAGGTACCAACCGCGAAAAACGAAAATATTTTCACGTTGAGACATTGGTACAACTGAGTTGTTTGTCCTTGTCGCTCCACTCATTATCGTATGCGCTCCATCTCTTTCCGCATTTTTACACGCGATCCGTGACGGTATTAGTAAGCGACTGAATACGCATGCGCTGGTTGATTCACGAGTTGTTATGAGTACGATAACCTCCAATAACAACATGGTGTAGAATCCCATTTAGGTTATATTTCTAATTGTATATTTGAATATATAGGTGTTAGTAGTATTAATTAATGCATTCAACGGGCGGTCTTCATATATCACGGACGATTCATACATTGGCGTGTGTTGACGCTTCTTGACTGAACCAATATTACCAGATTAGACTTCAAATTATAGGTTATGACGAGCTACTTCTGAATTCTCAGCAATATTTTACCTCTTTCAGTTTATTTAATGTCAGTCCGCGAATGAGGACAAACGTCCGATACCTGTTGGAACACAAAAACAAAAAACAACATGGTTCGTTGTATAGTCGAGTGTTGCCCAAATAATTCTTATTCTATAAAATATGCTGCGGAGCACATCAGTTTTTTACAATTACCAAAAATCGCTGTATTACGAGATGTTTGGTTCTCCAAAATCCAAAAGGTAAAACTACCACCAAAGACCGACGATGGTAAGTATTTCTTGAAATAAAAGTTATAACAGTTGTTAAAGCTGGTGAATAAATTACCACGAATGTAATGTGAGTGTTTATCTCGTTATTTAGCCAGAATCTGTTCGGTGCATTTCACCGACCAATCGTTTACTAATCCAGCGTTGTGTAAACTGGAGAAGGGAAGTCAGAAGAAAAGACGGCTTTTGCCCACAGCTCTTCCAAGTTTACATCTGGGTCCTGCAGAACAACAGTAAGAATACTGAGAGTAATAGAATACGATGAGAAAAATAAGATACGATGATGATGTGATCTATATCTATATCAAATTGTTGAACAGGAGAAAGGACGATGCTGATGAAGTTAAGTTCAATGTCGTACGGCGAGTAGTTGATATTCCAGTTACCAAGGCGAACGTTATCAGGAAAAGGAAATTAGACACGGAAGATGGAATAATTACATCTGAAAGCTCTGTTGTTGTCACTCCAACCAAACGTCCAGATCCTGAAATGAAAACTAACGATGGAAGTTTGTTAACTTCAAGGTAATGTGTCATTCTACGACGTAGATGTATAGAAATGATACACCAGTGTATTCACGAACTACAGTAGCTAAGTGCGTTGATTCCATCCGCAGGGGTCCATGGGTAGACGAAAATTATCGCTCCGATCACACACCAGCTCAAGCAACTGACGCGATACACAACCGAGGAGAGAGGACATTCCCTAGACGGTATGCTTTCAATTTTTTATTCCCTATCATCTGATCTCAACGGAGTGCATTATATTCTCATTTTAATGAAAAATGTCGTGCGAATGTTAAAATGTTTGTATTCATTTCAAAGATCACAAAGATTATCAAATAAGGCTGCACTCCGACGAAAGATTGTGAAGAGAAACATTTTGAAACCAGTGAGGAAACATTCCACTATACGACGTTCACGTAACAAAACGTACGTTCAACGATATTAAGCAAAGTATTTTACAGGTGTCATAAAATTCCATCTGCGACGTGTATTGAAAATGAAAGTATATTGCGATGTCAAATAATACGTATATTTCTTATGTTTAGATCGCATGATGAGCTACACACACACGGTTATGCCAGCGAAGAAACTACTCCACCATGGAAGCGTAGTAGACGGTATGCTTTTCACCTCTACTATGGCGATGTCATCTTGCAAAAGCATTCTATGCAGTATAGTATAAATTATGTAAGAGCCTCTAGAGATATGATGTTCCAGATTTGCGGAGCAAAATTTGGAATCACATGATAATATCGACAATAAAATCGCTGAAGAAGATGATCCGTACAAGACGATCGAGTTGCTAAAGGCCGAGTTGAAATACCATAGGTCGCTTTCTGAATTTCACAGTCGTTCAAAGTCGATTGATCTGAACACTCAAAAATTAATTGAGGCTGAATGCACTAAGTTAACCCTACAACTGAAAGCAAAAGAGGATTGTATCAAAAAGTTGGTCGCTGATATGGAAGATTTGAAAAAATTGAGTAGCAATCTCCATACACAATCATACGTCTCACTGGAAGGAAGTAGTGGTCCTAATGCCGGTGATAGAGAGGTTTTGAAAGCTGCACTTGAGCCTTATTTTACTGAAGGACAGATCCGGTGTATCATTGAGAAACGTAAGTGGGTGAAATGGTCAATTGACGATTACGCTGCAGCCATTTCATTGCGAAGCATCAGCCCAAAAGCATACCGGTTTATGAGAAATAGACTGAGTTACCCTCTACCGTCATTGTCATCATTGAGAAGATGGGCGTTACTGAGATTCAATGTTTGCGAAGGTTTTCTTCTGGATGTTCTGGCTGTGATGAAAGAAAAAAGTAAAGTCCTTTCGTCCTTTGAAACAATCTCTGTGGTCACCTTTGGTGAAATGGCGTTAGCTCCAGAAGTATGCTTCGATTCGAAATTTGAAAAATTAATCGGCCCGTGTGGTAAAGTACAAGTAATTATGGTGCGGGGTTTGTTTTCTAATTGGAAACAACCAATATACTATACGTTTGACCAGCCAATGACAAAATCGATTCTAGACGAAGCTTTAACACTGCTAGATCAAGCTGGGTATCAAGTGGTCGCTAGTACTTGTGACATGGGTAATAAAGGAGTTTGGAAACAACTGGGAATAACGGTCGAAAAACACTTCTTTGAACACCCTTCGATTAAAGATGCAATTGTATACGTGTTTGCGGACGTCCCACATCTGCTCAAACTATTGAGGAACTGGCTTGTGGATGATGGCTTTTATCTCCATACATGTACGCACAAATTCACCGCTGACATCTTCCAGAGTCTTGTGAACGCAAGTTCTGGTGGTGATCTTCGTGTGGCACATAAAGTCACACAACGTATCTTGGACGCGCGTAATACTATACGACAAGCTGTATGGCCAGCGGCTCAGCTGTTTTCACATTCAGCAGGCTCAGCTATAAAATGGGCTGGTGAAATAGGAGTAATAGATAATCCTGAATATGAAAAGATCGCAGATTTCGTATTACTCGTTAATAGTTGGTTCGACGTCCAGAACACCCAGAAAAAATATGGATCGCACCCAGGCGTTAATGCTTACGGAGTTAATCTAGAAGAGCAAGAGCTCAAGTTACAACTCATGTCGGCATATGTACAACATATGCGCGTAGGTAAGCGTAAATCATTAATGCCTTTCCAACAGGGTATACTGATAAGTAACGCATCATTGCGAGGACTCCACAAATTCTTGAAAAAACAATTTCCAGATAAATTTGAATATATAATAACGCGGCGACTGCAGCAGGACGTATTGGAAATTTTTTTTTCTTACATCAGGGGAATGGGCGCAACTAGAGACCACCCTTCAGGATATGAATTTAGATACAGACTTCGCTGGTATGTAACCGCCACTTGTTTGTCATCATCGTCATCTTCAACCGATGTGTCAACGACTCACACTTTTGACCGGATGCAACGTCATTCAACTCCAAATCCAAACCTTTCAATGGAGACTTCGAGATGTGAGCAGATGACAAGCAGTTTTTCGAAAGTTGACAATCCAAACCCGTGTGTGAAAGATTCAAATACTTCGAACTGTGCTGAAGTTGAGGTGGATCTTGATGAAGAAATCGTTCTAACAAGAGAATTATTTATGAGCATCATAAATATTTCACCTGCGGAGCTCTCGGAGGATGGTAGTGAAAATCACGAGGAGGATACTATTGAAGTGAACCAGTCTGGATCCGACAATCATATGCATGAAGGCGATGAATTATCTGTAATACAGTACACTGGAATTGGCCAGAAGAATCCACCTGTGACACTCGGTTGTGCCAATGCTACTGATGTAGTTCAGGAAGCTGGATTGAAATATGTCGCTGGATACGTTGCGCACAGATTTAGGACGAAATATAGGTTTTTAGGGGAGCCTACAAAAAATATTGATACGGAAGCAGTTGAACAGCAACCGGACTGGATCCGAACGATTTCAAGAGGGTACTTGCTACAACCTTCGGCAATGCTTTTACTTGTAGCCGAAGCTGCAGAGAAATGCTTCACGGAATTCCACGGCACCACATTTTCAAAAGAGGATCAAGTTGTTCAAAAGGTAGTGATGCTCGTCAAAAAAACGAAAGCGTACAACGAATGTATACCTGAAGAAGTTCTTCAGTGTCTAGTAAGAACTCGTACATACATAAGAGTGCGCGAAATGAACAAAAAATTATATGTTAAGAATGAGCTTAGGAAAGCAGAAAATAAAATGAAGAAAATTGTTAGAAGTTCGAAATTAAATTCTTCGAAACCATGTACTTGAAAGTTTACTCCAGAAACCAAATAAATGCAAATTAACAAAATAATTGATAATTGTATTTAATATGTAACATTTTCATCGGTATACGAGTATACAAATTTGTATCTAGGTATTGTTAAATGACTTAACCCCAACTACCAGTATATGTATAATTTTTGCAACAGAAAGTCTTAGACGTCACATTATCCTATGTATTGATTGTTATAAATATACAGTGAGTCATCGATAGTCATCATAAATAGCTACGAATTCACACAACACCTGAATTTGTATTATCATATACGATACAAGGTATTTCAAATCCAAATTCACGATTGCGAGTCTAATCATTTCTCTCTAACCTCATTCTACTTTTCGTTATCATGGCAGTGCTTCACAATTCATATCATCCCGCGAGATTTTTCGGGAAATTATAGCATACTCAGCTAAGCTGAAAACATCACGACGTTAAATCACCACATATTCTAGGGAATTTCGTGGGTTGGTGGCAGTGACGCGGATATCGTTCGCCGAGTGAGAGAGAGGGAACATTTTAGAAAGAGAACGCTGCATTCTGAGCACACCATGTAATACTTCCACCATGGGCGCAGCCCTAGTCTTCATCGAACAAGGATAAGGTAATATAAACATATATACATATCCAACCCTTACATAGTAATCATCCTTCCTACCCTACGGACGATAACTATACACACCGTCTTATTACTCAGACGATAAGACGTACGGACGATAACGTAGGAATCGACCCAATTCAGTGTATTTCAATACTTTATCGGTACTTGAGCACCCTGAACTATAACTGATCTGTAGCACTAGCCACTAGTAACATTAAAACTCTAGGGAGTAATTCCTGGGGTCTTTTGTGAACAACGGTTGGGACGTTACACAACCACGGAGTAATGTGCAACCGCGTATTTGCGGAGCAGTGTTGCCAACTCACGAATGTGAAATTCCGCTATTAGTACTGGAAAATTCCGCTAAAATTCCGTTAACGCCTAGCGCGAATTTTCCACTAGAATTCCGCTGTTATTACTCGAAAATTCGGTTAAAATTCCGTTAACGCCTTGCGTTAATTGTCCACTAGGATTCCCCTAGCGTTATTTTCCGCTCAAATTTGAAAATAATCGGCTACAGCTATTTTTTTTCGTGTATATAAAATTATTCATGCATGACGTTACGGGGAGTCAGAAGAAAAACTATTCCCTCGCGGCAAGTCGACAACATTAAAATAACTTAATTTTAGACAATTTGATGATTTTTTCAAATTCTACTATTTCTGTCCATTTCCGCTATAAAAAAATATTTTCCGCTGAATTTTCCGCTGGCCGCTAAATGCGAAATTTGCCCGCCAAGCGCTTACCAGAATCCGCTAAATCTGGCGGATAATCCGCTAAGTTGGCAACACTGTTGCGGAGTATAGTCCATGGTATAGTCTCCGTGTTTGCGAGTTTGCGACTTACTTGCAAGCGGTGACGCCAGACGGAGCAGCGGTAGTAAAAGATGGTAAAGAATCTCCCTCGCAGTGGGATCGATCGACTTTTCAATTTGAATGATTCGTTGCTAGATAGCTCGAGCTACGTTGTATGCGATTTGCCAATTGTAGACTATTATATTTCTTATAGGATTTAATACATGGCATTATCCAATATTCTACTAAATGTGACGATCCTACAAGAATCATGCGCAAAAAAAAAAAAATAGCAAATATTTAGAAAAAAATACGATAAAGATCGTCATTTAGTTTTACCGATAAAAATATGCGAAGACAAATTTTGCTGAAAATTGCAATTTTTTCCGAGCGAAACCATGCACATTTTTACAGTTTTCTACGGACAGCTGCAATATTCCGTTTTACCCGAAAATCCGTATATAATTGTGGAAATTATTGAATTAGTATTCTTATAATTCCGTACTATTGTCTCTAATCGAGGTGATGCAGTTATTTTATAATCGTCTTATATAATGCAGGGACATTTCATTCTCTGTCTAAACGTATACCTATAATACAGTACATAAATAAGAATCTGTAAATAGTATATTATTGAAACGCATAAAGCGCGTACATAACGTGAAGGGAGTTAAAAATTCACGCAACACTTGTTCGGTCGCATAGATTGGACTGGATATTATTTGAAAATCGAGTTGAATGAAGTAGGCAATAAAGTAGAAACATGGCACCGTATTCTTTGCTGGTCAATATCTCCAGCTTCCGAAGGATTGTTTCCGTTCAAAGTAAGCTCTAAATTTTAACAAATTGGTGACACTCGCCTAACAACTCGAACGTAGTAGGAAACTTGACCATTTTCATGAGATAACTCGTCATACCTCAAAATCTGGTTCAATTATCGCGTCGTCTTCGCACGGTGACAGAAGAAGAACGGTACGTCGTAGCTGGAACGTGCAAATTACTACTCGGTCTATTACCTGCAACTTGTACTTCGCAATCTCAGCATTTCATCAAGACTCGCATCGCAGTTCAGGGCGAGCCTATTTTTTTTGCGATATGTGCCCCCATAAACGCATTGTCTGCAGTGTAGTGTGAATATTGTATGATACGTAAAACATAACCTCAAAAATGGCTGCCGGAACAACCAATGAACCGAATAAAACAGACCTCAGCAGTCAGTTGGTCGGGGATTTGACGCATTTGTTGAACAGTAATAAGCCTAATGATGTGCTGAAGCTCATAAGGGAGGAGAAGTTTTCTGCGTGTCTTAAGGATTGTTCTTGGGATCTGATACCGATAGTTTCAGGATATCTCAACAGTTACAATTTGAAGAATAAGCCAATTTTGTTCCAATGTTGCGAAATTCTGTTAGAAACAATCGCCAATCATTGTGACCCGGCTGAAACACTTTTGGAATTTATCGAACAAGCTGAATGCCCCGATAACGATGCTAAATTTTGTGCCGTACTAAAACCAATGGCAAAAAGTTTGGAGAGACTCGAAGGATCCAGAGGCCGATCATTGGAATGGTGTATCAATACGATAAAATCGCACATCATTGAGCTACCGCTTCCTGAAAACCAGAAGCTAGAAGGGGAAGAAATTACCCTCTTGGATGCAGATCCGTCCGTGTCCAGAATCGTCAATGTTTACCAATCAATTTTACCATTTGTCAAGCAATTCATCTCCGAAGTATCCCTACAAAACATTGTACAAGTTCCAGCTGGTCGTCGAGAGTTACTTTTGAGTTCGTTGATCTCATTGCTCGGCAAACCTTTCTGTTACCTCGAGTTCCAAGATCCAAGGAGTCTGAGAAGAATGCTTGCGGAAGACATCCTCAAAAGCATGACGCACTTAACCGGAGACATATTCCGCTTCATGAAATACGTTGATAATAGAATGATAAAAATGTCAATACCTGACACCCAAATATCCACCCAAGATTCTGGCGAGAAAGTCAACACTGTCAGCAACGACACAAACAGCCCATTGGACTTGTTTGCCAACGAAGACAGCATCTCGGACCTAGCTTACGCCAACTTTTACTATTTGATCCTTGGAGTGGGCCTGGAAATTGAATCGGTTCCTTGCGTGTATCATCCGCATTATGTTCTGCATAGTTGCTTGTATTTGTCCTCATGTTTACTCCAAAAGCCAGAATATTTGTTAATTGCAAAAGGATTGTCTCTGGCTCAAGCCGGACTTGTTCGAATCGAAGCATTTTCTGTGAGCACAGATGTCTTAGAATTGAAGGTTTACATCGACTTTGTTCAAAATCTAAGCCAAGTTATTATATACTGCGATGCGCGCGATCAGAGAGCAATAGCTTTTAAAATATTCAAGCTTTACTTTCAAATATTTGATATGGAGGCTAAGTACTTGGTGATCTTACACTTATACGATGTCTTCAATCATTCGGGACTGACCAGTTGTCTCACAAGCATTGTCAAGGACTCCGTGGTCAAATGTCTCGAATCAGATCCCTGCAATAGAAGTTTTGTCGGTAAACGGATTGGCGTTTTGTTAACGAAAGCGTGTAAAATGCCATTCGAAAGTTCTCTGGATTTAGTGGAAATTTCAGACGAGATAATTGCCAGTTTAAATCTCATCAGATTCCTGATCATTCGTGACAAAACTAATCTGACCGGTATTTGGGATTGCACTGTTAATTTAAAGACTGATTTCCTGCAACCTCTTCGGGACGGTTTGGATATATCTAGAGCTCACTACAAATTAAAAATAAACGACCTGAGGGTACAAGATAAATTAGACAAAGATGCGGGAAGGGATAAGAATAAGAAATTAAGTGATGAAATCAGTATCATGGTAGGAGGCACGACCCTACCGACAATGCCGATAAGTGAAAAAATTAATTTTTGCTCTCACGCAATAAACGCGTTTGACGTTATGGAAAGCATTTTGATCCGAGTGAATGAATGTATTGCAAATCCTCCGTTTCAATGAAACAGTTATTCTGTATTAATTATAGTATCATTACGCTACTCCAAAATAATTTCGCTCAGGTACCAAATTATTTCAAGTCGTCAAGTAAACTTCCATGTACTCTTGTAAACTGATTCATCTGAAATGTTATTCAAGCTCTGTGCCGAAATTTCAAATACCTTTTTCGATTTCATTTGTATGATAAGCTATCAAATGAAAACAATTTCGTATCTGTAGTAGATTATTAGCTGATTATTTCATACATATATAATTAAAAGAAACAATATACAATACTGCAATGTAACTGTTATATTACTTAATAAATTGCATTATTCCTAATTTCAATTAGGACTCCAATTTTTTATCTTTATTTTTTATATTTCCACCTTCTTGCGATGCAGATCGTTCACCAAAAGCCTAGATGATTTACCATCTGATGTTCATTCTTCGCAGACTCATGACTGTCACTCTTCTTAGTTCGACTTCACAGTGGTTTTTTATTTCAATTTTGAAATCATTTCCATTGAACTACCGCGACCCCTGTTATAGTCTTCTTGTCCCTCATCTTTTCGTAGCAAAGACCTCTATTGGAACGGACGCTTGTCTAAGGTGACGCAACGATGCCTGGTTTTGTTAAAATTGTGAAACCGTGTCATGACCGTAATTCATGTTTCATCGAAAGTAGCGAAATTTTGGTACAAGAATAGTCAATTTCAGCTGAGCAGTTGACCTTAATAAACCTAATATTGATATAATATTAGGTATCAGAGGACTCTGGACATCGCAAGTTCTGCGAGGCGATCAAGGACAAAACCTTGCCGTCCAGGAAGCGAGCGTCGAATCATCAGGGAATGAAAGTGACGGGGAATATGAAAAGAATATCAAATCAAAAATTCTTGATGCCGCCGTAGCCTTTGTACCTGATTTTGGATGGAACAAGCAAGCTATCAGTGCTGGTAAATTGAAGTGATTGACTGCCTATGAAAAAAGTTAATATGGCAATGAGAGAATTGTGCTAATATTTCGAATTCAAATGTCATAGGTGCTGAATCTGTTGGATACCCCGGAGTCATTCACGGCATGTTTCCCAATGGTGGAGCAGATTTGGTTCAACATTTTTATTCAACATGTAACAGAAAGCTGGTTCAACAGCTAAAGTCGGAGTCGATAGCTATCAAAGAAGATTCTCAGAAGGTGAAGATTTCGCCTGAAGTGTACGTGAGGAATGCTTTGGAAACAAGGCTAAGAATGGTGGTTCCATACAAGAAAACTTGGCCTCAAGCTATGGGCATCATGGCATTGCCACCCAATGTTCCAACATCATTAGCTAATTTGTTAACAGTAGTCGACGACATTTGTTACTATGCCGGAGATAGATCTGTGGATGTAAGTATTCTAAATTGAGTAAAGAGTGATTCAAAAGTAGAATGTGTTATTGAAAATCATAAAAGTAAATGTTTCATACATTGTTGATAAATACGGTCATGGTTTTTCACAGTTCAACTGGTACACCAGGCGAATAGTTTTGGCTGGGATTTACAAGGCGACCGAACTGTATATGCTGCAAGACAACAGTACCGATCATCATCAAACGTGGAAGTTCCTGGAAAGACGAATCGACGATGCTGCTCAACTTCATAGAGTTTTGTCAGTAGCACCAGGTCCGCCGGATTTAAACCAAGCTACAGAAGCCGCAAGCGCGGCATTTATCACGGTAAGCTGTGCACAACATTTAATAAATGTGTGTAAAAATAATGGATCGTTTTACAAAATATAATTGGCAGAATGATGATAGTAATGAAGTTTTTCTTTCAATTATCAGGCACGGAATATACTGGGGCTCAATTGGAACAGGTAAAACCTACATGCACAAGTTTTAGTGACAAATAAATGTGTAATATATCTAACTCATCAGGACAGTAATCAAAATATTTCTGTTCATCAATTGATAATAAAAGATCGTACACTTATTGTATTTATTGATCATTTCGAATGATCGTTGTGTTCTTGTCTATATGATCGCATGATTGATCCAATCAAAAGTTACTTTAGTTCTGAACGTGTGACTGCTCCAGTATGGACATACCATATTTCCACGTATCAGTTGCATCATAACTCCAATAAAATTTTGGACATAAGAAAACAGAATTTGCAAAATGATAAATTCTTTGTTTCCCCTTACAACGGCTGTGAAGTGATGCAAACCGTCGAAATTACTCATAGCAAGGTTCACGTCTGTCACAATTTGCGTATTGTTAGTATAGTAAATTGAGTCATAGAAGAGAACGCTTGTAATGTTGAAAATAAATGACAAGTACAAAATATGTAAACGTTCGTTTTATTTTACACACAACAAAACATACGGGTATAACTTATTCCCGTATCATAAAAACGCTTTTAATTAACTTAAGAAATGAATTCAAATCACTAGGGTTTGTGTATGAAAAATGGAAGTACGTAATATGCATAGTGATTTATAGCTTTGGATAACCAGAAATATTTCCTTCAGCAATCGTATTTATTGTTGTCGTAGTTACTTCAATATTTCCCTGATCTCACAAGAAGTCGTGTTGACGATGAACTTAAGGAGGTTCGTCGGTGAATGCGTTAGTTCCCGGATTGATTGAAAATTTGTGTACGGGTTCCTTGGAACGAAATACAATTGCTGAAATAATTAAAAAATTTTTGACCAGCCCGTTTACGAGAAAAAAAATGGGTAAAGTCAGCTCCTTATACATGGGTCCTTATGGAGGCACTGCGCAAAATGGTATTCAAAGCATTGAAATTGATAGTTGTGGCTTTCCGAGCTTAACAAAAAAACTATCCAACATAGGAAGCAAACATTTTTGAATGAGTCACCGAAGCTTGAGTCAGATTGACCGAAAGCTTTTCGAATACTGAATCAAAATACAAGCCGGAGCGTCAGCTTGTAGGCTGTGCGGGGTATGGTGCGGCTGGCGGGGAAGGCCGACAGCGCCCGAAACCGATCCCCTCTGTTCCCCGCAGCTGAGGCATTGACGAACCCCCTTACTGTTATGTGTTATCGTTATTGCATCGAACAATATTTTGACAACGCCATTTATGAAATTCAAACGAATGATATGTATCACATATGAGGGATTCCACGTCAAATTGACCGAAAAAACGAGATTTTTTCCCTGATCCATTTCGATCTGCTTGTCCTTTTGCACAGTTAAACTACATGTTGAAAGGATGAACTGTGATTTTTTTCAGATCTTTTCGACTCATCATTCTATGACGAAAAATCGAGGACTAAATTGATGTTCAAATTTTTTTTTTCGCGACCAAATAGCTCAGAACGTGAACGATGTATAAAAAAATTTCCAACACGAAATTTTTTTTTTCAACGTTTCGAGAGTATTTTCATCAGATTTTTAATACCCCGTTCAAGTATAGTTTTAATACAAAATGAGTGTAAATCATTCATAAATCAAAAGTGCCCTGATCGAATTAGCTGAAATTTATACACAGCGTGTCTCTTACAATGCCAAAGGTTGTCTCAAAATTTCAAAGTGGGCCGATCAGTGGTTCAGAAAATGCAGCAATAAATATTCGCACTGTGGGGAGGATTCGGCGATTAAAAAGTCGCAAAACCGTTTTTTGGCCACGATTCCAAAATTCAAGATCAATATTCATTATTCTTGCTTGCGTACTCGCGATCGTCCTTGAATTTTTGAACTGCGGCGAAAAAATTTTTTTTGTGACCTCATAATCGCCGAATTCTCGCCACTGTGCGAATATTTGTTGTATGATGTATCTTTTGAACCACTGCTCGGCCCACTATGAAATTTTCAGACAACTTTTGGCATTGAAAAAGACATGCTGTGTAAAAATGTCAGCCAATTCGATCAGGGCACTTTTTTGTTACTGAAGATTTTCGAAGATTTTTCACCAAAACTGCAGTTTCGCGAGGCACAAAAAATTGAAAAAAATTATTTTCAGAAATTTCAAAGAAAGAAGCGAACTTTTGTAAAAGAACTTTTTTTTATTGCTCATCTGGATTTCACGCTATGTTGGCTTGAAAAATCGAAAAAACGGGAAAAGCTGATTATTTGACCAGCTGTAGTCAAAAAAAATACTTCGTCAGAAAAATCTGAAAAAATTCACAGTTGATCATTTCAACGTGTACTTCCACTGTGTAAAAGGGCAAACAGATCAAAAGGGGACAGGGAAATCGACCGTTCGATTTGACGTGGAATCCCCCATATATACTTGGTAAAGAACCGAGGAACAAAAATTTGGCACCAATATAGAAAATGATCAAATACCTTTTCATGGTCTCTGATATTCATAGCATTATTATATGAGGTATTTCTATGCGAAGCGGGATAGTTTTTGGCCAAGGGTCGGTGAGTTAGACGCCCGTCCAGAATCTCGTTCCTTACTACCTTCAACTACCTTGCGACGAGTTTTCCGGAGTTTTAGACCCTGATTGATTCTTGATTTCCCGTGAGGCGCGATCAAAGCAATTGTCTTGGGATCGACTCGATTCACTTGGAAATTTGACCAAACATAGTTCAAGGTGTCACGAAAGTGGGTATGTTAAAATTTTCAGCTGCCCCATTTCTTATGTCCGCCAGCCATATATTATTGGAAAAAAAATTCTAGGAACAATAAGATTGTTGGTTACCAGGACTTTATTGAAATGCAGTACAGACGCCAAATACTAGTACAAAACAGTTCAAAAACAGCCATTATTACGTAGAATAATTTTATTGTTCCGAAAAATGTTCTGAATAATTAATGCCGGTGGACAAAGAAGCAGAGGTGGCTGAAAATTTGCCCATACTTTTGTGACACCTAGAACTATGTTCAGTAAAATTCTTAAGGGAAATCAAGAATCAATCAGGGTCTCAAACTCTGGAAAACTCGTCGCAGGGTAGTAAGGAACGAGATTCTAGACGGTTGTCAAATTTGCCGACCCTCGGCCGAAACCTGTCTCGCTTCGCATGGAATAACCCATACAGAGATTCATTCGTGTAGTTTATAATATTCCTCTGAAATTTTCTCACAGCAATTAGTAAAAAAATACACGTATTCTGTTTTCTTTCAATACGTCACAGTTTTACTATCTTATAACATAGCAGGCATCAAGAGTCTATACGATAAAAATCAATTGACTATGATATTACCTTGGCGATACGTTTCTCGATTGAACAAAAATTGTCTCGAAATAATTAATGTAATATGTTTGTACACAAGTGATTTGTGTAGCACAAATCGACGGGTCCTAAGGAAACAGACGTAACTCAGCGGGCAGTCTAGAACGGACGTAACTCGCTGGGCCGGCCAGAACGGACGTAACTTGCCGTGCAGGAGAGAACAGACGTAACTCAGGAAATAACAAAAGAATTACAATAGAATTTTCTGAGTTAAGTCTGTTTTATCCTGCACGGCAAGTTACGTCCGTTCTAGCCGGCCCAGCGAGTTACGCCTGTTTCCTTAGGACCCGTCGAAATATTTGATTAAATATTAATTCATTGAGTTGATGATTCTTACCACGCACGATCTTACGACTAGTACGGTTTTTTCATCTTTCCAGATCAAGATACTATTTAAAATTAGTTTCCATCATCATTTTCATTGCTACGGGACTGGAAATTTATTTGGCGTATTTTCAGATAGATCCCTAAACCTTGATATTGAGGAAAGAAAATATTCTTAGAAAAATTAATCAACGTTTAAAACCCTTGCTCTTAATAAAGCATAGATAATTAACAGACATACAAATCGATTTTTTTAACGTGTCTTAATAACTTTTTCTCTCTCATCGGTAATATACTAGGTATATACAATTCCGGTCGAAACGTTGCTCTATCTACAGAAAATGTTTCCAACCTGACCTGATCGACGAATACCTCATGTATACCATGGTCACGAATCTCTTCAATCTATATACAATTCGGAAGAGAGCTAATACAACTTGTCTATTCGCTAAACATCGTTCAGATTGCGAATTACCTCTCGTTTTCGAGCCATTGCACCTAACTCATCGATAATAATAACGAAAAAATGGATCAAAATTATATATAGAAGTATGCAAAAATGGGTATTTTCCGTCATCGGTAGTACGAGATGGTGTGTAGTCGAGGGTCGTATCGCCAATTTCTTCAAATCTGTCCAGCAATTTGCATTGCAGCATTATTTTCGGCCATGTATCTTTAAAAATGATGTACATTACGGTCAACGAGTGAATTTCTCAGTTTGTTTACTCGATTATTCATATAAGCTTCATAAGCTACCATTTCATTCTATTCCAGTGATTATAGAGATAAAAAGAACGCGAATAACAAATAGCAAATATATGCTAATACGCGTATAAATGCACTCTACAACCGTAAATGAATACAAAATACGCAGAAGCTTTCCGTTTTTAGCGGTGAGGATTTTCGTTCCCTAATAATGAGCTTCTTTGATGTATCCTCGGATAGTTTCAGGCAGCGGAAGTTTCCCGATATTATCAAGCCTGGTGTTCTGTCTGATGACGAAACGACACAAGTATTGTAGACTTCTGACTTGCGTAAATCGACTGACCGGTTTAGTCAATCTAACAGGGAAAGCCGGATGACCAGGGTACCTGGGACGCGAATAACAGTACACAGCTGATTGGCTAAAACTCATTGAATGATTGATCAAAGCCACCACCGATGAGAATCGTTCACACTCCGGATGGTAATACAGGGAAAATAAACCACCGCTATGTTCCACTCGGGTGTGTAGCAGTTTTCCTGACGACTTGAAGCTGAGAGTCAACAAATACCTACATAAGTAAAAGTTTTTAGTACCACCTTTGTATAAAATTGTAGGAAAAGCCATCTATAAGAAAGGACAAAACGTCTATACCGGCAATATTTATATACGAGTGAACTGTTCAATGACGTGTGAGTAATGCTATGACTAATTGTAAATCTGACTTATAGTCAGTCAGACTTCAATCAAAGGAGGCAAAACAACTTATATCAGACACCACTATGTGACATGAACCCGAGCAGAGGTGTTTGAACCAGAAAGTGGATAATCCTGATGCTTACTTGTCTGCCGATGAATCGCGAACTAAAAATGCGCCATCCGGTTCATTGGCCAATTTAGTCTCAGCCTCGTCTCTCGAAATTGGTCCCCAGTACCACCCGTACTTGCTGAGCTTGAGCAGTTCTTCGGTTAAATTGAATTTCTTCTCGTTTCCAGTCTGCAGATCTGGACTTAGGTCTCCTGAGTGCGTAGAGCTATTGGCTTGCGGTTCTGCAATATTGCTGACACTGGACGAAACATACTCAGGCTCCCCTTGCAGTCTATTTTCTTCATCTATAGACTCTGGTCCTGAGCTACTGTGAGCAATGTTTAGGTAACTATTGCCTTCGTTTATACCAACCGGTGCGACGTCTAGGTGTCTATTCTTCTTTTCGTTGAAAAATATTATTGGCAGCTGGCTCTGAGTTACGTCCAGAGTATCATTAAGGCTATACGACGGACTTGATGGTTCGATAGCTTTGATCTGAAAGTGGGGAAAAACTAGAGCATAAAAGCGGACAGGGGTGGTTTTTTCGGTCAACGATATTAACACCTACCTTTTGCTTTGATTTACACAATTTTAATCCTCTGATATGAAGTCTTTTTTTAATGTTTCTTAACAATCCGGAGGACGTTTCTCTACCAGTTTCGTTCAATTCCACATCTTTAAATGATTTCTCAGGAATGAAGCGAGCAGCAGAAGACGTCACTCTGTTCGTACACAGATCGCGGTTTTCTGTGTTGTCTAGAGCACTATCAGCGTCGTTCGAGGACACACTCTCAGCGTAGCTTGAAGAGGTACCCGATTTCTTGTGAAAAGTATTTTTCAGGTGAGTTAAGCTTAGTTTTCGAATTTTCTTCTTTCCATCTACTGTAGTGTGACTCGTACTAGCAGCCATCGCAGACGACTAGTTACGGTAGCACGAGTCTAACAAAGATAACTCATATGAAAATTGTGTTTATTCCTTATTGAATGGGCATTTTTTGTCACTGTACTTTTGTGTGGCCCTGGTGTTATGGTATCACCATATTCGCGTTCAACTCGAGTACAAGTAGCGGAATACATGCGCTCGGAAATTCTGACTGATTCCGAGCACGGACGTATATTCCGAGGGCAGTGCTGCCAATATGGAGGGTAGAGACAGACGACAGTGAGGCTGCCGTACCTCCGTGAAGTTAGCCGGAAAATTTCGATTTTCGAAAAAAAAACTTTACGAATCGTTTGTTGGTCGTTTGTTGGTGATTGTTAGGTAGATAAAATCGTTTGTTGGATTTTAGTTTTTCAATTAAATCGAAAATAAATTTTGGCAAAAAGTTAGCCGGTTGATTTTTAATATTCAATTTTTTTCACTCATTACGGTGTCTTATCGTTTGTTGGTCACGAATATAGCAATTGGAACGTTTGTTGGATTACGGTTCGCTCAAAAAAGCAAAAAAAACTTTCAGCCGATCAGCCGGGGGATCAGCGCCTGTCGGTTATAATCCGCCGTGACTTTAGCCATTTGACATGTGCGGTTGACATTTGCATTTTTCAGCCGCCGTTCCGTAGTTTCATCGTTTGGATTTAATGCTTGGATCTATACTTTTTCAAATCGACAAGCAATCGTTTATGGGTACGTTAGAATTAGGGGCGATTGAAACGTTCATTGTCAATGGAGCGATAAACCCTAACCCCCTACAACTATGCAGGTTGGTCTTCTTCGCTTACAGGTTAAGTTATATTTTCATCGTATTTCATTTCCTTTTATTCCTTTTGACGACTTGCAAAAGTGCTCTACACATTTGGAGACCTTAGCGGATCTAAATTTTAATATTCAACGCATAACTTTTTGTATATTTCTCTACTCGTTTTTCAGATTGCAGAGGCCACCTCCGAAGCTATTAATTGAAGGGATACCTATCGCTACCTGTTTAAGAACGCAGCAGCGATGTCTGGATAAGTGTAGGTAAGCAGAAAAGTTAATACACAAAGTTGATGAAAGTTCATTTGCTTTTGGTTTGACTGAACCAAGTTATTCCCACAAGCAAGTGCACCCTGTCTATTTGGTTTACACCCTCGTAGCGTTTGTAGCCTATCGTTAAATATAATGCCGAAGTAACCAATTGAGAATAGTTTCAACTTTTGACTTGTTTTCCCTTTTTTTCAGACCGCAGGTGCTAACAGAGATTGAATTTCGACTATAGGAAAACTTCTATAGTGTACTACAAAGTTTTTCTTGCACTTATCCTGCCTCAACACGCCAATTTTGGGGCAAATGGACAAGCACGTATATGAAAACTCAGACGTGTGTACAGAAATATCACTGATGAAATTGGTATACGTATGCCCAATACGTTGTCGTATGAAAATGATCAATGGACTACTGCTACAGTGGAAATTGCAACGTAGATCATTTCATATAAGAAGGTGAGAATCTTGAAAGTCAGTTATAATTTCTCATTTTTATGAACAAACATAGGTTATTTCGGTTTGAAGTGAAATTATCCCTCGACATATTTAGGTTGAAAGGAAAGACTCCATCGATCAAGTCAAGGCAAGTCAAGGCAACTTTGCCTTGACTTGATCGTCGGAGTCTTTCCTTTCAATAGGTTATTTCGGTTTTTCAGAGCCATTGTTCTTAGGGATACTTTTGTTCGATTATATTATTATTCAATTAAACCCGGCATATTGCTGATAAGTGTCGCGAAGAATTCTCAATACGTAGTATTTCCGTGGTATATAGTAAATTAAAATTGTGCACTAACGCCACTAACCTATGATTTCTACACAAATGCTTCGTTTGTTTACATTATTATTGCGGTTCGTATTTATTCATCGTTCACGTAATATTGGTGTACTCGACACTTGTTTATGAGAAATAATTATTATTAGGTCTAGGTTTGTGAAAAATGCTAGCCCGTATTGTACAAAGATCTACCACATAGTCAAAGCATCCAAATACATAAGCTAAGATATTTCTTCTTCGAAAATATCACGTGGGAATACGTTCAATTATTTGGAACATTGCTAGCCACTAAGTGAAGATCCTTGGAACCTATGTTTTTATTTTTTCATTACTCTGTTTTTCGTATGAACTACATAGCTTTTAGCAGAGATAAATTGCATTTCGTTTGTTTTACTCGCGACAACGTGGACATGCCAGCTGACGCGTTTGGCCCCACCTTCCTCTACCTATCGATAGACCAAAAAAATCATAATAGTGAGTAATGGTGTTGTTCATAATTTGTTTGAATGTTACAGGATTTGAGGAGCAATATGCCACGTGCTGCTGCAGTCACCGCAGACGAGGCCATTGCAGTCATTGTCAAGTTTAGGTCATACTTTGAAACTAATCAGCTACCGATCTGGTCATCCGAAGTATGGCAAGAGATGTCTGCCGCTTTGAACGGCCAATGGAACAAGGATTCCGTCTACACCAACGTGACGAAAAATCGGAGAAACATTCTGGAGCTGGCCTGGAAAAAATTGAACATAACAGTTGACAGAACACAAGATCACAACAATAATAATAATTTGAGTTTAGACGAAACAGCAGTGAGCACAACTGAAAGCTTGAGCAACAGCGAGGATTCTTCAGAAGCATATGAAGTGCGAAAGTATTGCCAACGCGCGGAAATGCTCGACTTAGTATTAACAGAAGAAGAATGGGCACAGATCAAACCAGGTGGAAACAGTTTATCTGGAGATGAAGAGCGGAAGATCAGTCTAAGGCCAAGAGTTTGGACGAACGTTGTGGCGTGGGCAATGTGGTTGCAATACAGAATGCCTTGTGCCTTTGTGTTTAAGCGGGTAGATGTCTCACTATCAGCTGATGAACAGACTTATGATATAACCATCTACGGCAAATGCAAGAGTAAAAGGTCTGGAAACACCTTTGATGGAAAAGCTGTGAAGGATATCCGTATTGGAGGTCTAACCGTCGAAGTTTGGACACGGGACACCCGCGGAACACCGCACGATGTAGTCAAACGCCCACTTAATGGAGAGGCACGTAGAAAAGCCCAAAAAGAAATGAAATCTGAGGGATGTACTGTTTGGAAGAAGCGACAGGCGCGAGAGCTCATGCGACCCGGAGACGTCGAACCACCCATTCTGCCGAACGATCCTGCTATTCGGCAAGCTTGTAAAGCAGGTATTGATACAGAACTGAACGTAAAGAAAAGTGATGCGCGGGATCTAATACGCACGCTCGAGGAAATGGCATTGAAACCAGAATTCTGCGGTGTCATTCACAGCATAGCTTCACGACCATTTCACGTATTTTATTTTACTCCAGCGCAATTACATGTGTATAAAGAATACTGCCGCTTAAATCGAGATTCCTGCTTCATAGTCATCGACGCTACCGGAAGTGTGGTAAAGACTTTAAAACGACAAGATGGTACAAAATCAGGACACATCTTTCTTTACACAATCGTTATTGTCTTTGATAATACGACGATCGCTGTTTATCAGATGTTATCTGAGCAGCACGACACTGAGCTTATTGAGTTTTGGCTGAAACGATGGCTTCGAGCAGGTGCTCCTAAGCCAAAAGAGGCAGTATGTGACTATTCACGAGCGTTACTTTCTGCACTGTGCCTAGCGTTTAACAATCAAACTCTGAAAGCATACGTCAATACCGGTTTCAGCTGTATTGCAAAACCAAAAATCGGCCTCTCGCAAAATCCTGCAACTCTTTTAAGTGTAGATGTGGCACACTTGATCCACCTAGTATGCAGATGGAAATGCTTCAAATCCGTGAACCACACATCCATCAAGGAGTTTTTTGTTCGTTGCGTCGCACTTATGGTAGATAGCGTATCTTTTTCAGATTTTGAAGATATTTTAAGCCTCACATGTGCTGTTGGCTTGCAACAACACGAGGACGCGAGCCTGGAAATTCGACAAGCAAAAACGACCAAAGAAGCTCGTAAAAAACTTGAGGATCTGATAGCATCACAGGGTACACGGGTAGACTTCAATGTCGAGAATCAGTCGAAGAAGCAAGCAAACGATCGTCCCGAATCATTCAATTTGAATGATCTCGAGGAGCTCACCACTTCCAGCGAGACTGACATTAACAAATGGATTGACCAGCAACTTTCTAGAGCTACTCTGACAAAGACTGCGGGTAAAGATTTGAATCCCTTCTACCTCCCTCATTTTGTAGAAAATTTGACGAAACTGTGTCGCGAATTCCCCCTCTGGACCAGGGTTGGAAGGAATCCCAGCAGAGGTCGTGCTACGTCCAGTTATGTAGAGTCATATTTCAACTACTTGAAGAATCAAGTTTTCAGAAATGTTAAGAGACCAATCCGTGTAGATAAATTTATTAAGATGCATGCTCGGGATATCGCTGGAGCAACCTTGCTCGGTTCAGCAAAACTTCAATCCAATGTTGACCGGTGTACAAACCCATCTGGTGGAACCGAGATTTCTGAAGAAGCTTCCAAGGACGTTCAAACAGAATCAATGCCTCGAGATATCGCCGGAGCAACCTTGCTCGGTTCAGCAAAACTTCAGTCCAATGTTGACCGGTGTACAAACCCATCTGGTGGAACTGAGATGTCTGAAGAAGCTTCCAAGGACGTTCAAACAGAATCAATACCGCTAGAAACCATTGACCCAGACTTGATGTCTAGCGAAGATTGGCGTCAAAAAGCGGAACCACTCGATCCTATAAACTCAGACTTGACACCTATGAATTGGAATATTGACTCAAACTTGATGTGTGTTGCAAATCAGCCATCCGAGGTAACTTACGACGCGGAAGAAAACTCTATACAAATTGTAGAAAATTCGACAGACTTGGATATGAATATGGACTTTTTATCCTCCACGCCGTTAGCAGATAAGTCTTACAACAACGAGCTGATGCATCTAGCGTTAGCTGACCATTCTTATTCCAAGGTGAAAGGAATAACTGGGCTACAAAACATAATGGATGAATCTGGTTGTGGTAATCTATCCACAGCACCAAACGGGAATTCATCCCTGGATCAACTGCATAGAACACCCACAGACGTACGAGACTTCAATTTCAAAGGTATTCATTGACTTATTATGGATTGTAATGTAACAGATTTTTTACATATATATTCTTGATATCTGTCCGTGTACTTTTCTCAAATTACATTCTGGTGGTCAATGAGATAATAGGTATAAATTAGTCTGGAAATTCCCGTTTGAATTTGAATTTAGAAAAAAATATTTCATTTGTCAAAATTGTAATATGTGTAATGATACAGAAATACACAAAGCTCAATGTAAAACTCATTCCACAGCGAACACAGATGTAGTTGAGGAGCAACAAGATAACAATTTGGCAAACAATCTTAACGCCCATGCAACGGATGAACTGAAGCCATGTGCAAAGACAGCCTCAGGGCCTCAAACTGGAAACGTTCCCACAGAAAGGTGCCAGCCCATGAAGATGAGCAAATACTTCAGACCTTATCCAGAAGTTCGCCACATGAATTCGCATCTTTCAAGTAATAAAAAAGCCATACTCTTAGCGAATGGACTGCGTTGCCGGGAGGTCAAAGTGAATGGAAATTCATACTTTGTGCACAAAACCTGCAGTTTTGACGCTTTTGCACAGATTTTACTGACAGCTGCGATTGACGATAACGAGTACTTTGCCTTCATTCAGAACTCGAATAATAGCATGCTCCAACTAGTACTCCAACTCATCTTGAAAGGTGTAACACAACGGACATATATGAAAGGATGTTAATTCTGAAGCCATTCTGTCCATTAACAGTAAAAGCAAGTACGGAAAAACGTGTCATATCATATTCCATTGATGCAGAGCTCAGTATCGCCCATCTAGCTGAAAAAGTAATGAAGTTAGAGCCCAGTGTCAACAACGTGGAAGAGTGTTCGCACTGTGGTCGTCGGGCATATCCCTACTCTTGGCCCCCAATCACAGGACTGTTGGACGGCTAGGATTCAGTGGATTGCAAACAGCATTGGACTTCCGATCAACCATTTACAAAATTCGTTGTCGTAATTAATACGTTCCTTGCCCAGGAACGTACACACTCTTCAGGGAATTGAATAAACACGTCTTTATTGAACTGGATATACGCCCGGATCTGCAAGCTACCAGTGGATTGAAATGCATGCTGAAACAAATACAGTAGAGCGTCGATTATCCGAATCAATTGCGACCGGGTGCCTTTCGGATAATCGAAATTTCGGATAACCGAACAGCAATATTCCGTGGGCGAAAAAAACGTCGATTCTTTCGAAATGATGAAATTTATATATGTATACATATATTTAACTACAATGAACATCAATAGGTTATTATCACAAGTACATTTTAGTGAACTGAAAACATGTAATCATCGTATCATTCAATGATACAGAACAAAGTTAGATATGTATGTCTTTAGAAAATAATCAACATCCTTATACATTTGAGTTCTTACATCTGTTTATTTTTGAAAAAGTCGACGATTTTCCAATAAACCAAATCACCATTCGGATAATTGACGTTTCGGATAAAGCAAATCGCCATTCGGATAATCGACGTTTCGGATAACTGACGTTCGGATAATCGACGCTCTACTGTACCTACCACGTTACACCTGGATCAGTCTGCTGAGGTGACCTACGAATACAGGTGCGTGAATTTATCACTAATGTTGTTCATTTTACAATTTCTATATTAAGTACATTAATGACTTGCAATATTTTTCCAGGCTTGTTGGAATAGTAGCCCATATGCCGGGTCACTATGTAGCGTATTGCCTACGCAAAAATGGATGTTGGGAACTGTACAATGACCTACATAAAGAAATGGTAACATGCAAGTTCGACACGGAAATTGAGCCTCATCTTGCTGTATACATCCGCGTGGTCACCTAAATTGAGAATGGATGCATTTCTGTTCGTACTTATATTTATTAAGTTCCTTATCACCACCAGAATACAGTACAATGGAGCCTCGATTATCCAAATCAATCGGGATTGAGCCCAGTTCGGATGATCAACACGTAATTATTTCCCAGGTTATTTCCTATACCTATAGATGAGATATGTAAGGCACAAATTCAAATGGATAAATAGTTCAACCACTTTCAAACTGAAAAATCTGGCACAGTTCATATTTGTCTGTGCGCACTGAGTCGTCTGCACAAATGAAATCCTGGATTAGGTTCGGATAATCGAGGTTTCACTGTACTGCTCAATCTCTAAAACAATTCAACATAAAAATATTCATTGGTTGTTGAAAAATTGATCAATACGAAAATGGTCTGAAATATTTTTCAAATTCTTATTCAAATTTTCTGAAGATAATAATTAATTATCTTGAATATTATTTTATTTCTACACTTCATCTATTCCGAGGGGTTAATCACTCATGTAATCTGGTGTACATCTGTTGGAGAAGCTCTTGTGATCTCTTGTGATCTTTTGTAATCTTTGTAAACTTTTGTAATCTCTTGAAATCTTTTGTAATCTTTTGTAATGTTATGTAATCTTTGAAATCTTGTGATCTGATGTACACCAAATTGAGGAGTGATCAACCCCTCGGTCTATTGCGTCCTGGTTGTGATGTTGCACAACGATACTTCCATTAACATTGTACAATATGAATGACTGTGATAGTGTTACCATACTATGTGATAATCTATATTTACCGTGGAACATATCCATTAGCGAGGAAACTGAATCACGTGATATTTAGCTATATTTATTCGACGTACCTCTCAAAAGTCTCTGGTAGATGTTTCATTTGAAGTGATTGATGATAGTATAGATACCGTGTTAGTGTTATCATAGTATTTACGAAAAGGATCAAGTTCATCAGAATTCTTGCTTTGAAAGACTCGGAACTTGTGCCAAGGAGCAACTGCATGGCGCGCCATAATTTATACCTAGTATTAACTAACATGAAACATTTTCATCACTGATGAAAGTCGATACTGTGATGCTTAGCCGTATCTAGTTTTAGTTCCACTTCAATAAGCCATGGTCTTTCAAGTAGTTTATAACCGTATATTTAATATTGACCAACAAGTTAAAACTATTTATATGTATTTATGTATATTTATGTGTATATGTATTTATATATATGTATACTAAGCTAAAACTATCGTGTAAGATCAGCGGAAGTTCCTAGATGAAGTTCCACTTAATAAATCTTTATTGAAAATATCACAGCTTACATTGAGATTGAGTACATGCATATTATTTACTATATATTCCCTTGAATGATTATTTAAAAAATTTTCAGTTGACCTAGGTAATTATTAGTAACTGGTTTAAACTAGCTTAAGGGTGGTACGTTTGCTATACTATTATACATAGTATTTAGATTGTGAAATGACTGCTAGCAGAGTGATTGTTGCATGTCATACATCTCTTTTAATTTTTATTATTGAACAAAATGCTTATGAACTTTCTCTTGGGCGCCACACTGCTCTAGTGCAGTGATAGAATTCTAGAATACCTAATTTTACGTTGCCGGACTGCTGATCCTCCCTCTCAGGGCTACTTAAGGTACACGTGATTGGCTGCTTCAATTGATCTGAAAACCCTGTATCTATCTTAACGCGTGGACTCTGCTCCGTGGATCGGGTTGTTGCGATCGGTGTGGTTAGCAAACGATCACCCCACGGGGGTCTCGATACCTGACTTTCTGAATCTATGAGTGATTTGCCAAGTAAAATAAAATAAGTTAGCGTGCAGACAGGATACCTAAATGATTTTGTGATTGTCGTAACACTTATTGTTAGGCAGGTTTCGTGTCGCACCCAAAGGATAGACGGTCACCATTCTAAGTGTTCCAGGTCGCGATCAGTACCCGTAGGTTTAAGGGGATAATGGAGTCTACGATAATTGTAAATAATTGCGTGGGTTTATTCCAAAGAATATTCCGTTGCACTATTGCCTAAGGAAGCGTCCGAAGACTCCCCTGTAGCAGTCTACTAGGTTCATGAGGAAAAGGAGGTTTTGAAGTGAAACAGCAAGAACGGTAGGTTTATGTTGATAGTGAGGATTCAGACTTACTGAGTGTGAAGAAAAATGTATCCAATATTAAATTGCACGATTGAGTGATTAATAAGATCGAAATTTGAAATGAATAAATATGAATGAAAGAAATGAAAGAAAAGTATGACTGAAGGGAATTAGTGAGCCTGTACGATAATAATCTTGTAGCAACTGACTTGAATGTTTTGATTTAAAGATTTCAGAACGAAGTGCCGAGCTCTTGCTCGGGACTTGCTTATATACCCTTATCACCTTGGTGGCGATTTTCCCACGGTCTTTGGAGTTTGTGGTGGGGATAGTTCCCGAACCTTCGAAATACTAATATCTGTAATTCTATTGGCTATTCTTCCTCTACAATCGGTATGTCTGATTGATCCCCATTTATTGTATAGGTAATCTGTCAAAAGGTATTAAATGTATGATCATCTGTTTACATATAATCGGTTACCGTTACCTTCAGAAATAACGTTTAAAAGAAATGAGAAAATATAATATTGAAAAATTAGTTTAAATTCCTATCATCGAAAAAAAAAAAATATATATATAAATCATTGCGTGATGAAATGATGAAAAAAAAAAGAAAAATTTTTGGCTTGTTTTTATGATACAAAAAAAAATTAGAAGGAAATCCTCATTTTATTACGGCTTGTACTTACTTATTCTAACGCTAACTTATTCCTAAAAAAAAAAAAAAGAAAAATACAAACCTTCTTTAATTTCGACTGTCGTGTGCTCGGTCCGTTACAATGCTCGCATGGGTAACAGGTTGATGTATTCTGTGTGTTGGATAAGGAAAGTTCTCAACTGCTACGCCAACAAATAACGTGTTCACAATGTGGTCTGAAAAAAAGGGAAAACAAGTCAAAAGTTGAAACTATTCTCAATTGGTTACTTCGGCATTATATTTAACTATAGGCTACAAACGCTACGAGGGTGTAAACCAAATAGACAGGGTGCACTTGCTTGTGGGAATAACTTGGTTCAGTCAAACCAAAAGCAAATGAACTTTCATCAACTTTGTGTATTAACTTTTCTGCTTACCTACACTTATCCAGACATCGCTGCTGCGTTCTTAAACAGGTAGCGATAGGTATCCCTTCAATTAATAGCTTCGGAGGTGGCCTCTGCAATCTGAAAAACGAGTAGAGAAATATACAAAAAGTTATGCGTTGAATATTAAAATTTAGATCCGCTAAGGTCTCCAAATGTGTAGAGCACTTTTGCAAGTCGTCAAAAGGAATAAAAGGAAATGAAATACGATGAAAATATAACTTAACCTGTAAGCGAAGAAGACCAACCTGCATAGTTGTAGGGGGTTAGGGTTTATCGCTCCATTGACAATGAACGTTTCAATCGCCCCTAATTCTAACGTACCCATAAACGATTGCTTGTCGATTTGAAAAAGTATAGATCCAAGCATTAAATCCAAACGATGAAACTACGGAACGGCGGCTGAAAAATGCAAATGTCAACCGCACATGTCAAATGGCTAAAGTCACGGCGGATTATAACCGACAGGCGCTGATCCCCCGGCTGATCGGCTGAAAGTTTTTTTTGCTTTTTTGAGCGAACCGTAATCCAACAAACGTTCCAATTGCTATATTCGTGACCAACAAACGATAAGACACCGTAATGAGTGAAAAAAATTGAATATTAAAAATCAACCGGCTAACTTTTTGCCAAAATTTATTTTCGATTTAATTGAAAAACTAAAATCCAACAAACGATTTTATCTATCTAACAATCACCAACAAACGACCAACAAACGATTCGTGAAGTTTTTTTTTCGAAAATCGAAATTTTCCGGCTAACTTCACGGAGGTGGCTGCCGTCCCATGGCCCGGAATTTGTTCCCAGTGTAACATCTAATCGGACCACATACCTCATCCTCATGAAGAATCACTAGAAGTCACTATATCACCATGAACTACGAGAATCCATGATGAGAAACTTGAAACCTAGTAACTTGTCCAGTCTTCTAATGACTAACTAGAATCCCTATACAAGGAACTTAGTGTAACATCTAACCGGACCACAAACCACATCCTCATGAAGAATTACTAGAAGTCACTATATCACCACGAACTACGAGAATCCATGATGAGAAACTTGAAATCTAGTAACTTGTCCAGTCTTCTAACGACTAACTAGAATCCCCTATACAAGGAACTTAGATTAAACCGGCTCTATATACGAGACGAACCCGCCTACCTCTGCTGATAAATGAACACGATTATAATGATCATTCTTACCTTATAAAATTAATACTTTATGATGAAAACATATATATTATTACTATCATAGTAACGATATCCTTCAAATGGATAGCTAATTAAAAAGCATAACGTAACTATAATTCTAATTACGACTGTTACATTTTGTTAATATAAATTCATATAGAAACACTATAACAATAGAACAACACGTATACGGCTACAGGAGGCCGATGCCCCGCGCCGGAGACACTCACAGATAAGCCTCGAAGAAAGAAAAAACAGGGACGTTCAAACAACCACGTGCAAGGGTCATAAATACTTCAGCATGGAATGCGCAGACATACCATAGAAAAAACGCCTAAACACGATCAATAAGCCTAATCAATAGAATATACGGATGCATATACATATATGCTAATCAGCAACGCGCTCAAAGATACCTACATAAATTGATGAAGTAATTAATAAATGGCTACAAATAAGTAATCAGCTATATTACATATACACGCATATATGCATCCGTAAATACCGACCGATTATAATAACCAACGTAGCCGTATAAATTAGTAAACCCACGCATAATTATAATCAACCAATTTCTAATTAAGTATTAATCAACCGTCCAGATTCCTCTATGTACACACAGATACATGCATATACATATACCTATATATATATATGCACGTATATAAAACGTTGCAACCACATTTAATTATATTCAAATCCGTACCAAAACAATACTGGACAGTTGAATAATCATTGGACATATATATTATATCCCTATTATAGTAATCATTTAATAAATGTATGAATCATTCGACACGTGTATGAACCCAGCGAATGAGGCCATACAGGAAACGAGTAGAAAACTCAGGAATGCGCTAGGCATCCACAGCTATGCTAGATACCAAGAATAAGGGGAGTTGAGCGACAGGAAGACGGGGTCGCGGAGGGTGACAGCTCGTCTTCGTTATCGCACCAACGTGGACCAATCACGTTCATCTACTCCCACTTGAAACGCCTCAAAATGGCCTATATAAACCGTGAACAAGCAGGAGCAGCATCTCACAATCTCACACTCTCACAATCTCATCTCATATCTCATTCTCATTATCTCACTTCTTCCATTATTTTTGGAGTTCTCTCTGTACCTTTCACGTCGAGCATAGCATATAACCTAAGTATTGTCTTTGTAATATTTCGAATCCAAATAAACATTATTAAAATTATAAACAAAGTCAAAGTAACTTTAATTCGAGAGAACCCTCTAAAACCCTTGCTGAGATCCGGAGCCTAACAGCCGCAACCGCTGTATCACCCCGTCAACGCCGACCATCCATACGAGAACAAGGTAACACACATATTAATTAATCCTTTAATAATCCTTCCTGTCCTACGGACGATAATCCAACAGACTGCCCTACTACCCAGACTGTAACATATCCACGGACGATAACGTAGAAATCAACCCCAATTCAGTGTATTTCAATACTTTATCGGTACTTGAGCACCCTGAACTACTGATCTGTAGGACTAGCCACTAGTAACATTAAACTCTAGGGAGTAATTCCTGGGGTCTTTTGTGAACAACGGTTGGGACGTTACAGATAATTTTGGTGCATCGGAATCCGGGACTCTCAAACGTCGAATATCGCGAATAACTTTCTGTGACGCGATGACGACCGAATGAATGGGGAAGATTACACGTCAAGTCTATAAAAAATTTTCAATTCTAACTTCACGAGACACAGCCACAAGCCGCTGAAGAAAAAAATTCAATAAACAAAATTTTTTCTTACGAATATTGTATTCAAGAAATTAAATGCAGACTTCAGAATTTCGTCAAACTAACGGGATCGATCCAGTAGATATTCGCATAACCCTAGCTAATGATCCTAGCGTAGCCACAACGCGCGAATTAACACAAAATCTACGAACAATAATCATTCTTTGGGTAGCTTTCTTCACCTTATCCATATTCCTCGCGTACATAATTCTCAGCACACTCATGAAAATGCAATAAATAAAATGTTCACTAAACCAAAACACGCGTAACAAATGAACTCAGACCAAGTGTCAACGAACTTAAGCGATTCATTCTCAAAATTAACCATTCAGCAACAAGAAGAATTGCTCACTTCGGACGAATCCAGTCCAGAATCAAAAACAAAATCAAAAGAATCACACCGCGTAACTAGACACAATACTCGAACATTTGGAACTCAATTATTTGAGGGAACCCTAGAAGACGTAAAAGCATTACAAAAAATCCAACGTCAGCAAAAGAAGGAACAATTAGAGGCTGCTAATTCACAAAAAACCACAAACTCCATTAAAATGACTAACCCCAATGATAATACGAATGCAGGGTCATCCACGGCCACGGGCGGAAATTCCGACCCAACAAATAGAACTGTACAATTTAGTCCACATACATCCATTTCCGTTAAAGACGCACTAATCGTCGTCCCAACGTTCGACGGGACACCTTTTCAAGTTAGAGACTTCGTACAGGGATGCGAAGACGCAAAGGAAATGCTACCACCAGAAATAGAACGTAATCTCACGAGAATAATTAGAAGCAAAATAATAGGCCCAGCAAAACGTGCAATCGAAAAAGAAACTTTTAATACAATCCAGGAACTAACTGCGCGAATTAACGAATTGTACGGAACAGCTAAATCAGTAAATCAATGTCAGGGAGAATTAGGAAAACTATATCAACGTAAAAACGAAGATGTCATTACATTCGCCGCGAGAATACGTGAGGCTATGTCAAATATCGTACAAGCTTTTATCCAAGAACAACGCACAGGTGATTTAGAAATGTTCGAACAGCAAACCGAAGCCGACGGTAAAAAGACCTTTTTGCTAGGTCTCAAACCAGAACTCGACGGTAAAGTCAACAATGTTCTAGGAACGTTCAAAGATCTAGTAAACGAAGCGCGAAAAGTCGAAAAACAGGAAGAAATAAAATCAAATCTCAGACGAGGAGATCAAAGTAACAACGTGCGAGAAGCTAGCCTTAATTACACGCGAAGCCAAACTCAAGAATGTTCAATTTGCAAAAGAAGAAATCACACCGCGCGAGATTGTAATTTTAGAAATCATCCTAATCAATACCCGCGAGTACAAAACAATTATTATCCAAGAAATCAGCAACAAAACCAAGATCACTTCAGTCAAAGGGACAACCAATTTTCAAACGCGCCGCGCAATTATCAAAACAATTATCGATCGCGAATCGATCCTAACTATAGTAATAACTATCAATTACGAAATAATAATTTCAATAACGGAAATCGGTACTCACAGCAGCAGTTACCGAACCGACAAAACCCTCGGGAAAGTCAATATCGAAATCCGGCACGAGACCGATCATACGACACAATCCGAGACGATCACTACCGAGGATATGAACCGCAAGATCGTTTCAATTTCCAAGGGAATCCGCGAAATCCGCCGCGAGAACAGAACCGAGTAGTAGAGCGCGAACAATGCCGTTTCTGTCAAAGTTGGGGGCACAGCATTAACGAATGCCGTAAAAGAGAAAAACATAACCAATACCGAGAACAAACGGCGGTCAATCAAGTAGCATTTTCGGGAAACGGGGAAGGCCGCTCGAGACCGGGTGCGAATTCGGGGGCCACCCCAAGACCCAACCGCGCCCTGACAATAATCGAAAGCGAACCGATAGAATCCGAGGTATAAATATTAATCCTGAGGTCCAACGCAATAAAGTAACAGCGTTCAAAATAAAACCCTCAGATGAAATTAAAAACCGCGAAATGAAAAATAATATTGATAAAAATGACAAATTAATTAAAGAAAGACAAGACAATGTTCCTGAGGTCCAAAAAATAAAACCCTCAGACGAAATTAAAAACCGCGAAATGAAAAATAATATTGATAAAAAAGACAAGATAATTAAAGAAAGACAAGACAATGTTCCTGAGGTCCAAAAAATAAAACCCTCAGACGAAATTAAAAACCGCGAAATGAAAAATAATATTGATAAAAAAGACAAATTAATTAAAGAAAGACAAAACAATATTCCTGAGGTCCACAAAATAAAACCCTCAGAAGAAATTAAAAACCGCGAAATAAAAAATGATATTGATGAAAATAATGAATACGACGAAAAAAGACAAGACGAATATATCGCGAAACTATTAAACATGATCAGCGGTCATCATGTAAAAACGATTCCAGTAATCAGGGTAGACACGAACGAATTTAAATTTCCAAGCACCCTAATGCTAGATACGGGATCCGATTTAAACCTCATAAAAAAGAATTGTTTAAATCCAGAAGTCGAAATAAATGAAGATAAAAAGTATAAACTAAACGGGATCGCGCCCACAAGCATCGCAACCATGGGACAAGTACCCATCGAGATAGAAGGTACACCGAGCAATTTTCACATAATTCCAGAAGATTTACCAATCAAGCAACACGGTATAATAGGAACGGAATTCTTTCGCGAAAACGACGCAGAAATTGATTTCAAAGAGCAATGTTTAAAATTCGGTACAACGTGCATTCCATTTGTTAATCAACACAGGGATCCGACCCTGACAGGTGAAACGCAGGATGGCAACTGCGACGATGAATTTACAGATGTACAATCTAGTTTATCGAATTCGGATTTTGAACCTAACGTTTATAACGATCGCGAGGACTCTGGAAGTGCACATCCGGAGGAAGGAATCACTACGATTCCGCCCAGAACTCGTGTAAGCGTGTGTGTTAATCTCGAAGACACCAATTTGTCAGAAGGATATCTGCCGCGCATAGACGCAGGCCACGGTGTTTACTTAGGAAACGCATTCGTAACTAACCGAGAAAATAAAGCATATCTTTACGCAATCAATACGTCCAACAAAGAGATAAAAATAAAAATCCCGATCCAAAAATTACAAGAAGTAATTAAATCTCGAAAACCTTCGATGACCGAAGTAAGTCGAACAGATCGGTTTAATCAATCAGAGCAATCGGAGCTATTGAATCAAATAAATTCAGAAAATGAAATCGAAATAAATGAACTAAATCGAAACGAAGTTAATCAAAGAAATCAAATCGAAACGAATCTATTAAAAATGAATGAAACAAACCGCGGAATAAAACTAAAAATGAACGAGGAAAAAGAAAATCAAATTGATGAAATAAATCGAAAAATCGAAGCCAAAATAGGCCAAACAAATACGAAGAATAAAAGAAAAATAAATCGAAAGCATATGAATAAAAATACAAGTAGGGTAGGTGTCCCAATTACGGAGGGTGTCCCAATTACGGTGCCCTCTCTGTGTTTTCTTTAATTTAAGAAATAGCACTACCAGATATCAGCATGTGTGAATTTTTGTCGTAAAGCTTGATTTATAAACTTGACGAAACAAGTAGTCTCGCATGTTGAAGCTTCAAGTAATCCATTGAACATTTAATTTCGATTTCGGACTCACACATCGATCGAAATTATCTTAGCTGCCTTAACCAAAGTGCTAAGAAATCACCTTTTTTCAAATGGCGATAAATACAATATTATCACTCATAACTCAATAAAACTTATCTCATATGACATCTTGACTATAATATTCAACACCTAAACGGAAAAATGTACAATTTAACCATTTTTTCTGATAATAATAGTGGGGCCCGCAATTGGTACACGAGTTTGAAGGCTTGTCCCTATTACGGAGTGCCGTAATTGGGACAGCATTTTGGCTTCTAGACCCAATTACGGACAGTCGGTATACAAAAATTTCGAACAGAACAGGAGGTTAGGTGTATTCGAATGTTTTAGAATTCCCAAGTACGTCACTCTTTTCGATACAAATCGTTCGTAAATACGGGAAACGTCTTCTATGATATTTCCGGGCAAGAATATAACACGTGAAGTGAAGTTAACCTGCTCATTTACCGCAGGACTTGCGCCCGTAATCGGGGCTCCGTATTTGGGACACTGTCCGTAATTGGGGCACCGTATTCGGTTCACAGATATTTTCGAAGGCACCGTAATTGGGACACGCGCATAGTTTTACATTAATGTTTAGTTTTTATTCATTTTCGTATTCATCGAGTGAAAAAAAATGTGTTATCATTTAAAATACATTCATTCGTCAATCTCAAACTCTGAAATGTCAAAATGAGAGATGAGGGAGTAGTATTTATTAAGAAACGGCGATGGACGTCGCTAAGGGCTCCGTAATTGGGACACCTACCCTATCAGAAAGCAAAAATTCAAGAAAAATTCGAATCGCGCGAATAAAAAATCAAAAATCAGCAAACAAGAATGTTTAGCTCAAAGTAATAAAACAACTAACGAACCGTCAGAGGACGAAGTAAAATTATTAAATATAATTGAAGTAAATGACGAAATTCAAAATGACGAAGAATATATCGATATACCGATAAACGAAAGAATAGTTGAATCAAATTCAAGCGTGTTAACCACAACACAAGATTCCAATGTAAATTCCAGAACTAGATCGGAGGTTTTGGAGTCCCTTCTGCGATTAAACCATTTGAACGCGGAAGAGACGCGATACATAAAAGAATTAATACACGATAACGCCGATATTTTTCACATACCAGGCGAACTTTTAGGAAGCACTACGGTAATAAAACATAAAATTGTAACAATAGATGAACGACCTATCAATACTAAACAATATAGATACCCACAGATTCATAAAGATGAAATACAAAAACAGGTGACGGAACTATTAAAGTCAGATATAATTCAGCCTTCAGCTTCACCATACAATTCACCATTGTGGATAGTGCCTAAGAAAGAAGACTCTATGGGTAACAAGAGATGGCGAATGGTCATAGATTATAGATCTCTAAACGAAAAAACTTTAGGAGACGCGTACCCGCTACCTAATATCACGGATATCTTAGATCAATTAGGAGGAGCAAAATATTTTTCAATATTCGATCTAGCATCAGGTTTTCACCAGATCGAAATGGATGAAAATGATAAGGGTAAAACAGCTTTCACAACACCCTACGGTCACTACGAATTCAACAGAATGCCTTTTGGTTTAAAAAACGCACCCGCTACGTTTCAACGCCTAATGGATCAAGTATTAACGGGTTTACAAGGAATAGAAATGTTCGTATACCTTGACGATATAGTTTTATACGCGAAATCTCTAGCGGAACACGAGGAAAAATTCATCAACCTAGCAAATCGTTTGAGAAAAGCAAACTTACGGTTACAACCAGACAAGTGCGAATTCCTCAGAAAAGAAATAGGATATCTCGGACATATTATCGGAGCCGACGGAGTCCGACCAGATCCAAAAAAACTAGAAGCAGTCAGACAATTTCCTATACCTAAGAATCCCAAAAATATAAAACAATTTTTAGGCTTAGCAGGATATTATCGTCGGTTTATCAAAGACTTTTCAAAAATAGCCAAACCACTTTCCAATTTATTAAAGTCGGACATAACTTTTATTTGGTCAACCGAACAACAACAAAGCTTTGACAAATTGAAAGAATTATTATGCAGTCAACCTATACTTCAATACCCAGATTATAAAAAACCATTTATCGTAACTACCGACGCGTCTAATTTTGCTATTGGAGGAATACTTAGCCAAGGAGAAATCGGAAAAGATTTACCGATCGCGTATATATCTCGAGTCTTGAACGAAGCAGAAATAAAGTACTCCGTAACTGAAAAAGAATTACTCGCGATAGTGTACAGCGTACAATACTTTAGATCTTATTTGTACGGGACTAAATTCACATTGGTAACCGATCATAAACCTTTAGCTTGGCTCCACTCAATGAAAGATCCTGGCTCGAAATTATTTCGTTGGAAACTCAAACTTAGCGAATATGATTATACGATAATCTATAAAGCAGGTAAAACGAACGTAAACGCAGACGCGCTATCTAGAAACCCAGTAGATGCACGCTTGTGCGTAATTAGCAGGGACTACGACGAGGACTCGTCCGAAGACGAAGGACCGATAGTGGTAACAACAAAAGCCGAAATACACACAAACAATAAAACGATCAAGGCCGAGGAAATTTCTAAAAACCTCGACGAGATACGAGACTACCCAGACGAAAGTACCCAAAAAGGAGTAACCGATAACGATCAGAGTGTTGACCCTTTTGCAATTAGTACTCAAGAAAGTCAAGATCCCATGATTGAGGAAGATTTACCACCCACGACAATAGAGGACCTTTTAAATACCTCGAACGTCATAAAAGTCCGAGATAATATAGGGACAAAAAAAGGTGCAGTAGCATGGTTCGCTCTTGAGAACGGCACACCCATAGACTCGGGAGGCAAAATATTGTCCCATAAAAATAGGGCCATACAATTAAGTAAAAAGAATAACTTTAAAAGGGGCGAAACTTGGTATCGGAAAAGAAAATCTAGGAAACAGTTTGTAATTATATTAGGAGAAGACGGAGACCAATTGTTCCAACTAATATCAGCCTTAGCTGAACTCAAAGTTCTCATGAAACAAACGAACGTCAATCTTCTATATATCTCAGAAACCAGGGAAGGAATTAACGGTTTAAAATGGAAGGATATTCTTGATCATATACGAATAACGTTCACCGAGACCCCAGTAAAAATTTTGATATGTACCAATCAAATCGTAGAACCATGCATCGCAGACCGACCGATAATATTAGAAGAAGCTCACGCTTCAGCCCTCGGAGGACATAAGGGAGTTACAAAAACTTACAATCGTATTAAACAAAAATACTATTGGACGAATCTCAAAGAAGAAGTCCAAAAATACATTTTACAATGCGTAAGCTGCCAAAAGAAAAAACTAGTCCGCGTAAAAATTAAACAACCTATGGTGATAACAGACACATCCACCACAGCTTTCGATAAAATATCTCTAGACATAGTAGGACCACTAGCGACCAGTGAAAAGGGATACTCTTTTCTACTCACAATGCAGGACAATTTAACCAAATACTCATTAGCAATTCCCCTTAGGAGAGCCACCGCACAAGAAATCGCGGAAGCTTTTGTAAAGAAATTTATTTGTCAATTTGGTACACCTAGAGCCGTGTTAACAGACCAAGGACAAGCATTTATCGGAAATCTTATGAAATTAGTCGCAAAATATTTCAAAATCAAGCAATTTAAGACAACGGCTTTTCATCCGCAATCCAATGGTTCCTTAGAAAGATCTCATCACGTGTTAGTAGAATATTTGAAACACTTCATACAGAACAGAAATGACTGGGACAATTTAATCGAACTAGCCATGTTTTCATACAATACCAGCACTCACGAATCGACCAAATATACACCTTACGAACTGGTATACGGACGAATAGCACGTGTACCCTCGAGTCAAACGCCAGTTGACGGCACCCTCAGAGAATACAGCGAAATATTTCCGAACTTTTAGATGCAATGCATAGCATACGGGCACACGCGAGAGAAAATTTGATAAACTCAAAATTGAAGAACAAAAAGTATTACGATCGCAAAGTCAATCCAATGCAAGTAAAAGAGGGAGAACAAGTATTTACTATAAAAGAAAAGGAAGGTAAATTCGGAGATCATTATAACGGACCTTACAGAGTAACCGAAGTTCTTAGCGACTGTAACATCACAATACAAGGCGAGAAAGGAAAACCTGAAATCGTGCATTTAAATAGAACCAAACTAGCTCATTTACCGACAAATCCAAACGAAATTAATAAAACCGAAACGCAAGTTCGTAATTTCACTCCTACAACAGATAACGCGATTATCAACGACGTTGAATTCAACTCAGAAAACAGTTTCAACGATGTCAAAATCACTGATAACGTCGATGAAAATGCAATCCCCAGCACATCGACTCAAGCAAACGCAAATCGAAACTTCAGTACGAATCAGGAAATTACACCTTCGGAGATCAATAAGCCAAGAACATACTTTTTTGTATATAGATTTTGACGCCTGTTTGAAGCAAGAGGAGAGCCAAGCAATACGGCGTGTGTACATAGCATGCAATTTAACAGGCAAGCGAGAGCGGAAGGTCAAGAACAAGAACAACATGATTGCCAAACTAGGAGTACGTATTAGAGTCGAAAGTTGAAAAATGTAAATAATATGTAAGATTGAAATTACAAGAAAATTATATCCAAAACATCAGCGAGTTTATAGTTTATATAGTATTAAGCAAAATAGTTTATTCAAAAACATGTAAAATGTATGAATAAGAGAAATAAATAAAATATACTAACAGTACGTGTTTTGCGACTGTATAATTTTCGAGCGGCCAGGTATCAAAAATAACAGGGTCTGCCAAATCCTTAACCGTTTTGCCGCGCGTATACCTGATACTGTGGGATCGCGACATATTTTAGACACTTATGATTATCATAAATATATTAAAAAATTTCCCGGATAAAATTCGTATGTACGAGATTTTGAAGCAAAATTTGATGTTTTTGAAGAATTACATTTCAATGATATACGTTTACGTAATAGTAATATTACACAGTCTTTGTCTTTGATTAAATGTTATCTCTTCAAGATATAAAACTTGGAAAACAAAACAGTTTATTGAGTTTCCTAATTACATCATATCAATTACAGATTTTGAATACTTTTTGAGCCAGCCGCTCTTCTTCTGTTTCGGATGAAATCGTTCGCTGATTGGTCGATATTCCAAGCAAACAATTCGGCAACGTTGTCGTGCGACTTACCGTTCGAAGCTCGTCTCGTACGAACTCGAGAATACGCATTTGCCGCTTCATACGAGTCGACCATTCGAGCTCGTCGAACGTACGAGCGAATCTCACACGAACTCGAGAATAGGGCCCCTGATCTTCTTACACGGCCATGATCGACTGTCATTTGTGATCCTCATTCGCGGCCGCTCGGTAATAGTTCGACCGGCCGTCACTGCACTGCGTTGCGAGCGTATAGTTGGGACATATATGTATACTTCTTTTTTGTAACTCAATAAAAAAAAAAACATATATACTTTTGAACGAAAAGCTGAGGGATTCAATGGCGAATACACGTGGCGTACTACTTTATAAGCTCATGAAAGCGTTTTATCGTGGTCGTGCGCGATTTGGACGGTCGTCATATCTTCAACCACATCGCAGACAACTTCCCTGATAGAAAAAGTTGCTCACGCACGGACTGCAATCAGAATGCAGCACTCAAATTGAAGCATTTCACTGGCAAATTTGCAGCATTCGGATTGAAGTGCTCAAGATGCCAGATTAAACCATCGGTTTAATTTGACATTTTGAACTTATCAAAAGTGATTCAATTATACAACACTCAGGCTGAAGCATTTTGCTGGCAAATTTGCAGCACCAATATTGGTGTATTTCTGGTGCTAAATTTAATCTGTCATCGCACACGTGGCAATAATACGGCAATAGTGTGGCAATAACGCGGCAACAGCGTAGCAATAGTGGAGCATTAGCTGAACCGGATCGACAGTAACGCCATCTACCACATTTCAGTGGAACGTGCTTACGTGCATTGTGCGTGCATTACATTCATTGTCAGATTTCAGTGATTATACCGCATTATACATTGTGCGTCTGTCCAGTTGTCGCTGCTGGCCAGTTGAAGAGTATTTTCATCTTACCCTCAGGTAATGTACTATATAACTCTGTATCTCACGTTTATCAACTTTGACGTTCGAAATCGTAATCAAGATTCGTGATAGTAGAATTTTTCAAAGATTTTAACGAACCTAACCTAAAAAATAACAAGCCCGCGGGTCTGTACTATTTTACTTAAGGTCCAACGTTGAGTGTCTTTAAGAATATACAGGTTATGTAGATTCGTTGGTCATTGGAGTTGTATGATTCAGCAAAAACTCTTGGGTCTTATTATTAATCAGCATTTTATTGGCAAAGTGTACCAACCTTTTTGACGGGCTGATGCTACATATGTTCAGATTGATACGGAGTTATAATTATCTTCAATGTAGAATTTATAATTATTAAATTATATGTATTCATGTATATTGCTGTAGAAGCTATTCAGATTCGGACGAACTTGTGTACACCTACACCTGGTTAGGACTAGACACCGGCCATGTACTGCAGTGTGCACCATTACATGATACCAAACTTGTCCGTGCTATCAAAGGTATATTAAATCGATCTAGCCAATGATATTCTAGCTTATGGTAATTTTATTCTACCTATCGATTATAACTCTAATGCTTCTTTGAACTCAGCGCTTTTTTGCTTGATGCATGCAGAATTGTGTTTTTATTTCAGAGTTAAAGTTAATCTTCAACAAGGCTACCAACTAATAACTATTATTGATTGAGATTATTATTTTGTTCCAGAGGCCGTTTCAAATAACTCAAACTTTGCAGCACCAACTAAATTAGAATTCAGCGAGATCTTCCAGGAGGTCATTCGCGTAGCCAAACAGCGGTGTAGAAACAAGAAACGAGCGAACAGATATACCGTGCACGATGTTCAAGCTGTTTGATGCTACGAATTCAAAATCTCAGACTATTAATTTGCTACATTTTCAGTTTATTCATAAATTCAAATACTTTTGTAATATTGTTAGGATTTAAGTCCTAAGTCATTTTAATGTGTGTAATGCATTTTTATAAGGATAACTCTTCTTTTGTCAAGCATAAGCGAATAAAAAATACATTTCATATATATTTTCACACCATTTTTCGTCGGGACACGCATTACTTTGGCGAAAATGATGTGTGGTGAAACATTGAGGAATTGTAAATTGGAACACATTACGTTTCCCGGACGTCTATTGAGACATTCAGGAAATGTCACGTTTCCTAATTTGCATTACCCAACTTCACCACAAATCATTTTCGCCAAGGTGGCCACCCAAAAGCTACCTCGTTACCAGCATTCTACTGAAATATTGCTCGAAGATTGCCTGAATATTGCTAGCATTTAGCTTGAATTATTGAGACAAGTTTGCTTCAATTATGCTGGCAATGGGCTCGATATTTGTCGACTTTTGCGCCCACACTATTGCTCGATTATTGCGGCCACAAATTTGAAGCAACATGGTATGATGATATGCTGCCCGTTTGCTGCGTATTTGTCAACAAATTGCTCTCCGGTTTCTATTAGGGTTAGTGTTAATAAACTGTGTCAAAATCCAGAATTAAATATGTGTAATGCGGGCAAATAGGTAGCAGTCAATTTCCTCAAAGGTAGGAACAACACCTGTTCTTTGTAAACAGAACCCCGTGAAGAAACTACCGCGTGGTAATTCGGAAGTGTTGTTCTTCAAAATTCGAAGTGCAGGCGCATATAAAAGGTAAGTTATACGTTTCTAACAAGATTATTACAAAGGTGGAGGGGGAAAAATAACGGGAATAGCCATCGAAAGACAGGTCAATATTCACGACTTCCTCCATCTCAACTACTGATCACAACTACAGGATCACAACTACAGGAAATTTTTTATTTTGATGTATTAGTTGCTTGAATATAAAGAAATCTATCAGTACTTTGTTTTCAAAATTGCACGCATAAAACAGATGAGATTTAACAACAAAATCATAAGAACAGAAAAATTGGTAGTACGATGCTCAAGCTTAAGTTATATTATATTTGATTATTCACACTTTGTTCACACCAAATGTGCCTGCTTCCTCAAACCCTGTTGTTTCTTTTTCTTCTGCAGAAGGGCGTCTTTGTTCCACTGGCGGCATAGGAAATGCATCCGCATGATTAAAAAAAACTTTACTACTGATTTCGTCAGTTCTGGCCGATGCGCCTCGCACCCTGCAATCTGTGGTACAGCAGCCCCTTCAAGGCGATCCAGGACAAGGAACAAGAAATTTTGCTGTGGCTCGTTATGCCCGTATGTAATACGGTATGTAAACGAATACCGTACTGTAATACGAAAAAAAATGTATGATTATTCAGAAGAAAAAAATGATTTTGGAAAGCAGTAAGGAAATTGAACCAACGACCCCCGCATTACTCCCTGAATACACCCTTATATTTTGAACATGAAATACGCTCTCGATCAAGCCGAGGAAATCTCGGATACTGAGTTCGAATCGAATCGGCCGTGTATGCGGTATTTGCGATCTGATATGTCGGTACCTCAGTTTATAATAGAAATACAGGTTTGTAAACAATAGCTTGACGTGTACCTGATTCTGGGCTGTGAAAAATTGTGGGATATCTTTGCCATCAGCTTTAAGCTGCTTCGTATATTGAGGGTTACCAGAACGGCAGGCTGGTACGAAACAATACGGCATTTTCGAACTCTCCGTCACTAATTGTTGCTAATGAACTGATCTCATTATTCGCTAAGAATGCAGTGGATCAAGGATAGGGATTGTTGAACAAATGAGTAGTGAAAGAAAGAAGATTTCAATTGTTTGTAGCATTTATTTCGGGTACAGAAGTATTCAAAACGTAGGTGGAACCTATGAAAGTACACCTGCATGTTTGACAGCAGATTTATAACCACTGCTTTGGGAATCTAGAAATCAAACATCTGAAAACAATACAAGAATATATCAGCGTGCTCTCATTGTTTGCATTCAACGTAGGTAATAGAATTTACACGATTACATCGGTTAATATAGTTCAAAAGCGTCAAACGCGCCTACTATCGCCATGTATAACCCATGAATCTTACAGCCACCCCGACGAAAGCGCTGTCTGCCGGCCAGACGGAGAGTTATGCCGTTCGGCCCCGGTGTAACATCTGACCGGACCACATACCTCATCCTCATGAAGAATCACTAGAAGTCACTATATCACCACGAACTACGAGAATCCATGATGAGAAACTTGAAATCTAGTAACTTGTCCAGTCTTCTAACGACTAACTAAAATCCCCTATACAAGGAACTTAGATTAAACCGGCTCTATATACGAGACCAACCCGCCTACCTCTGCTGATAAACGGACACGATTTCCCACATACAGAGCCCCAAGATCCCATCTACTCAGGTCCCTCTCAAGCTCCATGTTCCAATGAACTCAAATGTACAAGAGATCGCCTTAACCCACCCAATCAAACCCTTACTCGTTATATGTGAATTCATCCTCAAAACAATCTACCTATATAACCTAGAAGTGTTTCTTTGTGTTCTCAGTTCGTGTCCGTCCGGGGTCCTAACACAACCTCACAATCCCCAATACTCCCACCGAAAAAAAAAAAAAAAAAACCAGCTCGGACAAGTCGAGATCACCAATACCGACTGCTCGACCAAACAACTGCAATATCGGAAAGAAGAAACCACGGAAAACAAGAAACAAAGGCCAAGGAAACGAGTATGCAATTCAGCAACGGAAAGAATAAGAATAAGGTCCAACAAGAGATATCGAGAAGAATTTTGGTACTTGCCTGGCGCGAAGGCGCAATATAGGATATAACCAAGAAGGAGAAAAAAAAAAAACGGACACGATTACAATGATCAATCTTATTTTATAATATTAATACTTTATGATAATGGTAATGGAATATATACATGGGTAATCACATAGATACATATATATTATTATATATATACATATATAAAGGAAAACATAATTATAATTGCTACTATAACTCTAGTATGAAATAATAGCAATATACCGTGACTTTTCGTGGAAGGCGTACACTTCGGGGGTGCCACCTGAAACTCGCTCGGCAAAAGTCCCTAGCCCTAAGTTGGCATCCCTAGCGTTCGGTGTTCGACGTGGTTCGACCATACCCTGTTCAAGCTAACTTGATTCGGTGCGAACTCGAGAATAGCGCGCGTGAAATTTGAAGGTTAAACGCATTTTGTTAAAGGAAGCGGAACGGAAGAACAAGAACGAATTCTGCGAATATTAACCAACAATGTAATTTTGATATTAGGCGCTCTATTCAAGAAAATTAGTGAATCGTCTTAATAAATGGAGTGGCGGGAAAATTGGATCAGGTAAGAAAGTTGATTTAGTCAATTGATCAACAAATTTTATTAAGTAATGTCAGGTTCGACTAGTAATCAATTTATTATGAATCAAGCAATTTTCCAGATGTTTGTATCGTCGAGGCTCATCGAGGGACTTGACTCCGGAAGCCTGTTTCGCTGCGACTTGATTGTATCGTCCAGGCTTATTGAGGAACGTGACTCCGGAGACCTGTTTCCCTGTGGCTGATATTTGTATCGTCGAGGCTTATTGAGGAACTTGACTCCGGAGACCTGTTTCGCTGCAGCTGATTGTATCGTCGAGGCTTATTGAGGAACTTGACTCCGGAGACCTGTTTCGCTGCGGCTGATTGTATCGTTGAGGCTTATTGAGGAACTTGACTCCGGAAGCCTGTTTCGCTGCGGCTGATTGTATCGTCCAGGCTCATCGAGGGATTTGACTCCGGAGACCTGCTTCGCTGCGGCTGATTGTATCGTCGAGGCTTATCGAGGGCCTTGGATTCAAAAACTTGCTTCGGCTTGATTGTATCGTCGAGGCTTATTGAGGAACTTGACTACGGAAGCCTGGTCCGCTGCGCCTTGATTGTATCGTCGAGGCTTATTGAGGAACTTGACTCCGGAGACCTGCTTCGCTGCGGCTGATTGTATCGTCGAGGCTCATCGAGGGACTGGACTCCGGAAGCCTGCTCCGCTGCGGCTTGATTGTATCGTCGAGGCTCTTCAAAGAACTTGACTCCGGAGACCTGCTTCGCCGCGGCTCATTGTATCGTCGAGGCTCTTGGAAGAACTTGACTCCGGAAGCCTGCTTCGCCGCGGCTGATTGTATCGTCGAGGCTTATTGAGGAACTTGACTCCAGAAACCTGCTTCGCTGCGGCTTGATTGTATCGTCGAGCACGTTGAGGCATCAAATATTAACACGATTTACTAATTTTCTTGAATAGAGCACTTAATAAAAAAAAACTACATTGTTGGTTAATATTCGCAGAATAATTCCTGCACGAGCAGAATTCGTTGTTCTTGTTTTTCCGTTCCGCTCCGTTTGACAAAATGCGTTTAACCTTTAAATTTTACGCGCGCTATTCTCGAGTTCGAACCGAATCAAGTTAGCTTGAACAGGGTATGGTCGAACCACGTCGAACACCGAACGCTACCCTAGCGGATTCATTTACACCGTTATTTTTGGTGTAATTTTGGTGTGTTTTCAGGTGTGGTTTCAGGGTGGTATGATTTCGGTGTTATTTTGGTAAAATACCAATTTGCCACCAATATTACACCAAAACTACACGGTGTAACTGCTCGGTTTCCACACCATTTTTACACCGAGCTTACACCCACCCATTTTACACCTATATTACACCGATCTTACACCCACCCATTTTACACCCATTTTACACCGATTTTACACCCACCAGTTTTACACCGATTTTACACCCTCCCATTTTACACCGATCTTACACCGATTTTACACCCACCCATTTTACACCGATTTTACGCCAATTGCACACCTTATCTATTCGGATCGGAGTGTACCAACTTCTTTGAAGAAACTGTCAATCACAATCATATCAAAGCTTATGAACCTAAAACTTGCGTGTATTACTAAGAAGTACTGTAGCCCAGACGGTAGCGTGACTGCTTGGAAATTCGAAGGACCGTGGTTCGATCCCGATTCAGGAATCTCTTTTTTTTCCAAAATCCGTTCTGTGTGAAATGGATGTAAAATCGGTGTAAAATGGGTGGGTCTAAAATCGTTGTAAATTCGGTGTAAAATGGGTGGGTGTAAGATTGGTGTAAAATAGGTGTAAAATTGGTAAGGTGTAAAATCGGTGTAAAAAAGGTGTGGAAAACGAGCAGCTACACCGTGTTGTTTTGGTGTAATTTTGGTGGCAAATTGGTATTTTACCAAAATTACACCAATATTACACCAAAATAAACCGTGTTCTTTCGGTGTAATTTAGGTGTGGTCCGATTTGCTAGGGTAGGGATGCCAGGGATGCCAACTTAGGGCTAGGGACTTTTGCCGAGAGAGTTTCAGGTGGCACCCCCGAAGTGTACGCCTTCCACGAAATGTCACGGTATACGTGGTTGAGTCGAGTTTTTCATTATTGTAACCAGTTCAAGTTATTATTTAATAAATACAATTTTAATCTCAAACCAACTTCGAGTAACCTTAATTCGAGAAAACCCTCTAAAAAACCCTTGCTGAGATCCGGAGCCTAGCAGCCGCAACCGCTGTATCAGCCCCGTCAACGCGGACCATCCATACGAGAACAAGGTAACACACATATTAATTAATCCTTTAATAAATCCTTCCTGTCCTACGAACGATAATCCAACGGACTGCCCTACTACACAGACTGTAACATCCACGGACGATAACGTAGAAATCAACCCCATTCAGTGTATTTCAATACTTTATCGGTACTTGAGCACCCTGCACTACTGATCTGTAGGACTAGCCACTAGTAACATTAAAACTCTAGGGAGTAATTCCTGGGGTCTTTTGTCAACAACGGTTGGGACGTTACGGTTGAGTCAAGCCACTGATCTCTATTGAGGATTTTCTCAAAGAACGATAGAGTGACCACTAGGTAAGCGCTAGTGTCGAATCTAGGGAATATTTGAATTTCGAGTTTCAATAGCACAAAATCTAATATATATCTGAGTTTTTAACGAGTACCATCGAAATAATTTCATCGAACTCTACGATTCCTGACAATATCAACAATAAACACGACAAAAAGTGTTTTGTTTGTCCCTACCGGCGACACTAGCGCTTACCTAAGGAACTGCGATTGAGAAAATGGTCTGATCTCTATTATACACTGGATGGCGGACTGCGCCCGTCGAGTGAAGCCAATTGAACAGCGCCATTTGCTGGTTCCCTATTTACAGCGGGCAGTTTAAATTGAAAACAGATTCACGGGCGCCCGTGCGCTGATGAATGGGAGCGCGGATTTCGCTTTCCGCCTCATTTATTTTTATAACCCGTTTTTACTCAAAATACGAGTAATTCGTACTCTACAACTTTTCGGAGCCGATAGGACCATAATTATCAAATAAGTTTTTTTTTAAATATGCAAAAAAAAATATAAGAAAAATTGGTTCCACTTTTTAATATGTTCCAAAATGATGGTGTGGGAACAAAGTATTTTTGAGAATTTTTTCAAAATTTTCAAAAATGTCTATCTGTTTGGAGTTTTGAAAATACGTAAAACATTAACGGCTATTTAAAAAAATCTGAAAAAATTTCAAAGTGTTTTTGAAAGTGAGGGCAACCATAGAAAAAATTATGAAACAAATCAAAAATGGTGAGGGAAAATCATTGGTCGAGTTGGCATGGAATGCCTCATATATTGAATCCGAGACCTCTATACATATATGTATTCGATGTATCGATGGATAACGAATCCGATACATTGATTTATATCGATATCGAATCCGATACATTGATATACATATTGGGCATTCTACGCCAACTCGACCAGTGTTAAACCCCGACGATCTCAAAATCATTCCATGTTTTTTTCTAACATTCTCCCCAGTAAAAACGCGTCTGATTTTTTTTTTCGATTTTCCGATCAAATCGTTAATTTGTTATAAATTTTTGAAGTTGATTGAGAATGCCCCTTTTCAAAAATCTGAAACAATTCTCAAAAATCCAGTCAGGGTATAACACTGGACAAGTTGACGTGGAATGCCCCATATGTATCATATGGATATATCCGAGGATATATCGAAATCGATAAAAATTTAATATTACTAATGTATATCAAAAAATGTTGTAGACTCGAGTCTACAACATTTTTTGATATAGGTATAACACAATTTCAACTTCACGAATTTAACAAAAATCTATATGACTTTCTACATGAATAGATAAAAAAATGACCACAAATATGTATAAACACCGAACGGGGGGTTGGCGCGCGAAGCGCGCAGGGGGGCGTAGCCCCCCTAGTATATACCGTGAGTAACCCTGGATACCGAACACTCGGTTTAGCAGAAATGACGGCGGCGTGAGCGTAGACAGCCAGTGGTTCTCGGTGTTTGGACCCGCACAGAGAGGGTTTCCAGATATGCCTCGTTCAAGCTAACTTGGTTTTGTTTCAACGCGCCGAAACGCGCGATTCAAATTTTGTGGTTAGATTGAGATTAAGTGCAATTGATTACATTTCCATTATAAATTACAATTGTAATTCACAACAATAATAAATTACAATTGTAATTGCAACAATAATAAATTACAATTGTCAGTTATTATTGTTATAAATGCCAATTACAATTGTTGGTACAACAATAATGAATTACATTTATAACAATAATGAATTGCAATTGTAATTGAGTAATTACAAATTCGCTCGACACTGATTGAGAGTATTATAGGAAATGTTCTGATGTTTATGAACCATTAAAAATGATCAATGACACTGAATTCTTTCGCCTTGGTTCTACCGAGACTAGATTCTTCGCCTGAGGTCTAAGGAGACTAGATTCTTCGACTCAAGTCGACGGAGGGTGACTTCTTCTTTGACGGAGACTAAATTCTTCGCCTTGAGTCTCCGGAGAGTGAATTCTCTGACGACGCCTTGGGTATACGGAGACTAGATTCTTCGCCTTAGGTCTACCGAGACTAGATTCTTCGCCTTGAGTCTCCGGAGAGTGAATTCTCTGGCAACGCCTTGGTTCTACCGAGACTAGATTCTTCGCCTTAGGTCTACCGAGACTAGATTCTTCGCCTTAGGTCTACGGAGACTAGATTCTTCGTCTCAAGCCGACGGAGGGTGACTTTTTCTCTGACGCAGACTAGATTCTTCGCCTCGAGTCTCCGGAGAGTGCATTCTCTAACGACGCATTGGGTCTACGGAGACTAGATTCTTCGCCTTAGATCTACGAAGAATCTAGTCTCCGTAGACCTGAGGCAAAGAACCAAGGCGTTGTCAGAGAAAGTGCTCTCCGGAGACTCAAGGCGAAGAATCTAGTCTCCGTCAGAGAAAAAGTCACCCTCCGTCGGCTTGAGACGAAGAATCTAGTCTTCGTAGACCCAAGGCGTCGTCAGAGAATTCGCTCTCCGGAGACTCAAGGCGAAGAATCTAGTCTCCGTCAGAGAAAAAGTCACCCTCCGTCGGCTTGAGACGAAGAATCTAGTCTCCGTAGACCCAAGGCGTCGCCAGAGAATTCACTTTCCGTTGGCTTGAGGCGCAGAATCTGGTCTGCGTCCACCCAAAGCGTCGACGGAGAATTCACTCGCGGTAGACTCAAGGCGAAGAATCTAGTCTCGGTAGAACCAAGGCGAAAGAATTCAGTCTCTCTGATCATTTTTGATGGTTCATAAACATCAGAACATTTTTCCTCCAGTGTTGAGCATACAATTGTAATTCATTATTGTTATAAATGTAATTTATTATTGTTGTAAAATACAATTACAATTGTAATTTATTATTGTTGAATGTAATGAATTACACTACGTAATTTGCAGCTGCCCAACACTGCTCTTAACCTCAATCTAACCAAAAAATTTGAATCGCGCGTTTCGGCGCGTTGAAACAAAACCAAGTTAGCTTGAACGAGGCATATCTGGAATCCCTCTCTGTGCGGGTCCGAACACCGAGATCCACTGGCTGTCTACGCTCACGCCGCCGCCATTTCTGCTAAGCCGAGTGTTCGGTATCCAGGGTTACTCACGGTATATATATACCCTGATAGAAAAAGTTGCTCACGCACGGACTGCAATCAGAATGCAGCACTCAAATTGAAGCATTTCACTGGCAAATTTGCAGCATTCGGATTGAAGTGCTCAAGATGCCAGATTAAACCATCGGTTTAATTTGACATTTTGAACTTATCAAAAGTGATTCAATTATACAACACTCAGGCTGAAGCATTTTGCTGGCAAATTTGCAGCACCAATATTGGTGTATTTCTGGTGCTAAATTTAATCTGTCATCGCACACGTGGCAATAATACGGCAATAGTGTGGCAATAACGCGGCAACAGCGTAGCAATAGTGGAGCATTTGTAACATCTAACCGGACCACAAACCACATCCTCATGAAGAATTACTAGAAGTCACTATATCACCACGAACTACGAGAATCCATGATGAGAAACTTGAAATCTAGTAACTTGTCCAGTCTTCTAACGACTAACTAGAATCCCCTATACAAGGAACTCAGATTAAACCGGCTCTATATACGAGACGAACCCGCCTACCTCTGCTGATAAATGAACACGATTATAATGATCATTCTTACCTTATAAAATTAATACTTTATGATGAAAACATATATATTATTACTATCATTATTTAAATATATACAGCATATACATATTATGGGACAAAGGGAAATACAATTATGAGATACTATCATATCTCTATAGTAACGATATCCTTCAAATGGATAGCTAATTAAAAAGCATAACGTAACTATAATTCTAATTACGACTGTTACATTTTGTTAATATAAATTCATATAGAAACACTATAACAATAGAACAACACGTATACGGCTACAGGAGGCCGATGCCCCGCGCCGGAGACACTCACAGATAAGCCTCGAAGAAAGAAAAAAACAGGGACGTTCAAACAACCACGTGCAAGGGTCATAAATACTTCAGCATGGAATGCGCAGACATACCATAGAAAAAACGCCTAAACACGATCAATAAGCCTAATCAATAGAATATACGGATGCATATACATATATGCTAATCAGCAACGCGCTCAAAGATACCTACATAAATTGATGAAGTAATTAATAAATGGCTACAAATAAGTAATCAGCTATATTACATATACACGCATATATGCATCCGTAAATACCGACCGATTATAATAACCAACGTAGCCGTATAAATTAGTAAACCCACGCATAATTATAATCAACCAATTTCTAATTAAGTATTAATCAACCGTCCAGATTCCTCTATGTACACACAGATACATGCATATACATATACCTATATATATATATGCACGTATATAAAACGTTGCAACCACATTTAATTATATTCAAATCCGTACCAAAACAATACTGGACAGTTGAATAATCATTGGACATATATATTATATCCCTATTATAGTAATCATTTAATAAATGTATGAATCATTCGACACGTGTATGAACCCAGCGAATGAGGCCATACAGGAAACGAGTAGAAAACTCAGGAATGCGCTAGGCATCCACAGCTATGCTAGATACCAAGAATAAGGGGAGTTGAGCGACAGGAAGACGGGGTCGCGGAGGGTGACAGCTCGTCTTCGTTATCGCACCAACGTGGACCAATCACGTTCATCTACTCCCACTTGAAACGCCTCAAAATGGCCTATATAAACCGTGAACAAGCAGGAGCAGCATCTCACAATCTCACACTCTCACAATCTCATCTCATATCTCATTCTCATTATCTCACTTCTTCCATTATTTTTGGAGTTCTCTCTGTACCTTTCACGTCGAGCATAGCATATAACCTAAGTATTGTCTTTGTAATATTTCGAATCCAAATAAACATTATTAAAATTATAAACAAAGTCAAAGTAACTTTAATTCGAGAGAACCCTCTAAAACCCTTGCTGAGATCCGGAGCCTAACAGCCGCAACCGCTGTATCACCCCGTCAACGCCGACCATCCATACGAGAACAAGGTAACACACATATTAATTAATCCTTTAATAATCCTTCCTGTCCTACGGACGATAATCCAACAGACTGCCCTACTACCCAGACTGTAACATATCCACGGACGATAACGTAGAAATCAACCCCAATTCAGTGTATTTCAATACTTTATCGGTACTTGAGCACCCTGAACTACTGATCTGTAGGACTAGCCACTAGTAACATTAAACTCTAGGGAGTAATTCCTGGGGTCTTTTGTGAACAACGGTTGGGACGTTACAGATAATTTTGGTGCATCGGAATCCGGGACTCTCAAACGTCGAATATCGCGAATAACTTTCTGTGACGCGATGACGACCGAATGAATGGGGAAGATTACACGTCAAGTCTATAAAAAAAATTTTTTCAATTCTAACTTCACGAGACACAGCCACAAGCCGCTGAAGAAAAAAATTCAATAAACAAAATTTTTTCTTACGAATATTGTATTCAAGAAATTAAATGCAGACTTCAGAATTTCGTCAAACTAACGGGATCGATCCAGTAGATATTCGCATAACCCTAGCTAATGATCCTAGCGTAGCCACAACGCGCGAATTAACACAAAATCTACGAACAATAATCATTCTTTGGGTAGCTTTTTTCACCTTATCCATATTCCTCGCGTACATAATTCTCAGCACACTCATGAAAATGCAATAAATAAAATGTTCACTAAATCAAAACACGCGTAACAAATGAACCCAGACCAAGTGTCAACGAACTTAAGCGATTCATTTTCAAAATTAACCATTCAGCAACAAGAAGAATTGCTCACTTCGGACGAATCCAGTCCAGAATCAAAAACAAAATCAAAAGAATCACACCGCGTAACTAGACACAATACTCGAACATTTGGAACTCAATTATTTGAGGGAACCCTAGAAGACGTAAAAGCATTACAAAAAATCCAACGTCAGCAAAAGAAGGAACAATTAGAGGCTGCTAATTCACAAAAAACCACAAACTCCATTAAAATGACTAACCCCAATGATAATACGAATGCAGGGTCATCCACGGCCACGGGCGGAAATTCCGACCCAACAAATAGAACCGTGCAATTTAGTCCACATACATCCATTTCCGTTAAAGACGCGCTAATCGTTGTCCCAACGTTCGACGGGACACCTTTTCAAGTTAGAGACTTCGTACAGGGATGCGAAGACGCAAAGGAAATGCTACCACCAGAAATAGAACGTAATCTCACGAGAATAATTAGAAGCAAAATAATAGGCCCAGCAAAACGTGCAATCGAAAAAGAAACTTTTAATACAATCCAGGAACTAACTGCGCGAATTAACGAATTGTACGGAACAGCTAAATCAGTAAATCAATGTCAGGGAGAATTAGGAAAACTATATCAACGTAAAAACGAAGATGTCATTACATTCGCCGCGAGAATACGTGAGGCTATGTCAAATATCGTACAAGCCTTTATCCAAGAACGACGCACAGGTAATTTAGAAATGTTCGAACAGCAAACCGAAGCCGACGGCAAAAAGACCTTTTTGCTCGGTCTCAAACCAGAACTCGACGGTAAAGTCAATAACGTTCTAGGAACGCTTAAAGATCTAGTGAATGAAGCGCGAAAAATCGAAAAACAAGAGGAAATAAAATCAAATCTCAGACGAGGAGATCAAAGTAACAACGTGCGAGAAGCTAGCCTTAACTACACGCGAAGCCAAACTCAAGAATGTTCAATTTGCAAGAGAAGAAATCACACCGCGCAATACTGTAATTTTCGAAATCATCCTAATCAATACCCGCGAGGAGTACAAAACAATTATTATCCAAGAAATCAGCAACAAAACCAAGTTCACTTCAGTCAAAGGGACAACCAATATTCAAACGCGCCGCGCAATTACCAAAACAATTATCGATCGCGAATCGATCCTAACTACGGTAATAACTATCAATTACGGAATAATAATTTCAATAACGGAAATCGGTACTCACAGCAGCAGTTACCGAACCGACAAAACCCTCGAGAAATTCAATATCGAAATCCGGCACGAGACCGATCATACGATACAAACCGAGACGATCGTTACGGAGGATATCAAACGCAAGATCGTTTCAGTTACCAAGAGAATCCGCGAAATCCGCCGCGAGAACAGAACCGAGTAGAAGAACGCGAACAGTGCCGTTTCTGTCAAAGTTGGGGGCACAGCATTGACGAATGCCGTAAAAGAGAAAAATATAACCAATACCGAGAACAAACGGCGGTCAATCAAGTAGCATTTTCGGGAAACGGGGAAGGCCGCTCGAGACCGGGTGCGAATTCGGGGGCCACCCCAAGACCCAACCGCGCCCTGACAATAATCGAAAGCGAACCGATAGAATCCGAGGTATAAATATTAATCCTGAGGTCCAGAAAATAAAACCCTCAGACGAAATTAAAAACCGCGAAATGAAAAATAATATTGATAAAAATGACAAGATAATTAAAGAAAGACAAGACAATGTTCCTGAGGTCCAAAAAATAAAACCCTCAGACGAAATTAAAAACCGCGAAATGAAAAATAATATTGATAAAAATGACAAGATAATTAAAGAAAGACAAGACAATGTTCCTGAGGTCCAAAAAATAAAACCCTCAGACGAAATTAAAAACCGCGAAATGAAAAATAATATTGATAAAAATGACAAATTAATTAAAGAAAGACAAGACAATATTCCTGAGGTCCAGAAAATAAAACCCTCAGACGAAATTAGAAACCGCGAAATAAAAAATAATATTGATGAAAATAATGAATACGACGAAGAAAGACAAGACAAATATATCGCGAAACTATTAAACATGATCAGCGGTCATCATGTAAAAACGATTCCAGTAATCAGGGTAGACACGAACGAATTTAAATTTCCAAGCACCCTAATGCTAGATACGGGATCCGATTTAAACCTCATAAAAAAGAATTGTTTAAATCCAGAAATCGAAATAAATGAAGATAAAAAATATAAACTAAACGGGATCGCGCCCACAAGCATCGCAACCATGGGACAAGTACCCATCGAGATAGAAGGTACACCGAGCAATTTTCACATAATTCCGGAAGATTTACCAATCAAGCAACACGGTATAATAGGAACGGAATTCTTTCGCGAAAACGACGCAGAAATTGATTTCAAAGAGCAATGTTTAAAATTCGGTACAACGTGCATTCCATTTGTTAATCAACACAGGGATCCGACCCTGACAGGTGAAACGCAGGATGGCAACTGCGACGATGAATTTACAGATGTACAATCTAGTTTATCGAATTCGGATTTTGAACCTAACGTTTATAACGATCGCGAGGACTCTGGAAGTGCACATCCGGAGGAAGGAATCACTACGATTCCGCCCAGAACTCGTGTAAGCGTGTGTGTTAATCTCGAAGACACCAATTTGTCAGAAGGATATCTGCCGCGCATAGACGCAGGCCACGGTGTTTACTTAGGAAACGCATTCGTAACTAACCGAGAAAATAAAGCATATCTTTACGCAATCAATACGTCCAACGAAGAGATAAAAATAAAAATCCCGATCCAAAAATTACAAGAAGTAATTAAATCTCGAAAACCTTCGATGACCGAAGTAAGTCGAACCGATCGGTTTAATCAATCAGAGCAATCGGAGCTATTGAATCAAATAAATTCAGAAGATGAAATTGAAACAAATGAACTAAATCGAAATGAAGTTAATCAAAGAAATCAAATCGAAACGAATCTATTAAAAATGAATGAAACAAACCGCGGAATAAAACTAAAAATGAACGAGGAAAAAGAAAATCAAATTGATGAAATAAATCGAAAAATCGAAGCCAAAATAGGCCAAACAAATACGAAGAATAAAAGAAAAATAAATCGAAAGCATATGAATAAAAATACAAGTATTAGAAAGCAAAAATTCAAGAAAAATTCGAATCGCGCGAATAAAAAATCAAAAATCAGCAAACAAAAAGAATGTTTAGCTCAAAGTAATAAAGCAACTAATGAACCGTCAGAGGACGAAGTAAAATTATTAAATATAATCGAAGTAAATGACGAAATTCAAAATGACGAAGGATATATCGATATACCGATAAACGAAAGAATAGTTGAATCAAATTCAAGCGTGTTAACCACAACACAAGATTCCAATGTAAATTCCAGAACTAGATCGGAGGTTTTGGAGTCCCTTCTGCGATTAAACCATTTGAACGCGGAAGAGACGCGATACATAAAAGAATTAATACACGATAACGCCGATATTTTTCACATACCAGGCGAACTTTTAGGAAGCACTACGGTAATAAAACATAAAATTGTAACAATAGATGAACGACCTATCAATACTAAACAATATAGATACCCACAGATTCATAAAGATGAAATACAAAAACAGGTGACGGAACTATTAAAGTCAGATATAATTCAGCCTTCAGCTTCACCATACAATTCACCATTGTGGATAGTGCCTAAGAAAGAAGACTCTATGGGTAATAAGAGATGGCGAATGGTCATAGATTATAGATCTCTAAACGAAAAAACTTTAGGAGACGCGTATCCGCTACCTAATATCACGGATATCTTAGATCAATTAGGAGGAGCAAAATATTTTTCAATATTCGATCTAGCATCAGGTTTTCACCAGATCGAAATGGATGAAAATGATAAGGGTAAAACAGCTTTCACAACACCCTACGGTCACTACGAATTTAATAGAATGCCTTTTGGTTTAAAAAATGCACCCGCTACGTTCCAACGATTAATGGATCAAGTATTAACGGGTTTACAAGGAATAGAAATGTTCGTATACTTAGACGATATAGTATTGTACGCAAAATCTCTAGAGGAACACAAGGAAAAATTTGTCAACCTGACGAATCGTTTGAGAAAAGCAAATTTACGGTTACAGCCAGATAAGTGCGAATTCCTTAGGAAAGAAGTAGGATACCTCGGCCATATTATCGGAGCCGACGGAGTTCGACCAGATCCGAAAAAACTCGAAGCAGTTAGACAATTTCCCATACCTAAAAATCCCAAAAATATAAAACAATTTTTAGGCTTAGCAGGATATTATCGTCGATTTATCAAAGACTTTTCAAAAATAGCCAAACCACTTTCCAATTTATTAAAAACAGACATAACTTTTACTTGGTCAACCGAACAGCAACAAAGCTTTGACAAATTGAAAGAATTATTATGCAGTCAACCTATACTTCAATACCCAGATTATAAAAAACCATTTATCGTAACTACCGACGCGTCTAATTTTGCTATTGGAGGAATACTTAGCCAAGGAGAAATCGGAAAAGATTTACCGATCGCGTATATATCTCGAGTCTTGAACGAAGCGGAAATGAAGTACTCCGTAACTGAAAAAGAATTACTCGCGATAGTGTATAGCGTACAATATTTTAGATCTTATTTGTACGGGACTAAATTCACATTAGTAACCGATCATAAACCTTTAGCTTGGCTCCACTCAATGAAAGATCCTGGCTCGAAACTATTTCGTTGGAAACTAAAACTTAGCGAATATGATTACACGATAATCTACAAAGCAGGTAAAACGAACGTAAACGCAGACGCGCTATCCAGGAACCCAGTAGATGCACACTTGTGCATAATACATAGAGATTATGACGAGGACTCGTCCGAAGACGAGGGACCGATAGTTGTCACAACCAAAGCCGATGTACATACAAGCGATAAGATTACCAAGACCGGGCAACTTGTTGAAGACCCCGACGAAATCCTCGAGCACCCGGATGAAACCGCGCAAATAGAAGCAACCGACAACGATCAGATTAACGAACCTCTTGTAATCGGTACCCAAGAACCTGCTATCGAAGAAGATTTACCACGTGCGACCATAGAAGACCTTTTGAACACCTCAAACGTCATAAATATTCGAGATAATATAGGGACAAAGAAAGGTGCAATAGCATGGTTCGCCCTCGAAGACGGCACACCCATAGACTCGGGAGGAAAAATATTAGCATATAAAAATAGAGCTATACAATTGAGTAAAAAGAATAATTTTAAAAGAGGTGAGACTTGGTATAGAAAGAGAAAATCTAGAAAACAGTTTGTAATCATATTGGGGGAAGACGGAGATCAATTGTCTCAATTTATATCAGCCTTGCGAGAACTCAAAGTTCTCATGACGCAAACCAACGTCACACTTCTATATATCTCAGAGACCAAAGAAGGAATTAAGAATTTGCAATGGAAAGATATCCTTGACCACATACGAATAATATTCACTGATACCCCAGTAAAAATTTTAATATGCACCAATCAAATAATAGAACCGTGCATCGCGGACCGACCGATAATATTAGAGGAAGCTCATGCTTCAGCCCTCGGAGGACATAAGGGGGTTACAAAAACTTACAACCGTATCAAACAAAAATACTATTGGACGAATCTCAAAGAAGAAGTCCAAAAATACATATTGCAATGCGTAAGTTGCCAAAAGAAAAAACTAGTCCGTGTAAAAGTCAAACAACCTATGGTAATAACGGACACATCCACTATAGCTTTCGATAAAATATCTCTAGACATAGTAGGACCACTTCCGACCAGTGAAAAGGGATACTCTTTTCTACTCACAATGCAGGATAATTTAACCAAATACTCGTTAGCAATTCCCCTTAGGAGAGCCACCGCGCAAGAAATCGCGGAAGCCTTCGTTAAGAAGTTTATTTGTCAATTTGGTACACCTAGAGCCGTGTTAACAGACCAAGGACAAGCATTTATCGGAAATCTTATGAAATTAGTCGCAAAATATTTCAAAATCAAGCAATTTAAGACAACAGCTTTTCACCCGCAATCCAACGGTTCCTTAGAGAGATCTCATCACGTGTTAGTAGAATATTTGAAGCACTTCATAAAGAACAGAAATGATTGGGATAATCTAATCGAACTAGCCATGTTTTCATACAATACCAGCACTCACGAATCGACCAAATATACACCTTACGAACTGGTATACGGACGAATAGCACGTGTACCCTCGAGTCAAACGCCAGTTGACGGCACCCTCAGAGAATACAGCGAATATATTTCCGAACTTTTAGATGCAATGCATAGCATACGGGCACACGCGAGAGAAAATTTGATAAACTCAAAATTAAAAAACAAAAAGTATTACGATCGCAAAGTAAATCCAATGCAAGTAAAAGAGGGAGAACAGGTATTCACCATAAAAGAAAAGGAAGGTAAATTCGGAGATCATTATAACGGACCTTACAGAGTAACCGAAGTTCTTAGCGACTGTAACATCAAAATACAAGGCGAGAAAGGAAAACCTAAAATCGTGCATTTAAATAGAACCAAACTAGCTCATTTACCGACAAATCCAAACGAAATTAATAAAACCGAAACGCAAGTTCGTAATTTCACTCCTACAACAGATAACGCGATTACCAACGACGTTGAATTCAACTCAGAAAACAGTTTCAACGATGTCAAAATCACTGGTAACGTCGATGAAAATGCAATTCCCAGCACATCGACTCAAACAAACGCCAATCGAAAGTTCAGTACGAATCAGGAAATTACACCTTCAGAGATCAATAAGCCAAGAACATACAGTAGAGTAAAACAATTAAGATTCGGACCTAAGATCGAAGAATTAACGGGAGACATACTTAACACAACGCTAGACACAGCCTTAGCTATACCTATACCCGCAGATTTAAAAATGACCGGTAAACTCGCGAAATTTGAAGAGAAATTTGGAAAATTACCAGAGATCGGAGTACGACTTGAACCTGGAAAAGTAATTTTGTTACAAACAAGCCAGAAAAGATACGTTTTCTATTTAGTGACAAGAGAAGCGCATTATTCTAAACCAACGTATAAACACGTTCTCGAAGCATTAACAAATTGTCACGAACGGTGCAAAGACCACGGTATCACAAAAATAGCAATGACCAAATTAGATTGCGACGCAGGATACCTCGAATGGAAAACAATACGGCAATTAATTTTCAAAGTTTTTTCTGAAAATATCGAAATTAGCATTTACGATGAACCCCCCGCAGCGACGGTAGCTTTAGCGGAGGTATTCGACGATCACAATGAACAACCCACTATTAGAGTATTAGTTTTAGGAGTCTTCGTAAACGCACTAATCGATACAGGGTCTCAACTAACAATTATAGATAAAAATACTCTAGAGAATATAGAAAAACAGGTACCCAAACCAGCACTAAGAGTGAAGAGTCCAGACGTAGGAATCAGAATGGCGACACGGGACAGTATTCAAATTTCAAATCAAAGAATCTTACTAACGATACATGTTGCCAGAACAGCGATATCACAGCACGCTGTAGTCATACCAAATTTGTCAACTCCACTCATATTAGGACTAGATTTTCTAGACAAAACGGACTCACAAGTAGATCTCAAAAACGATCAATTAATCCTTGGAAAACCAAGAGTAGTAATACCCTTCATAGACAATGGAAGGAAAGATCAAAGAATAGAGCGAGACAATCGAATCAAGATAACAGAGATAACAGACGATCTATTCAACGCACCACCTGATATTCCATTGGCACATTGCGTAGCGAAAGATCTCAGAATGAACGCAGGAATCGCCTTGCAATTCAAAAAGAAATTCAATTACATAGAAGAATTGAGAATTCAACAACCCGAAGTAGGTGACACATTAATTCTCAGAAAAGAACGCGTAATATTTTATTTAATAACGAAAACATATAGCGATGAAAAACCGACTTACGAAACGCTAAGAATATGTTTGGAAAATCTTTATGATCAATGTAATAAGTTGGGAATAAGAGAATTAGCAATTCCTGAATTAGGATGCGGATTAGATGATTTAAATTGGAATACAGTTAAAGATCTTATTAAAAGAATATTCCCGAATTATTTCAAAATACATGTTTATAAATTGCCAAAACCGCATTAAGAAAAAATGGAATAATCTCCAATACACAAATTTTCAAATGAACTTTCAAACGTAAAATCAAAATAGTTTATTTTAGAGGTTCAAAAATTAAAAGAAAATAATAACTGTTAATGATATACTTACAATCCTACAACTTGAACTAGCTGAAAAACAGGTCTAGAGCAAATAAACCAAATACATAAGACACACAGTAAACAAATCAAATTACATGCCTGATTCAGCCTAGTAAAATAATTTTAAGTAGAATAAGTATTCTAACGTATAGATATAAAATTTGCTTCTTAATTACAAAAACTGTTTATATCCATTATGTAACTGTCCAATCAAAATCCATCGTATCTATACATGTAACGATATAGAATAATTACAATTAAGAACTATATGTTAAATTTATGAAACAAATCATGTCAAACGAATAATTCACAACCGAAGTATCACACATTAGAATGTATGAAAAGTCCAAAACTCAATCAAAATCAACAGAGGAAGGTATTACCAGTATAAAATCATTGACGAACATAGAGTAGAATCATTTTATTTTTCATGAAGGGAAAAACCCTAAAAATATATCTCAAATTACTCATCATATGGAAAAATCATGTGGACAACTGACGCACTGACCGAATATTACTGCGAACCTCCGCAAACGAAGTAATTATCTACATCGTGAAATGCATACCCGTCGAAGTCAAGATCAGAAGAACAAAAGAATGTTACCAGGAGCTTCCGATCTATAAAGGAAATGAAACGATGTTCCTGACACCGAAAAGCCACATACTACTTAGAACAGGTATTCAAGTAGAATGTAATCTTTTATACCACCTATGTACAATCTCGGAGAAAAATGGTACAAACTGCTACCCCATCTCACCGAAGCGGTACAACCAGGCACGCTGGAACCTATGACACTACCTTCTTGGACATACGTACATCCTGGCAATCTAGCAACCAGCGGAACCTATCTTGCTGAAGATCTGGATAGACTCAGGAGCCACATCATGTTCGCCGCAGAAAGAACTGGTTACTAAACGACGTAGCTAGAGGAATATCGGGACACAACATTGCAAACGAGAACCTGTCAATTACACAATTCCTGAACGAAGAATCCTTACGAAGAATAGTCGACTCCACTTGGAACAAAATGTGGGGATGGTTCACCAATTTCGGAATAACCAGCGCCGGACTATTGGGAATATGCATCGTATTCAAATTACTCAAATTTGTTTTTGACACAATACTGCATGGATACGCCTTAAAAGCAACTTATGGATGGAGCATAAAATTGCTAGGAGCTTTTTGGGATTCATTAACAAACGTGCTACTACACATGGCGAAATCAACGGACGACGCAGAAGAACCAGGACCGACTACGGAGGGACCACAGGAACCAACAGCACCGAAAGAAATAGAAATCATCAAACATCAACCAATCTACCCAGATTTGGTGGCTCACACGACATCTATACCTCATTACAACACACCAAGAACACCTACGAGAACTATACCTCATTACGACGCACCTGATTACGACGTACCAACTCCTGAAGTCAGGAGCGTATCAACGAGCACCGCGCCGAAACCAGAATGAAAATGGAATTTCATGCGGAATGCCGAGCACAAAGCTCGACATTCGCAAATAAGGGGGGAAGTGTAACATCTAACCGGACCACAAACCACATCCTCATGAAGAATTACTAGAAGTCACTATATCACCACGAACTACGAGAATCCATGATGAGAAACTTGAAATCTAGTAACTTGTCCAGTCTTCTAACGACTAACTAGAATCCCCTATACAAGGAACTCAGATTAAACCGGCTCTATATACGAGACGAACCCGCCTACCTCTGCTGATAAATGAACACGATTATAATGATCATTCTTACCTTATAAAATTAATACTTTATGATGAAAACATATATATTATTACTATCATTATTTAAATATATACAGCATATACATATTATGGGACAAAGGGAAATACAATTATGAGATACTATCATATCTCTATAGTAACGATATCCTTCAAATGGATAGCTAATTAAAAAGCATAACGTAACTATAATTCTAATTACGACTGTTACATTTTGTTAATATAAATTCATATAGAAACACTATAACAATAGAACAACACGTATACGGCTACAGGAGGCCGATGCCCCGCGCCGGAGACACTCACAGATAAGCCTCGAAGAAAGAAAAAAACAGGGACGTTCAAACAACCACGTGCAAGGGTCATAAATACTTCAGCATGGAATGCGCAGACATACCATAGAAAAAACGCCTAAACACGATCAATAAGCCTAATCAATAGAATATACGGATGCATATACATATATGCTAATCAGCAACGCGCTCAAAGATACCTACATAAATTGATGAAGTAATTAATAAATGGCTACAAATAAGTAATCAGCTATATTACATATACACGCATATATGCATCCGTAAATACCGACCGATTATAATAACCAACGTAGCCGTATAAATTAGTAAACCCACGCATAATTATAATCAACCAATTTCTAATTAAGTATTAATCAACCGTCCAGATTCCTCTATGTACACACAGATACATGCATATACATATACCTATATATATATATGCACGTATATAAAACGTTGCAACCACATTTAATTATATTCAAATCCGTACCAAAACAATACTGGACAGTTGAATAATCATTGGACATATATATTATATCCCTATTATAGTAATCATTTAATAAATGTATGAATCATTCGACACGTGTATGAACCCAGCGAATGAGGCCATACAGGAAACGAGTAGAAAACTCAGGAATGCGCTAGGCATCCACAGCTATGCTAGATACCAAGAATAAGGGGAGTTGAGCGACAGGAAGACGGGGTCGCGGAGGGTGACAGCTCGTCTTCGTTATCGCACCAACGTGGACCAATCACGTTCATCTACTCCCACTTGAAACGCCTCAAAATGGCCTATATAAACCGTGAACAAGCAGGAGCAGCATCTCACAATCTCACAATCTCACAATCTCACAATCTCACAATCTCACAATCTCACAATCTCACAATCTCTCATTATTCTCATATCTCATTCTTCCATTATTTTTGGAGTTCTCTCTGTACCTTTCACGTCGAGCATAGCATATAACCTAAGTATTGTCTTTGTAATATTTCGAATCCAAATAAACATTATTAAAATTATAAACAAAGTCAAAGTAACTTTAATTCGAGAGAACCCTCTAAAACCCTTGCTGAGATCCGGAGCCTAACAGCCGCAACCGCTGTATCACCCCGTCAACGCCGACCATCCATACGAGAACAAGGTAACACACATATTAATTAATCCTTTAATAATCCTTCCTGTCCTACGGACGATAATCCAACAGACTGCCCTACTACCCAGACTGTAACATATCCACGGACGATAACGTAGAAATCAACCCCAATTCAGTGTATTTCAATACTTTATCGGTACTTGAGCACCCTGAACTACTGATCTGTAGGACTAGCCACTAGTAACATTAAACTCTAGGGAGTAATTCCTGGGGTCTTTTGTGAACAACGGTTGGGACGTTACACATTAGCTGAACCGGATCGACAGTAACGCCATCTACCACATTTCAGTGGAACGTGCTTACGTGCATTGTGCGTGCATTACATTCAGATTTCAGTGATTATACCGCATTATACATTGTGCGTCTGTCCAGTTATCGCTGTTGGCCAGTTGAAGAGTATTTTCATCTTACCCTCAGGTAATGTACTATATAACTCTGTATCTCACGTTTATCAACTTTGACGTTCGAAATCGTAATCAAGATTCGTGATAGTAGAATTTTTCAAAAATTTTAACGAACCTAACCTAAAAAATAACAAGCCCGCGGGTCTGTGCTGAATGGCTGGTACTATTTTACTTAAGGTCCAACGTTGAGTGTCTTTAAGAATATACAGGTTATGTAGATTCGTTGGTCATTGGAGTTGTATGATTCAGCAAAAACTCTTGGGTCTTATTATTAATCAGCATTTTATTGGCAAAGTGTACCAACCTTTTTGACGGGCTGATGCTACATATGTTCAGATTGATACGGAGTTATAATTATCTTCAATGTAGAATTTATAATTATTAAATTATATGTATTCATGTATATTGCTGTAGAAGCTATTCAGATTCGGACGAACTTGTGTACACCTACACCTGGTTAGGACTAGACACCGGCCATGTACTGCAGTGTGCACCATTACATGATACCAAACTTGTCCGTGCTATCAAAGGTATATTAAATCGATCTAGCCAATGATATTCTAGCTTATGGTAATTTTATTCTACCTATCGATTATAACTCTAATGCTTCTTTGAACTCAGCGCTTTTTTGCTTGATGCATGCAGAATTGTGTTTTTATTTCAGAGTTAAAGTTAATCTTCAACAAGGCTACCAACTAATAACTATTATTGATTGAGATTATTATTTTGTTCCAGAGGCCGTTTCAAATAACTCAAACTTTGCAGCACCAACTAAATTAGAATTCAGCGAGATCTTCCAGGAGGTCATTCGCGTAGCCAAACAGCGGTGTAGAAACAAGAAACGAGCGAACAGATATACCGTGCACGATGTTCAAGCTGTTTGATGCTACGAATTCAAAATCTCAGACTATTAATTTGCTACATTTTCAGTTTATTCATAAATTCAAATACTTTTGTAATATTGTTAGGATTTAAGTCCTAAGTCATTTTAATGTGTGTAATGCATTTTTATAAGGATAACTCTTCTTTTGTCAAGCATAAGCGAATAAAAAATACATTTCATATATATTTTCACACCATTTTTCGTCGGGACACGCATTACTTTGGCGAAAATGATGTGTGGTGAAACATTGAGGAATTGTAAATTGGAACACATTACGTTTCCCGGACGTCTATTGAGACATTCAGGAAATGTCACGTTTCCTAATTTGCATTACCCAACTTCACCACAAATCATTTTCGCCAAGGTGGCCACCCAAAAGCTACCTCGTTACCAGCATTCTACTGAAATATTGCTCGAAGATTGCCTGAATATTGCTAGCATTTAGCTTGAATTATTGAGACAAGTTTGCTTCAATTATGCTGGCAATGGGCTCGATATTTGTCGACTTTTGCGCCCACACTATTGCTCGATTATTGCGGCCACAAATTTGAAGCAACATGGTATGATGATATGCTGCCCGTTTGCTGCGTATTTGTCAACAAATTGCTCTCCGGTTTCTATTAGGGTGGGGACTACATATGTATATGCTCAGTGCTACCGACCCACTGATCTCTATTATACACTGGATGGCGGACTGCGCCCGTCGAGTGAAGCCAATTGAACAGCGCCATTTGCTGGTTCCCTATTTACAGCGGGCAGTTTAAATTGAAAACAGATTCACGGGCGCCCGTGCGCTGATGAATGGGAGCGCGGATTTCGCTTTCGTATGCTCAAAACAATTGGCAAATTGTATGGTTTCTTCTGTTCACACAGTTTGCATACACCAGAATTTCTACAACTCCTACACTTTTACAAGAGCATAAATTTTTTCTTAGATTTTACAATAATTGATTTTTTTCAGCCCATCAGCTCCACTTACAAGCATTTATTTGGCATGAATTTGCTTATTCGATCAAAAACAATGATACTATATCTTTTAATAATCAATTGCTGTTTTATACCGAGTTATTATTATCATTATTAATATTCTATATTATTCACAACATAACCTATATTTGATTTTCGACGACGAGCTAACTTTTCAGAAATCGAATTTATTCAGCATTGTCCCATAAACGTAATCACCTATATGTTGCGTCGTTGATTCTCAATCAACGGTTACATGATCCTGTATGAAAGAAAATATGCTCGACGGGCGTGATTGTTTTTTTTATTACTCTCGACTGACAATGAAACATATTATATCCTTTTTTAACGTAACTCCACTACAAAATCTCAATTTTTGAATCGTATACGTTGGTTTTCCTTGTAATATGAGAGTCGCAACCCTCAACCCGTTTGAATTTCCCGCTGTAAATAGGGAACCAGTTCGCCCCGCTCCTTCTTCCCCCCAAGTCCCCTCGCCCGGCACCAAGTTGCCTCACGCTCTTGCGGCAGAAAGGGTACCCGTCCGCTATCCAGTGTATAATAGAGATCAGTGAGTCAAGCGCAGTAGCGCCGCTGGCCCTCCATTAATAATATACCTCTGGACCACGGTTTAAGAAGATCAGGTGGTTCAACTACTCGCAAAGTGCTGTGATTATTTTAAGACAACTCCGCGAATGTCCTCCAGGTGGCACATGAGTTTAACGGGAAAGAATGGCGGCCAAATTCAAAGACAAAATCATAAACTACGGCTTGTACACGGTTAAGAATTTGTGATTTTTTTCAAACTAGTCGAAAAAGTAGTTAAACATTGTTGAAATGCTTTTCGCAGACGTAGTGAGACTTTTTCAGAGTCGTGCCACCTCGAGCCAACGCTTCCCTCCACTTGGTAAACAGATTCTAGTCCTTCGGTACGCTGAAATTATATTAATATGGTACGCTTCATTGGTTTTCCGGCGTTCGCTATTACAATTTTTAACGCAACTGTAATTCACCATTTTTCGGTTTTCATTCGACATATGATAGGTTAATTGATACTCCGTCTACGCTCGCGACATAAACCGCCATTACTGTTTATATTTTAACTTTGACTATATATCTATATACATTACTCCTTAGACTCGACGCCGCCTGGCGGATTCTTACGGAATTGTCTTAAAATAATCACACCCCCACCACTGAAATCCCGACTAGTTGAACTACCTGTCCAATCTTAATTCTTACACCGTGCTCTGGACCACTGAACTATAATATAACTGGAACGCTAGCGGCATAGCTCGTTACCTATGTGAAGTTGGCCCGCGACTTTCGAATTTCCTAATGATTTTGATATCAAACAATTGCTCCTTAATTGCTCCTAATTGCTCCGTTGTTTTTATTAATTGCTCCCTCACCGTTTTTGAGAAAATCAAGAAAAACAAAATTGGTCCTATTTGATACGGGCGACGCCATTGCGAATTCTTATTTTGACTACTAGAGTAAAAAAGCGATGTCAAGATGATTGCTCCCTAATTGCTCCTAATTGCTCCTGAGTTTCTCCTAATTGCTCTCCAATTTTCATCAATTGCTCCCTCATAGTTTTTCAGAAAATCGAAAAAAACCGTACGTGTGCTATTCTGGGCTCAAGTGAGTTCCAATTTAAATTGAGATTACGAATAAATGGACAATGATTGTAACGAAATGATGATTGCTCCTAATTGCTCCCCGATCGCTGATAATTGCTCCATGATTTATATGAATTGCTCCCTTATCATTTCTAATAAAAATTGAGAAAAATGTGAGAATTTTTCATTTCTAGGTTAGATTGACCAGCGGTAAATTTGAACCAATGCAGTATGCGTGATGGAATTGAACCCGTGTTTTAATCGAATGGATTTTGCATCGGACGAACAATGAAGTAATACTGATTGTCAATCAATCGGTTGTGTTGCTCCGTTATTTTCCTCAGTTGCTGCTTCGTAGTTTTCAAAAATATTGGCAAATACGGGAATGACATATTTTATAGGTTAGGTCTACGGCGATAGACTGGAAATCTCCTTACGTTGAGAAGAATGATCATTCAACCAAGGAGATGATCGATTCCAATACCCTGTAAATTACTCGTAATTGCTCTATAGTTTCCATTAATTGCTTCCGCGTTACTTCTGAAATTTGAAGGGAATATGCGAAGCGTAATTTTTAGGTTAGGTCAGCTGGCGGCAGATTTGAATTAGTTGGATATGCACACCATGTAATTGAACCCGTGTTTCGAGTCAATGGGTCATGATTCTATCACAGCATTAGATGATTTCAGTAGCTCATTAATCGCTCTAAATTGCTCCATCGTTATCATCATTTGCTCCTCCGTAGTTTTTGAAAAGATTGGGAGATGCGGGAGTGACATATTTTATAGGTTAGGTCTACCGGCGATAGACTGGAAATCTCCTTACGTTGAGAAGAATGATCATTCAGCCAAGGGGACGATCGATTCCAATACCCTGTAAATTACTCTTAATTGCTCCGTAGTTTCCATTAATTGCTTCCGCGTTACTTCTGAAATTTGACGGGAATCTGCGAAGCGTAATTTCTAGGTTAGGTCGGCTGGCGGCAGATTCGAACCGATTGAATATTGACGATGTATTTGAACTCGTAAATCGAACCACCGGATGATGATTCGAACGAGCCATTGGATGATATCGGTAGCTCATTAATCGCTCCTAATTGCTCCGTTATCCGCATTATTTGCTCCTTCGTAATTTTCCATAAAATTGGAAAACATAAAAGCATGTCATTTTGGAGGTTAGTTCTGCCGGCGATCGATTTGGAATTGTATTTCGTATTAACTGATGATGATTTGACTAAGCTGTTGGTCGCTACTGATTATTGTCCATCGTTGCATTTGCTTCTCAAATTACAAATATTACTCTTCTGTGGTTTTCTGAAAATATGGAAAAATAAATGAAACACATTTTGTATTGGTGATGTTACTAGAATCCTTACATATAATTTTCGGAAGGCCCATGGACAAATTAATAAATCAATACATGAATTAAAAAAAATGCACAGGTAAGTTGAGAATTCAACAGATAATCGATATTATCGACATAAGGACACACGGTCAGTACATGTTTTTCGTGTGACACAAAACGAATAGGAACGTGTACCACAGTATACTGATTCTTCCTTAATTTTAGTGGTCGCCACCTCTTTCATTCCGAGTTCATTATCAGAAATTTATGACGAATTAAAGTAATTGAGGAGGAAAGTTTTTCACTCATTCAAAATCAGACATAAATAAAAAGAAAAAAATTATGATATTGTAGGTACACGAGGTACAGCAACTTTATCAAGTCGATGTATCATATATTAGTGGTGTACAGATGAAAATCGAAGGACAAGAATAACATTTGATATGGGTAATGCATAGAATAGTGGCAAGAAATCTTAACAATACGTTGATTATCATGGAAACGCAAAGAGAACCTTATTGTACTATGAATATAAAAGAAGGGTTTACAACTTTGGCAGGGCCCCTGAGAATAACGTACTAGCAATATTGTTCCTTTCGATCATAAGGAAACATCGAACAATTGCCTCAATTCCATTAACAGACCAAAACGAAGTGATAACGAATCACAGTTCAATACATATATTGTACAAAAGTAGCAAGCTGTACGTTTTCCTGCCTTTGGAAGCAGATTGATAATATACCACAGAAATGGCTACAGGCCGAGATGTATACATTTTTGGCAACTACTTTGACCAACTACACTAATTTAGAATCACAGAATGGTATCACATAATGGGGGAAACAAGTGAGCATTCATTTGCTGAGTTCAATTCCGTATCCAATTAAAAACATAGTTAATAAATTTATACTTGTAGGGTAGACGTACCAGTTGTGGCCACTGTACCGTTTGTGGCCACTTTACATTTCTTTCGAGTTTTTCAAGGTTTACAGGTTGTGTTTGCTGCATCGAGTGTTATATTTCGACAGAATAGATGTTTTGACACTACTGTCGACTGTTTTTTTGATTGCCTGCTACTTAATTCGAATGCAATACAACGAAAGGTGCCGATGTCGCGTAGTTTAGGTGAATCCTTATCAGAAGTGTTAAGCGATCCCTCGAGAAATAAACTCCAATTGCTTGGATTTAGAGTTATCCTGATCCATTATGTATTCATACTTCATCAGTTAGTGTTCATTTTTGAAGTTGGGATTCTACAATCTGACACACAACCTGAAATATCCGAGAAATACTGACTTATTCGCGTTGGCCAGAAATGGTACAATAAAAATGCCCGTGTACCATTTGTGGCCACCTATTTTGATCGCGGACTGTTACAGATAAAACGTAATTAGTGTCATTATACGTCACGAAAAAAGGACAAGGGAAAACAAAAACAATCTATGTTCGTGTCCCTGATAAATAACCATTGCTACTGAGTCTACTTCTATTGATTCCAAGATGTGCTGTATTTGACGTTTCGAGGTTAGGTTGCCTCTCCGCGTCCAGATCTCGGTCCCGATTCTACGGCATGTCGCGACTATGCCTAAAGCTATGGCCACAACTGGGTCTTTGACTGGCCACAAATAGTACATTTGTGGCCACAAATGGTGAAAATAGCATATGCAATATAATTGGCTATTTTTTCGAATAATTGTAATCGGAGATGGTTTCAAAAGATCATAATTCGATTCTCTGTACCTTTACGGTCATATTGATCACTTGTTCAGGTTTATATTCGTGATAACCTGAATACTATCGGTAAACGAATGCCCGAAAATGCTTAAAGTGGCCACAACTGGTACGTCTACCCTATATGGCTATACTACTCCTTTGGCTACTATTTAATGGGTTCAGTTGCAGGATTAGTTTAGTACGGTGTTGAAATCATTATTTTTAAACTTGTTCCGATATTTTTCACATAACTACAGTACTATTTTGCCATCACTCAACAAAATAAGTTTTATCTTTCGATCAAGTCTTTGTTTATTTATGTCGCAATGTCAGTCGAGAAGCTCGTTTCCCATTTTGAGAATTGAGGCTGCTGAGACTCCCAGTCTTTTCCTTCAGAAGCAAATTAGTGTTGTTTTTCTCTTTGATCTGATTCTGCGAATCACTGCATCCAACCTTGATCCAATACATCGCTTACAGTGACTGAAAAACATGAGTGTTCGATGTGGCGTGTATGCCTGGTGCTGTAAGGTTTTTGGATTTACGTGATGTTTGTCCTTGTACGAGTAAGTTCACGTTTTACTTCCTTGTAGGAGTACGTTGACGTTGCAGTTGCCGTGCACGTTGACGGTGACGTCGGTGTTGAAGTTTAGGAATCCAGGCGATTTGCGATCTGGTAAAAAGAAAGCACAAACATTTAAGATCGGGTCAACATAGACGACTGATTCATCTGTACTGAGGAATTTAGACTTTCGGAAAAATTTCGAATGTCGATCGTGAAATTTATTTGAGGTTAGGTTGAATAATTTCGCTCCCATTATTATCGTACGTACACAATTAAGTCCTTAAAATCGTTACTGCACTATATTGGAATGTGAGAATTGATACAGTTGACACTTAGAAACTTTTGTATTTTGCCGCCATAACTATTAAATTTATTTGTAAATAAATAAAATAAATTGCAGAATCAAAACAGGCGAAGTAAGTCGCACCGCGAAGCGATATTATTGGTCAATTCTTTCAGTTTCCACCAATAATATCGTAATGGAATGGTCGGTACACTGATCTCTATTATACACTGGATAGCGGACGGGTACCCTTTCTGCCGCAAGAGCGTGAGGCAACTTGGTGACGGGCGAGGGGACTTGGGGGGAAGAAGGAGCGGGGCGAACTGGTTCCCTATTTACAGCGGGAAATTCAAACGGGTTGAGGGTTGCGACTCTCATATTACAAGGAAAACCAACGTATACGATTCAAAAATTGAGATTTTGTAGTGGAGTTACGTTAAAAAAGGATATAATATGTTTCATTGTCAGTCGAGAGTAATAAAAAAAACAATCACGCCCGTCGAGCATATTTTCTTTCATACAGGATCATGTAACCGTTGATTGAGAATCAACGACGCAACATATAGGTGATTACGTTTATGGGACAATGCTGAATAAATTCGATTTCTGAAAAGTTAGCTCGTCGTCGAAAATCAAATATAGGTTATGTTGTGAATAATATAGAATATTAATAATGATAATAATAACTCGGTATAAAACAGCAATTGATTATTAAAAGATATAGTATCATTGTTTTTGATCGAATAAGCAAATTCATGCCAAATAAATGCTTGTAAGTGGAGCTGATGGGCTGAAAAAAATCAATTATTGTAAAATCTAAGAAAAAATTTATGCTCTTGTAAAAGTGTAGGAGTTGTAGAAATTCTGGTGTATGCAAACTGTGTGAACAGAAGAAACCATACAATTTGCCAATTGTTTTGAGCATACGAAAGCGAAATCCGCGCTCCCATTCATCAGCGCACGGGCGCCCGTGAATCTGTTTTCAATTTAAACTGCCCGCTGTAAATAGGGAACCAGCAAATGGCGCTGTTCAATTGGCTTCACTCGACGGGCGCAGTCCGCCATCCAGTGTATAATAGAGATCAGTGGGTCGGTAGCACTGAGCATATACATATATATACCGTGAGTAACCCTGGATACCGAACACTCGGCTTAGCAGAAATGGCGGCGGCGTGAGCGTAGACAGCCAGTGGATCTCGGTGTTCGGACCCGCACAGAGAGGGATTCCAGATATGCCTCGTTCAAGCTAACTTGGTTTTGTTTCAACGCGCCGAAACGCGCGATTCAAATTTTTTGGTTAGATTGAGGTTAAGAGCAGTGTTGGGCAGCTGCAAATTACGTAGTGTAATTCATTACATTCAACAATAATAAATTACAATTGTAATTGTATTTTACAACAATAATAAATTACATTTATAACAATAATGAATTACAATTGTATGCTCAACACAACAAGTATGAAAAATGTTCTGATGTTTATGAACCATCAAAAATGATCAGAGAGACTGAATTCTTTCGCCTTGGTTCTATTCTACCGAGACTAGATTCTTCGCCTTGAGTCTACCGCGAGTGAATTCTCCGTCGACGCTTTGGGTGGACGCAGACCAGATTCTGCGCCTCAAGCCAACGGAAAGTGAATTCTCTGGCGACGCCTTGGGTCTACGGAGACTAGATTCTTCGTCTCAAGCCGACGGAGGGTGACTTTTTCTCTGACGGAGACTAGATTCTTCGCCTTGAGTCTCCGGAGAGCGAATTCTCTGACGACGCCTTGGGTCTACGAAGACTAGATTCTTCGTCTCAAGCCGACGGAGGGTGACTTTTTCTCTGACGGAGACTAGATTCTTCGCCTTGAGTCTCCGGAGAGCACTTTCTCTGACAACGCCTTGGTTCTTTGCCTCAGGTCTACGGAGACTAGATTCTTCGTAGACCTGAGGCGAAGAATCTAGTCTCCGTAGACCCAATGCGTCGTTAGAGAATGCACTCTCCGGAGACTCGAGGCGAAGAATCTAGTCTGCGTCAGAGAAAAAGTCACCCTCCGTCGGCTTGAGACGAAGAATCTAGTCTCCGTAGACCTAAGGCGAAGAATCTAGTCTCGGTAGACCTAAGGCGAAGAATCTAGTCTCGGTAGAACCAAGGCGTTGCCAGAGAATTCACTCTCCGGAGACTCAAGGCGAAGAATCTAGTCTCGGTAGACCTAAGGCGAAGAATCTAGTCTCCGTATACCCAAGGCGTCGTCAGAGAATTCACTCTCCGGAGACTCAAGGCGAAGAATTTAGTCTCCGTCAAAGAAGAAGTCACCCTCCGTCGACTTGAGTCGAAGAATCTAGTCTCCTTAGACCTCAGGCGAAGAATCTAGTCTCGGTAGAACCAAGGCGAAAGAATTCAGTGTCATTGATCATTTTTAATGGTTCATAAACATCAGAACATTTCCTATAATACTCTCAATCAGTGTCGAGCGAATTTGTAATTACTCAATTACAATTGCAATTCATTATTGTTATAAATGTAATTCATTATTGTTGTACCAACAATTGTAATTGGCATTTATAACAATAATAACTGACAATTGTAATTTATTATTGTTGCAATTACAATTGTAATTTATTATTGTTGTGAATTACAATTGTAATTTATAATGGAAATGTAATCAATTGCACTTAATCTCAATCTAACCACAAAATTTGAATCGCGCGTTTCGGCGCGTTGAAACAAAACCAAGTTAGCTTGAACGAGGCATATCTGGAAACCCTCTCTGTGCGGGTCCAAACACCGAGAACCACTGGCTGTCTACGCTCACGCCGCCGTCATTTCTGCTAAACCGAGTGTTCGGTATCCAGGGTTACTCACGGTATATACTAGGGGGGCTACGCCCCCCTGCGCGCTTCGCGCGCCAACCCCCCGTTCGGTGTTTATACATATTTGTGGTCATTTTTTTATCTATTCATGTAGAAAGTCATATAGATTTTTGTTAAATTCGTGAAGTTGAAATTGTGTTATACCTATATCAAAAAATGTTGTAGACTCGAGTCTACAACATTTTTTGATATACATTAGTAATATTAAATTTTTATCGATTTCGATATATCCTCGGATATATCCATATGATACATATGGGGCATTCCACGTCAACTTGTCCAGTGTTATACCCTGACTGGATTTTTGAGAATTGTTTCAGATTTTTGAAAAGGGGCATTCTCAATCAACTTCAAAAATTTATAACAAATTAACGATTTGATCGGAAAATCGAAAAAAAAAATCAGACGCGTTTTTACTGGGGAGAATGTTAGAAAAAAACATGGAATGATTTTGAGATCGTCGGGGTTTAACACTGGTCGAGTTGGCGTAGAATGCCCAATATGTATATCAATGTATCGGATTCGATATCGATATAAATCAATGTATCGGATTCGTTATCCATCGATACATCGAATACATATATGTATAGAGGTCTCGGATTCAATATATGAGGCATTCCATGCCAACTCGACCAATGATTTTCCCTCACCATTTTTGATTTGTTTCATAATTTTTTCTATGGTTGCCCTCACTTTCAAAAACACTTTGAAATTTTTTCAGATTTTTTTAAATAGCCGTTAATGTTTTACGTATTTTCAAAACTCCAAACAGATAGACATTTTTGAAAATTTTGAAAAAATTCTCAAAAATACTTTGTTCCCACACCATCATTTTGGAACATATTAAAAAGTGGAACCAATTTTTCTTATATTTTTTTTTGCATATGGGCAATTCCACCAATTATCAACCAATGTTTGGGCCCGAAAAAATCGATTTGCCTCAATTTTTTTCCTCGCATTCTGTGAACCAAGATTGGCAGATTCACCAAGTTTCAGTCAAATAGGACTTACCGTTCACGAGGAATACGATATTCAATTTTTAGGATAAATTTTTTTTACGCATTTTTGACGTACTTCCAACGTCACAATAAAAATTCGAAAAAATACGTGTTTCATGTGAAAAACTCTCCGCTTTTCGAATCCATTTTTCATTTTTCACTATCTCTGCTGAAACCAGCTCAAAAACACGTTTTTTGACAAAAAAACAGCGATTTCTCGATGTGCTCAATGTTTTATCATTCTTTTGAATTTTTATTCCGAAAGCTGAGATTTTTTCAGTAAGAAACCCAAATTTTCAGAGTGGGACGGCTACGTGGTCGCGTGTGAGCTACGATTAACCCCTTGGCAATGATGCAAAAATGGGATTTTCGTGCCACGTTTGTATTTGAAAAAAAAAGTCAATACATTCATCCTACAATCTCAGTACTACGGTTTTTGAGGTCACTGAATCCGAATCTGAAATCGGATTTTTCAAATTCAAAATGGCGGATCCAATATGGCGGACGCAAATTCGGAAAACAGTTTGATTCCGATGAAAGTGAGTAACTTCAGGTTTTCGAGGTCGCTGGATCCGAATATGACGTCAGATTTCCAAAATTCAAAATGGCGGATCCAATATGGCGGAAGAAAATTTCAATAAGCCTTTTTTTTCAAACACAAAAGTGGCACGAAAATCCCATTTTTGCCTCACTGCCAAGGGGTTAATCGTAGCTCACACGTGACCACTAGCCGTCCCACTCTGAAAATTTGGGTTTCTTACTGAAAAAATCTCAGCTTTCGGAATAAAAATTCAAAAGAATGATAAAACATTGAGCACATCGAGAAATCGCTGTTTTTTGTCAAAAAACGTGTTTTTGAGCTGGTTTCAGCAGAGATAGTGAAGAATGAAAAATGGATTCGAAAAGCTGAGAGTTTTTCACATGAAAAACGTATTTTTTCGAATTTTTATTGTGACGTTGGAAGTACGTTCAAAATGCGTAAAAAAAATTTATCCTAAAAATTGAATATCGTATTCCTCGTGAACGGTGAGTCCTATTTGGCTGAAACTTGGTGAATCTGCCAATCTCGGTTCACAGAATGCGAGGAAAAAAATTGAGGCAAATCAATTTTTTCAGGCCCAAACATTGGTTGATAATTGGTGGAATTGCCCATATTTAAAAAAAAACTTATTTGATAATTATGGTCCTATCGGCTCCGAAAAGTTGTAGAGTACGAATTACTCGTATTTTGAGTAAAAACGGGTTATAAAAATAAATGAGGCGAAGGTTTCTAATAATAATAATATAATATAATAATAATTACTACCTTTCTGTTATAAGACATTTTATTCAATAATGACATCAAGATTATTAATAATAATTGATTCGATAAAATGTCTTATAACAGAAACCTTCGCCTCATTTATTTTTATAACCCGTTTTTACTAAAAATACGAGTAATTCGTACTCTAAAACTTTTCGGAGCCGATAGGACAATAATTATCAAATAGGTTTTTTTTTAAATACGCAAAAAAAAATATAAGAAAAATTGGTTCCACTTTTTAATATGTTCCAAAATGATGGTGTGGGAACAAAGTATTTTTGAGAATTTTTTCAAAATTTTCAAAAATGTCTATCTGTTTGGAGTTTTGAAAATACGTAAAAAATGAACGGCTATTTAGAAAAATCTGAAAAAAATTCAAAGTGTTTTTGAAAGTGAGGGCAATGTCACGTCTGGTCCCACGGTCCATACGACGCCTACCCTCACACACTCTCACACACACACACACACACACACGCACTTAGACTTAGACTTAGACTTAGACTTAGACTTAGTTAACTAGATCTTAGAATATCTGCACCCCGCTATCTTACTCTTTTCGCATAAGCCTGACGGCGCATCACCCGATACTTCGTGTACCGTGGGATAGCTTGGTCAGTCTTATGCACTCCCCTCACCCTTCCCGCTGGCTTCTTCAGTCTTGACTGAATTAGCTGGACTCACTTCTGTAATAACTCTCTAGAGAATAACACCTACTCTGGGAGTAATATACTGTAATACTGATTGACTTAGAACTGCTTACTTGAATAAAGACTGATATAATCACTCTGTTTCTACGCAAGATACTCTGTTATTACTTATCACTATATAAACCTTCGGTATACTTCTGTATCTTTATACGGGATGAACCCATATAAATATGCTGTGACTTGCTCTGCTTGTTACACTGGTGGCAGCGGTGTTCCCCGTGACGAAGAATAAAAGTGATTAAGTGAAAAGTTTATTTGAGTGAGCCCGAGTTATTTGCCGATCTGGACCCGTACAACCCAGAAACGTTACAACTCGCGCGAAGCGTATTTGAAAGGCTCCAAGCCAAGGAGTGATTCAGTCGGATAAATTCATCAAAAATAAGTGTTTTAATTGAAGTGTTACAAGTATACATCGACGAGTAACCAAAGTGCACCAAGAAGTCAAACAACATCGCACACCGTCGTTAAAAATTAGTTTTAATAATAATTTACCATTATATAATAAAGGCTTACCTCGCAACCATAAGACGACGGAAGATATAATAATAAGAATACCTCGCAACCATAAGACGACGGAAGAAATAATAATAATAAATACCTCGAAACCATAAGACGACGGAAGAAATAATAATAATAAATACCTCGCAACCATAAGACGACGGAAGAAATAATAATAATAAATACCTCGCAACCATAAGACGACGGAAGATAAAATTATAATAAATACCTCGCATTCTCAATAAGACGACGGAAAACAAAATAATAAATACCTCGCAACCATAAGACGACGGAAAACAAAATAATAAATACCTCGCAACCATAAGACGACGGAAGATAAAATAATAATAAATACCTCGCAACCATAAGACGACGGAAGATAAAATAATAATAAATACCTCGCAACCATAAGACGACGGAAGAAATAATAATAATAAATACCTCGCAACAATAAGACGACGGAAGATAAAATTATAAAAAAATACCTCGCATCCTCAATAAGACGACGGAATATTAATCATTAAGAAATTCAAGTGAACAGTGATTCATAAAATTTGTGCTCTCGCAAACATAAGACGACGAGACTAACCTGCCAATCAGACGCAGCGATAACCATTGAAAATTAAATCTCTCGCAAACATAAGACGACGAGAATTTAATAACTAATCGAAGACTAAAAATTAATCGAGTCATTCGAAACCAAAAATCTCCACACCGAACGAGCCCCGGTATCCTGAGCGAACGAGAGAAGCAGATAAGGACGACATCAATTCGACGCAGAGCCCAGCTGTACCCAGCAGCTAGCCGTCGCTAGCCGTCGCTAGCCGTTGCAGCCGCCAGCCGTCATCGACGATCACCGATCGTCACCCCACCACCCAAACCCCTTGTCAGAAGAAGCTTACATCAATCGCAACCATGCGATACTTCCTCGCCATTCTCATCATACTCAGCTCTTTGTAAGTCTCTCGAAAATATAGAATTAATATTAGTTTTTAAACAATTAGCATTAAAATGACTCCTCCAGTCGAATCCGCGGCGACGATCCCGTCTCTGAACGCGCAAAGTGCTGCAAGCATGGTACCCACATTTAACGGGCAGAACATTCCAGTAGAATCATTTATCCGCAAAGCTCAATATGCTATTCGCTCAGTCACTCCAGGAGAATTACCTCTCCTGACGATGCTAGTTTGTGCCAAAATTGAAGGCCCCGCAGAAGAGTATGTCCAATCTGGGACCCCAGAAACTTTGACTAAAATATTAGAAAATTTGAGACGCGTTTATTCCTCAAAACTAAGCTTGCAGGACATTCAGACACAGATCGGAACCGCAGCGCAAAGAAACAACGAAAGCGTTGTAGAATATGGCAATAGAATACAAAAACTAGTACAAGCTGCGACAGAATTAATAAAATCACAGGCAGCTTCAGAAGATTCAGCATCAGTAGTCAAATTTGTAACAAATTCTGCCGGATCCGCGTTCATGAGAGGTTTGAAAAATGACTTGGAAATTAGAGTCGTTAACGAAAAACCAACTTCGCTACGCGATGCTATTGAAAAAGCGATCAAAGTCGAAGCTTTGGTCCAAGAAAGGCGCACCTTAGAAGCCTACCGCAACATACCGTCACCCACAAACAGCCCGCGAATTGAGTGCACAATTTGTAAATTGACAGATCACATAGATAAATATTGTCCACTCAGAGAACGACTCTCAGGACCAAGTCATCAATCAAAGTTCTTTTGTAGATTCTGTAATAAACAGGGACATTCGATCGAAGAATGCAGATCAAGACAGCGCAGCTCAGAAATTTTTTGCACATTTTGTAAAAGAAACAGCCATTCCACAGAGGAATGCAGATCAAGACAACGCAATTCAGGAATTTTTTGTACATTTTGTAACAAAAGCAGTCATTCCACTCAGGAATGCAGATCGAGACAGCGCACAAATATTCGGTCTTGTACATTTTGCAATAGGATTGGTCACACATATGAATTTTGTAACAGGAGAAACCTCAACAATCGGTACAACCCGCAAAATTCGGGATCTGATCAAGGTAATAACGGTAATCAAAGTCCCTTCAACCGTCAACAAAACCACCGCTCCTCCAACCGTAGACCCAACTACCAACAGTCCCAATCAAACAATCAGAGACAGTATAATAATTATCAACATCAGTCAGATCGGTACGACAATAGAAATAATCCACAAAATCGCGATAACCCCTACCAACAACAAAATCACTCGCAGATCAGTTACACAAATTTAGGTCAGCCGGATGGGCAAGGCCAACAGCAATATCAAATGAATTCAGCTCAAAATGATACGCAAAATTTAAACGAGTACCGGGACCGCCGTGTGGACGCGTCGACAGCCCGTTCTTAAGTAAAGCGTCCGACAATTCCAAACAGCCATTGAATGGATCACCGATAATTGAGATCAATTCACCGCAAGTAATCGGAGACATTGCGAGATTAATAATTGACACAGGCGCCAACATAAATTTGATTAAAGCTAGAGTAATAAACAAAAAGTTTCAATGTCCGCCGACGGAAGTACGTGAAGTAAGCGGAGTAACTGATAAAGTAATGCAAACTATAGGAATTGTAAATCTAGATTTCGCAAACACGCGACACGAATTCCATTTAGTTGATGACAATTTCCCTATTAAAGAAGATGGTATTTTGAGTTCCGAATTTTTCAGAAGCGAAAACGCCGTAATATGCTTCAAAAACAAACATCTCTTTTCCCGAAAAACAGGAGCCATTCCGTTGTCAAGCCGAGCTAAAAATCATCTTACACCCGCGTGTATACTAACAACGTCAGTAGGCGACACACCTAAAGTACACATACAAGCGCCTCAGCTGGCAAAAGAGATAAGCACACTCTTGGTCGACACCGGGTCAGACATAAACATAATCAGGCATAGCGCGTTACACCGAGACACACGTTTCAAAGCACCGGACAAAATTAAAATCACAGGTTCAACACCGGGTACAGTCGAAACGCAAGGCATTGTAGAAATCTTGATCGGAAATCGACTACAAGAATTCCACGTCGTAAACAATGCATTCCCTATCAAAGAAGACGGGATCCTAGGTGCACAATTTTTATGTAAAGAAAACGCGACTATTTCTTTCGAAACTAACACAGTAACTTCAGACACTTCAGAACCCTTCAAAATTTTAGACGAAAACGTAATCTTAATTCCAGCCAGAACCGCACAAGTCATTTCGATCAAAGTTAATAACCCGTCAATAAAAACAGGACTACTCAGAAAACAGCATGTAGCCGACGGCATAAAGTTAGGCAAAGCTCTAGTGACGAACAGACACGGATTCGCATACGCGTACGTAATAAACACAAACGACGAAGCAGTTGAGATAAAAAGACCAGCGGTCACACTAGAAGAAGTACACGAACCCAAAGACACAGAGTATACATCCAATCCTCAGATCCTATTCACTACTAACACGCGTAAGATCAACAAAAATACAGACCCGCTTATCATTGCTCCTAATCACGGCTCAAAACGTCTAGAAATTTTGAAAGAAAACTTACGACTCAAACATTGCAATAAAGAAGAAAAGAAAGCAGCATTAGATCTTGCAGTAGAATATAACCACCTATTTCATTTACCTGGAGATAAATTAGGTCACACACATCTGGTAAGTCACAAGATACCTACGACAGACGAGATCCCTGTACATACGAAACAGTACAGATACCCTCCGGTACACAAAGAGGAAATTAAAAGACAGGTAACCAAACTCCTTGATCAGGGGATCATTAAAAATTCCTCATCACCCTACAATTTTCCTGTTTGCATTGTTCCTAAAAATCCTGACGCAAGTGGTGAAAAGAAATGGCGCATGGTTATCGATTTTCGCAAGCTAAATGAAAAAACCATCGGAGATGCCTACCCCCTGCCAAACATAACAGAAATATTAGATCAGCTAGGCTCCGCAAAATATTTCTCAACGTTTGATTTAGCTTCCGGGTTTCACCAAATTCCAATGCACCCAGACGATAGCGCGAAAACAGCTTTTTCCACACCTAACGGTCATTACGAGTACACGAGAATGCCCTTCGGTCTAAAGAATGCACCGTCGACCTTCCAACGTTTAATGGATCAAGTACTTATGGGTTTGCAAGGCAATGAAATGTTTGTTTATCTTGACGACATTGTAATCTACGCGAGATCATTAGAAGAACACGCGATAAAATTCAAAAAGCTAATGACACGATTATCCGACGCCGGACTCAAGTTGCAACCCGATAAATGTGAATTTTTAAGAAAAGACGTCGCCTATTTAGGTCATATCATTTCTCGCGAAGGCGTCAGACCAAATCCAAAAACTTTAGCTGCAATCAGAGATTACCCTCAACCGACAAACGCGACGAAAATCAAAGAATTTTTAGGACTAGTAGGTTATTATCGGAGATTCGTACCAAACATGGCGGAAATCGCGAAATGCCTCACTAACTTGTTAAAAAAAGACACTCCTTTTATCTGGACTTCTGAACACCAGCTTGCATTCGAAACCCTACGCGACTACCTCTGCAAAGAGCCAATTTTACAATATCCAGACTTTAGCAAACCATTCATAATAACATCCGACGCCTCAAAATACGCTCTAGGGGCAGTGCTCAGTCAAGGAAAGATAGGCGAAGATTTACCAGTTGCCTACGCATCCAGATCACTACAAAAAGCAGAGATAAACTACTCAACAACAGATAAAGAACTGCTCGCGGTCGTATTCGCGTTGAAACAATTCAGACCATACGTCTACGGTAGACAATTTACGTTGGTAACGGACCACAAGCCGCTAACTTGGTTAAGAAGCATGGTAGACCCGTCATCACGACTACACGAGTGGAAAATATTTATCGGTCAATACACGTGCGATATAGTACACAAACCGGGCAAATTAAACACGAACGCGGACGCGCTTTCAAGAAACCCCGTGCCCGATACAGCTCAAGTATTGCCAATCGAATCAAAACGTCTCAGAAGCACGGACGAGTACTCTACGAACCCCGCGCCAAATAAACGACCTAGAGAAAATCAGTCAGAAGACATAGCAGAAGTAGGAATCATCACAGATTCAAGTTTTTCAGACGACTCTGACGTAGAAATGTCATGGCAAAATCCAATATCGGTCAAACGTAAAATAAATACAGAGTCCAGTAACAGCACAGAACCGCGAAGAAAAGTATTAGCCCACAAGCCCGACAGTTCAGATTCCACATACGACGCCGACGACGAAGACGGAGTAGGTCCAAGTGTAGCAACCCGACACGTCGAGAACACCGACACAACCAACACACCGCCGACAATACAACTAGATAATAACCCAAGTACAAGCACAGACCGTAACACAGATGAGAGAGATGCAATGGACAAATATTTGGACAAATTATTAGAAGAAGCTCAGAGACCAAAAAGAGTAAAAAATATTCCACCTAAATTCCTCGCAACTAAAAGACAACGCGAAACAGAATCCTCTAGCAATCCTGCACCGCGGCAGAGAATAAATAAAAACAATTATCCAGAATCCTCAGACGATTCTGATGATCAAATAAAAATACCAAAGAATCCTTCTGATTCTAGTCAAAAACTTTCAAAGAAACGTGCGGAACATACCTCAAAATCTAAGCCAAAATTCTCCCCTTCGAAACGCTACGCTAAAAAGAAAAACCTAAAACACAATGGGTTGCCACAGAACACTCAACCGAGTGCCATACCTTCTACTTCGCGAAATCCCAATCCAGGAAGTACTCCACCGTTTGTAGAGTTCCTAAACGACTTAGATCATCTTCCGATAATTAGCAACCCAAATGTCACGGAAATTCAAGCAGATCTATTGAAGCAAAAAGATAATTTAGCACATTGTATCTCAGCGGACTGTACAACCTCGCTTGGTGTAGCAGCCCAGATGATAAGACAGGGACTCATACATAAAAAGAGATTGCAAGCAACGAATCCTGAGATCAGTGACGTCATTGCAGTAGCGTACCCTCGGCGTAACATTTACAACCTCGTCACGAAGGATAAACATTTCCATAAGCCGACAAACAAAACCATGTACGACACCTTGGTAAATCTAAAACTCGCATTAGTAGAAGACGGCAAGAAATCTATATCGATACCGAGACTAGGATGTGGACTAGACAAGCTCGATTGGAATTTGGTTAAAAGTATGATAAAGTATATTTTTAAAGACACGGATATTAAAATCACGGTTTGCAATTTTGATCCCAAAACATCGCAAAAACACGATGACACATCAGATCAACAAACAAAACCCCCTCCTCGACCCCCTGACCCACGCGCAGCAATTCCAGCTCCTAACGCCTCACCTTCTCCTCGCACGACCACTCGCAAGTCCCCTCCACCTCGCAAGATCATACACCAGCCCCCTTCTTCGCCGGACAACTCAGCTGACGACCCTAGCCCAACACCTGACACCCATGCTCGCTTAGACACCGACGACGATCACGACATACATACAGACGAACACGACATCAATTCAATTGATGAACGCGATACAAACCACGATAGTATTGATCCACCTATGGATATATCAGACAATCCTCGAACAGAACAATCAGATCCTTCGATGATAGTTTCAAGCGACCATAATCGTCCCGTCAACAAAGTACACAACCAAACTCAGTCCTACGAACGATTTGTTAATATTCTAGACGATATTGTTTCAATACCTAACGTCACACAATCCAGAGACGGAATTTTTATGTTAAAAGACAACTACGCTCACTTCATAACGGCAGACTCTCCTTGGACTGATGACATAGCGAAAAAACTGTTAGACGAGAACATGATAAAGAAAGAATCTTTCGACAGGCTAACTTTGAAAAAACCCGAAATATTCGGAACCAAATTCAAGAACAAACACATTTTCACATTAGTAATCAAAGACAAACGGACAGACAGAAGTAATTTGGAGGAACTTTTCAACATCCTTGCTCACTTGAAACGCATTCTTATCAGTAAAGACATTCACTCCCTCGCATTTTCCAAAATTAACTCTGGACTAGAAGCCTTCAGATGGACAATAATCAAGAAACTTTTTTACTACATTTTTGCTGACTCAGACATTAATATCACACTCTGCACACACGAGACTACTGTACCAGACGTACAGTCAAGACCAGAAATTATCCGAGAATGTCACGAATCTCTCGTAGGCGGTCATAAAGGCGTAACAAAGACATACGAGCGAATTAGAGAAAAATACTATTGGCCAAACCTCAAAAGCCAAGTACAAGAGTTCATAAAAACTTGTGACAGTTGCCAGCGCAAAAAGCTCACGCGAATCAAAACTAGGCTACCTATGGTGATCACGGACACACCATCCGACGCGTTCGACAAAGTAGCCCTTGACATAGTAGGACCCCTACCAATCACGAAAAACAATAACCAATACCTACTGACGATCCAATGCAACCTAACAAAATACCTCGACGCCATACCTATCCCCGACTCAACAGCTCAAACAATAGGCTCAACTTTCGCAAAGGAATACATGACACGTTACGGCTCACCAAAGTCAATTCTCACAGACCAAGGACAAAACTTCCTTAGCAAAGTCTTTCGACAGATTTGTAAGTTATTCAAGATTAAAAAGATCAAAACGACCCCCTACAGACCTCAGTCTAACGGCTCTCTAGAACGTAGTCACATTTCAATAACAGAACACATAGCACACTATACCTCTCAAGGCAAAGACTGGGACGAGTTCATTAGATTCGCGATCTTTTCCTATAACACCGCAAAACATGAAGCAACAGGCTTCACACCACACGAACTAATCTTCGGTAAAATAGCGAGATCACCGACTGACACTACACCTACAGAAGCCACAACTAACACGTACGACGCATATCTGTTTGACCTGAAAGATAATTTACGCGGAGTTCGAAAAGAAGCCAAAAAGAATTCAGAAAAAGCAAAGCTAAGATCAAAACAATACTATGACAGGAACACAAATACACAAACATTCGAAGCCGGACAAAAAGTCTTTCTCATAAACGAAACACGCAAGAAATTCGACGACCACTACAAAGGACCCTTCGTAATTAAACAAATAATCAACAACATTAACGCAGAAATCTACCTGACTCCTAATAAAACCAAAGTCGTCCACCTAAACAAATTAAAATTAGCACACGAAACTCAGAACCAAGATTAAATTAATCCAAACCCTACTGGACACCAACATTTCCCTTTTAAATTTCAATTTCCATTACATAATCAAACAAATTCACACACTTAAATACAACATTACACATACCAACAACAAAGTTCCTTTATATAGCGACCAAGAATGTATGAGAGTGAAAGAATGTATAGAATATTTGTGTATGATTGAAACTGTATGATGAGGTACCTCGTATAAATGAGAATGAATATTGGTATCGGATAAAGGAACACTCACATATTTAAAGCACACTTACTATAACATAATACATATCACTGAGCCAATCGTTCTTCTTCCTACCTAACACCCACATCCTAAATCCTACTAACTCTTAACACCAATCTCATAATTAACAATCTAACCACACACCTACCCTACAAGAAGTAACCAATAGAAACTTATTACACTGATGGCATTACACACACTATACATCGCTTACACCATGCACACGCCCACAGATGAAATCCTACCCAAATCCGCATCCTAAACCTTACTAATCCCTAACAACCCACCCAACAATTAATAAACTAACACAGTATCCCAAACTTACAGACTAAAAACACAACTACGTACACACCACAGGAAAATCAAACTCATTAGAACAATAAAAAAAATCAGTAATTTATTTCCACTCCCTTACCAAACACCTAGCCACCCTATTTTATTTTAATTCTCTCTCCACCCGGACGACGAGCCCGCATGGCCCTAAAGCGCCAACACCTAGTGCAGACCTCTCCGCCGTCCAACGCTTTATCTCCTCTTCATACGACCAAACGTAAGATCTCCTCCACATCGTTCTTCTCCTCCATCAGCTGTAGACTCAGACCAAACACCTGACACTCCTGTTCGCTTATCAACGACTCACACACATTCAAACCAACACAGCAAACATGCGATTGACGAACGCGACCTTAACAGCGATTTTGATTAACCGATGGTAATATCCGTCCTTCCTCCCGCAGAAATCTCTGACCCCTTAATGATAGTTTCAACCTACAAGGACACTCTTGACAACAATTTTGCAAAAAAAAACAAAAAAAACTTACATCAACCGACAGACTCGTTTCCGACTTATCAAACCAGACAAATTAATTTTCAAGCAATTTCCAGAATCCAACCCTATTTTCCCTTTTATGTTACAAAAATCGTTCGCATAAAGTTATATCAGTTTAAATCGAGCTTAAAGATTCGCCCTTTTTTTTCCAAAGTAACCGATTGCAAGATAAAACAGATCTTTGCGACGCATTTTTGATCATTTTTCAATTTTTAGTTTAACAACACATTTTTATATATAAGCTTAGTATTACAATATTTACAATTAACAATTATTATACGTTTTTTATGCATTAAAACAAACCCCTCGAAGAAATATATTGTTATTATCCATTAGCCACAAAACCAAGAACATTTGTATCAAAATTATTCGAAACTTTAGAAACAACCCCCACCACTTCGAAATATTAATTACCCACCATTTCATTTCAAAAAAATAAGTATAATAATAAGACACATCTGTATTCACCAATATCCAATAAATAATTTGTTTTCTTTTCAACATCTACCACATAAGACCGATAACATTTGTATTTGACCAACAATATCCAATAAACCAATTTTCAAAAGCAAAGTTCACTAACCCGCTTAAACGCGCACTAACCCTAAGCGCATTTACCCTTAAGATCAATGCACCAAATTGTATCAATTCATATCCATAAGTAAATTTCAATCAATAGTTAACTTCATATGTCACACAAAAATTAAACACATTCACATTGTAAACCAAATTCACAACAACACAAACACCATTCAAAATCGAATCACCATTTCAAAATAATTTCCAAAATTTAAGTAATCATAAGAAAACATTGTAAACTAACCTTAAGCACATTTAAATTTAAGCTACATCATAATTGTAATCGAACCTTATTTTTTTAGTTTATACCTTCTTTACTTGAAACACATGCTTAACACCCTATGTTTCATCTAACGGGGGGGGTGTCACGTCTGGTCCCACGGTCCATACGACGCCTACCCTCACACACTCTCTCACACACACGCACTTAGACTTAGACTTAGACTTAGACTTAGACTTAGTTAACTAGATCTTAGAATATCTGCACCCCGCTATCTTACTCTTTTCGCATAAGCCTGACGGCGCATCACCCGATACTTCGTGTACCGTGGGATAGCTTGGTCAGTCTTATGCACTCCCCTCACCCTTCCCGCTGGCTTCTTCAGTCTTGACTGAATTAGCTGGACTCACTTCTGTAATAACTCTCTAGAGAATAACACCTACTCTGGGAGTAATATACTGTAATACTGATTGACTTAGAACTGCTTACTTGAATAAAGACTGATATAATCACTCTGTTTCTACGCAAGATACTCTGTTATTACTTATCACTATATAAACCTTCGGTATACTTCTGTATCTTTATACGGGATGAACCCATATAAATATGCTGTGACTTGCTCTGCTTGTTACAGCAACCATAGAAAAAATTATGAAACAAATCAAAAATGGTGAGGGAAAATCATTGGTCGAGTTGGCATGGAATGCCTCATATACAGGGTGAGTTTTCTCCGACTCTGAACGAGGGAGGGGCTTATTACTGCCAATTGCTCCGCCCCTTGGCCAATCACAAGTTGTTATCAAAATCTAAGTTTACATCAAGCCGTCCATACCTGGTCTGGTCGAGTAAGGTATTGATGATCGTCGAATGGAAACAATGAGCAGATTAGGACCTTCAACCCCTGTTTATTGATTACCAAGTATTTACTCTTGTAGCCTTATCTGAATCATTCGGACTCTGCTCTCCGAAACGTCAACTTAGATTTTGATAACAGCTTGTGATTGGTCAAGGGGCGGAGCAATTGGCACTAATAAGGCCCTCCCTCGTTCAGAGTCGGAGAAAACTCACCCTGTATATATCGATCTCGATTAATTTCTATGGGTTTTGTATGGGTTTCTATGGAGGTTCTATGGGGTTTGATGGGTATTTTTGTGGGGTTTCTATGGGGGTTTATGGGTTTTATGTGAGGTCTTGTGGGTATTTTTATGGGAATTTCATGGGGTTCTATGGGTTTTTTACTGGCTTTTTATGGGGTTGGATACCGGAAAGCTCTGGGAAATCCCCGGAAATTCCGGGAAATCCCCGGGGGTCCTCGATTCCTGAAACAGCGGCGGCAGCAGCGGCGATATATCTTTATAATATAGAACGATATCATAACGATAGTAAGGGATTCTCGGAAATCCGTGGGAATTCTCATAAATCCGTGGGAATTATGGGTAATCTACGGCGAGGGATTCTTGACATCTACGGGGTTCACATGGGGGTCCTACGGGATTCTTGACACCTACAGGGTTCACATAGGGGTTCCGAGAGATTCTTGACATCTACGGGGTTCACGTGGCGGTTCCGAGGGATTAGTAACATCTACGGGGTTCGCATGGGGGTCCTGAGGGATTCTTGACACCTACGGGGTTCATATAGGGGTTCCGAGGGATTCTTGACATCTATGGGGTTCACATGGGGGTTCCGAGGGATTCTTGACATCTACGGGGTTCACATGGAGGTCCTGAGGGATTCTTGACATCTACGGGGTTCACATGGGGGTCCTGAGGGATTCTTGACATCTACGGGGTTTACATGGGGGTCCTGAGGGATTCTTGACATCTACGGGGTTCACATGTGGGTCCTGAGGGATTCTTGACATCTACGGGGTTCACATGGGGGTTCCGAGGGATGCTTGACATCTACGGGGTTTACATGGGGGTCCTGAGGGATTCTTGACATCTACGGGGTTCACATGGGGGTTCTGAGGATGATCCTTCTACGGGATCGTCACAGGATTCTGAATGGGTTCTCAGGAGGGGGTGAGGGGGAGGGGGGAGGGTCGTCGATTGCTGATATCTTATGTCGTCGTCGTCGTCGACCTTCAAAAGGGTGGAGGGGGCGAATGCTGATATCTTATGTCGTCGTAGTCGTCGACCTTCGAAAGGGTGGAGGGGGGGAGGTCGATTGCTGAAACAGCGGCGGCGGCGGCGGCGGCGGCGGCGGCGATATATCTTTATAATATAGGACGATATACATGAATGGTCGGTAGCGAATCACAGCGACCATGCTATATATTATGTCGCGTGTCGCTGTCGCACATGAGATGGAACCTTGATGTTATTGTTACAACTGGGACCAGCAATGAGCAAAGTACAGGAATGGCTGCAACTGACTGGCTATGCGTGCGTACGTTCATTTTAAATCACAATTTACGAAAGCTCAAAAAGAATGATTAGACAGTGGTGTAGATAAAACTTAATGTAAATATTAGGTTGACTCACCATTTTGATTGTGAAGTCCACGATCTCTGTGCTCCAAAATTGATTTTGCTCCAAAAAATCGGTGCTCTAAAACTGTACAGCTCCACTGAAGAAGATGAGTGACTGCATTATGGCTTCCAAGTATAGTAGAAAAGCCTCCATTGGCATACTTGAAAATTCGAATCATTATTTGGTTCCCGATTGATTCACTGGTTTGAGTACTGTTTAATTTAGTCTTTAACAATCGTCTGGTACGTCCACATACATCACTGAACTGATTTTAATAGATTTTATCTTTTTAGGTTCGTCAACATATTGTACATTTTTTATTATGTCATCTCGCTTCTGCCACCTTCCAGTTGCAGACCTAGTGAAGGCGACGTAGTGTCCCAATCCTTCTTTAACTGCAGGTGGTTTGTACTGCACAACTCCACACAGTAAGTACTGCTTGCCGTCAATATGCATGGAGGTCGGAACGTCTTGCAAAGAACTTGATATGTTCGAAATGCCATGACGCTTAGCCCACAGAGATTCCTCATAGATAAAATCGGTATTTACCCACAGGTACGGTCCAAGTATCGTCTTTCTGTGTGCTGTCTTCTGGCCGCATTCTTTACAATATCTAATTCCTTCGTTCAATGCGATTTGAACCTCCCCGGACATAGTTTGGATGCCGTGTTCCCAAACTTGAGACGCTGTTATTTCAAAGGTCTCGAGCCTGTTCTCATAAATCGATTTACATGCATTATTACTGCAAGTTAGGATTAATTCTTTAGTGCATGGATACTCTTTCATAAGCTTTTGAAAAAGGGTGTTAGCGTTAGTTCTACAGTCGATTCTGTCGTTTATACACAGTGTGGAGTGTTGAGAATGTAAGATACGAGCTCGACTCTGATAAAATTGATTATTTACTCCATTCACAGCGTATTCAGCTACGACTCTCAAAAATGCTGGATGTTGGGTAGAGAGTTTATGTTGGTAGTCCACAAAGTTTCTGAATTTTTCGAAATTGCAGTAGGCAGAAGCTAATATTTCGACGGTGCTGTCGAACGCGCATGTATTTTCGAAGGATATTTTCTGGTCTTTTATTTGCCTTGGTAATAATTTGTTGCCATTTTGAATGTTCCCTTTAGATCGCTTACCCTTCGGTTTCTGAAGTTTAACGGGCAATGTGGGATCTGGAGTCACATATTCCCCACGCTTTGGCCTAGAGTCTGGTTTGATGGGACTCTTACAAGGTTTATCAACTACTGCTGTGGCTTTTACATCTGTGTCTTTGACATGTTTTTCCGATTTTAAAACAGTCATATTTGATTCGTCGAACAAAATTGTGAAGATATGTTCGTCAACTTTTTGATAGGAACAATTGTCACCAATATTTTTATTTTTTTTTTTGTTTGCATTGTCGATTGGAGTCCTATATTTCCAGCGAAATCAATGTACGTAGTGGCGTCGATTTTGTCAAGTGGAATATTTGTACGAGTTGTCAGTGATTCTGACGATTGCTCGATGTTTTTGATCAGCATGATCTCAGAGCTGTGACTTCCGGATACTGATTCTGGTTTCACATTACAGTTGAATGCGGGCAATGAATCACTGCCATCTTGACATAGGGCAATTATGTCAATGTTGCTACTTATCGCTTTTTCATCTGACTTCAGAAGACTGTCAAGGTGAACACTTTTATTGGTGGACTTGGTTTCAAAATTCTCTTTGGCACTTACATTGGCAATGGGTAAAGAATCTCTCTTGTCTGTCACAGGTGGGATCACTGAATGATGTTCGAGAGGTTTGTGGGATTCCTCAAGCTCGTGAAATATTGTCCCAGTTTTCAGGCCTACCTCTTTTTCTTCCGCTTCGAGAAGATCCACAAGGTGAACGCTCTTTTTATCCTGATTAGAATTACAATTTGACAAACATGTGTTAGGCTCACAAGGGATTTCAGAATCGTCGACAGGGTATTTCCAACCTTCTTTAATGTTTAAATGGTCGACATTTGTTGGTTTTTTTTTAACTTCTTTTCCTGTAATTGGTACAGTATTTTTTAATTGATTGTATTCTGCTCTGGCTAGTTTTAACGTTGAATCAATGAGTCTTGAATTTTTGATAAAGAATTTGTCCACTCTTATGGGCCTTCTATTTTCCAATAAAGAATCTTTGATATCTGCAAAGTATGCTTCAGATCTGGTGGAGGTGGCAACAGTTTGTTTGGAGTTGAAATGTTTTCGCATGACGTTAGTCCACGCTGGAAATTCCTTGTATAATTTTACCAGACATTCTGTTATTTCGGGAAAGTAATAGGGATTCAAGTCTTGGTTAAAATCTGTTGAGCCAGCAGTAGTATGATTGCTAGGTTTCAGGATCGCCCCCTTTCTAATAGTTTCGATGTGATTTGATATCAAGTTCTCTTCGTTACTATCAGTTTCAATTTCTGATATTCTTGCTTCACCTTTTTCTGGATCGTGGTTCCCCATTTGGTATTTATCTTTCCAATCATCAGAACGAAACGTAGCAATTTTCTCGATCAACCATTTAGTTTCTTTCTTGCACTCTGAATTACTGTCAACTTCGTTTTGGCTCACAGTGAAAACTGCTTTCAGCGCTGCGTCAAAATCATCGAGGCTTTGTACTGTGGTCATGTACCCTACGCACTTACAATAGAATAATTTTTTTCTGGCATCTTTTGCTTTAGAGAAGCACTTGAATCTGCTTACATTTTTAAGTCGATAAGCAATAAACTAGAATGGAAATGGAAACTAGACATTTGGATGAAATACAGTCAGGGATAGAGTAGATATACCAAAATCTTACTGCGCCATCGGTTGTAAATCATGGAATCTAGACATTTGGATGGAATACAGTCAGTGATAGAGTAGATATACCAAAATCTTGCTGCGCCATTGGTTGTAAATCATGGAAACTAGACATTTGGATGGAATACAGTCAGTGATAGAATAGATTTACCAAAATCTTGCTGCGCCATCGGTTGTAAATCATGGAAACTAGACATTTGGATGAAATACAGTCAGTGATAGAATAGATATACCAAAATCTTGCTGCGCCATCGGTTGTAAATCATGGAAACTAGAAATTTGGATGAAATACAGTCAGGGATAAGTAGATAGGCAAGGAGGTTTCTGGCTCATAGGCGAGGGGTGTCGCGGTAAGGGGGCGGGTGCGAGTTCTGGCTCATGGGCAAGGGGGGTATCGGCGAGGGGCGGGGTTTCTGGCTAGTCGTCGAGGGGGGCGATATCGGTAAGGGGGGCGAACGATGACGCAATCGTCTGGTAGGTTCTAGAAGGTTCTGGAAAATTGATGACGTAATCATGGATTGTTTTTTGATGATGTCATCGGGAAGACCGCTGCCCTCCTCCCGGCTGAGGGGGGTGTCGATGATGCCACCCGGAAGGTTGATTACCTCGACCGGTATCAGGTTGCCGTTGCCGGTAGATCGATGCCCCTCACCTGGCTGAGGAAAGATCGATGACGTCACCCGGAAGACGCATGACCTCACCGGTGCGCGGGTTGCCGCAGGTCGGATGTGAGCGCGTGTACGCTCTTTCGTTTCCGGCGGGTTGGCGCTTGCGCGCCGCGGATTTCGGGTGATAGCGCCCGGTTTAATTGCATCTCGTTCGGATAATTCCGAGAGATTTCAAATGATTTCTGAAAGATTCTGCAACATCTCGGAAGATCTCTGAACATATCGAATGAATTTTCAAGAGGTCTCGAAAGATCTCGAAACATTCCGAAAGCTTTCAGGCGATTTCTGATATTTAATATTACTCTAATTACAGATATCACTTTTTTTCAGGGATTGATGGAATGTTTAACATAGGTAAAGGCAAAACATACATGTTACTCAAAATATATTTGATTTTATTATTATTATTTCAATCATAGATGAAGATACAAAAAGCGTGTAAAATGATAATGAGTAAGATAATAAAATATATTCATGAAAATAGTTTCTACACAATTTTACACTGAGCACAGTTTTTAATCAGAGGGTTAGCTACATCGAACGTATCACCATCGTAGTCCGATTGCCAGGTATGTAGTTGACATATGCGGTAACCAGCGATGTCTTTGTCTGTTTTCATATTTTCAGGTAGCTTATCCCACACCTCATCGATTTCGTTCGCAGCGTACATGATGATGAAATTTTTAGGCAAAAATGCTATATCTTCTTTCCTCGTTTTCGTTAAAGCTCCCATCGCGAAGAACAGTCGGAGCGATTTCTCGAGAGACGACGAGCAGTGTCTTTGATACCAAATTTTTAGTCTCTGTACGTTTTCAAAAGCGCAGTGATACTTGGGAATATGCATATGATAACCGTGAGACCAGCAATGATCAACTTCTGGTTCGCTCAATTTAGGACAGTCCAAATCGGCGAGGTCGATAACGGGCTTCGAGTAGTCAATCACGATTTCCACCCATTGCTTCTTCTCCTGACCTTTTACGTAAATCCGACTCGCCTTCTCGACAATTTTCTTCACAATTTTCTTCACGTCGTCGTATGACTCCACACCGACGTTCCAAGGCAGTCCATGATAATTACATATCAACCATGCGTTGATAGACTTGTATTTCGATCGTAAGACCTCCCAGGAACACGGCGGTTTGAAGAGAATGCATGAAAGACCTTGGTTACCTTCTCTGTCCGCTTGAATATTCATCGTGGCCAATTCTTCCGGTATAAATCTGTTACCTGATCGTTTGAACCCTTGCACATCCAATATCATGTCGACTCCTTGGAAGTCTTCTTCATCGATAAGGATAGAGGTAGCACAGAGATCCTTCGGTGAGTATTCGATGCAGGGTTCTCCAACATCTTGCTCATCAGATCGATTCACCGTTGACCGGAGGTTCTTCGACAGGAATTCGCAGTAAAATCGATCGAAATAACAGAGTAGGGCGTTCATAATCGTCACCATCGCGCTGGTTGATTGTAGAGCTGCCAGAAGTCGACTGAGCGATCATTGTGGTGACCAGCTCTTATAAAAACTTGCGAAAGACGTTACAGAATTCATTCTTGTCTGTATTAGGGTAGACGATACTTCCCATAACTTTCTGTAATAAATACTCTTCGTAAACATTTAATTCCAAGTAGAACGATAATCAGAAGAACGTTTGATGAATTCAATTTAAATATCAAAGGAAATATAATACGATAATGTTAAACATCATAATTACGAAGTGGGTATCACGATAAAGAAATTATTTAGAGTTCAATACGTAAACGCTTTCGAATTCTTGACGAGATATCGAAGAGTTTGACCATTACGCTCTGAGCTTTCGCTTCGTGTACCACTGTGAAGACATTCGTTTCCAGTCCGGATCATTTTTTTTTTTTTAAATCATACGGCGGTTGAAAGGTGTTCGCAATTAGTAGTGCTTGATCGTGAACAAGAATAAAGTAAGTATAGCTTTACCCTTTACTACGTATACTTGGTATCGTCTTATCTTGATAATGTTTGCAAGATGGAGAGTCAAGGAAACCATATTTCAACGTTACCGGGGCATGCCTCCGCACCTCACGGTTCAGATTCGGAATCGGATGAGGAGGGTAACCCAAAGCGTTTCCTCACCCACGGCATCAAGCGTAAGCACTCCAACCAGATCGAAGAGGAGGAGGAGGAGGAGGAGGATGATGTAAATGAGGGTGCAGAAAATGATGAAAATGAGGAAGAGGATGGTGAAAATGAAAACGATGATGCACCAGCGGTGCTGCGTGATGGAAATTATTGGCGCAGACGGTTTGGTTGGCCTGAACAAGAGGAGGAAGAGATAAACGAATGGGATCGCCTTTGGCGGCGTGCAGGATACGACTCTGGATATTCTTCGTCGGAGTGATTGTTTTTTAGGTAAGCATATTATATTCTTATCCGCGAAGAGTCTCAATATAAGTACACGAGGTACCATAGCGGCGCGGGCGGTGTCTTATTCTTCATTTCTTCGATACTAACGCTTAGAGTAGAGTCTTATCTTCTTTGTACCAAAAGCATAAACACTAAACATATATGCATAAACAAACTTTGAATTGGTACAGAAGAGACGTCGAAGAGTCGTCGGAGTAATCATTACTCCTTGAGCCCTCACTCAGTGCAGGTTGTCAAGTTTTAGAAGTGGGTGTTCTCGAATATGGTGTTGAATTATCTAGTGATTAAGTGAAATTACCTGCTCTACTGAGTGTAATTGTTCTGTTAAAATTTACAGAGAAAGAAGAAGAAGGAAGGAAAAAAATGGAAACCGAACATTATAGATTCGTGACAAATAGGATAGTGGTACCGATGGATTGGTTCAGGCGGTGGCCTCCGCAGATCATCGAGAGTATGGCAATGCTGATCATACTCCGGAGCGACAATCAGCCGGGAAGTACCCAATTCCAGGTGGATGAAGATACACACATACGGCTGGTCTATAATAGACACCGTGATATTTACTGGGTAAAGAAGGATCCGGATGCGGAGGCACCTCGGGAGGCACCAGATGAGGGGGTGGTGTTGGAGGAGTAAAAAACGGTAAGATGCTTTTCCCTTTTATTCGCTTCAACAATCACCTCACACTATCTATATCATTTCACTAACCGGCAACATAGTTCTCCATATAATGTATCACTCAACCAATTAATCTTTTTCTTTCTGTTACAGCTGACTGATCGGAACAGTATCATCCTCATTTTCATTTATTCCATATTTTTTTTCTAGTTAGTTTAGTTTTAGTACTCCACATTTTCATTATTATTTTACTTCAAAATTTTTCAATTAAGCTGTAGAAAAACAATATTATTACGAATATATTATACAGGGTAAGAAATGATTGCAGATGTTCGATATTGATTTGGATACAATTCAACATTCGTTTTATTTTCGAAAATACATTCAAGCATATCGATATTAACCTTTAAGTTTGATTAAAAAGTACATATTTCAATTTACTTCGCATTCACGATGGTTGTAATGAGTGTATGAATGAAAAAAGTATAAGAATATAAGAACATTAGATTGCATGATGCGATAGATTTTACAACTGAAGGAATTCACACTGGTTAAACGGGCCGCCCAAGTAACGGAGATGCAGTCCTCCTTCGGCAATGACGGTTTCGTACTGCTTGAATTCTTCATCGTTCTGGAAAACCTTCGACAGTCGGGCAGGTAAGAAGATCATGAAACTATCTTCGATCGCAGCCATGGTTTGCAGTCCATATTTCGTATTCACTCTTTTGAAGGCTGTCTTTGTAGCTCTTTCCAGCTTCTAGGTCAGCCATCTTTTTCGTTGTCAAGAAGTCGTCGCACCTCGAGATTTTGTTAATTTTTTCGAAATCCATGATTCAGATTGAATCGACGTATGACTTTTGGATTCACTGAGTCTTCCCACAAGACTGGAGGTGGAGTCGTAATGTTTTTATAACGCTGAAGTCAGACGAAAGACGAAGACTTGTATTTTTATCACACTCAAGTGTAACGAATAATCGACTATTTTCACTTGCCGAATGTGGATACGATTTTGCAAGTATCGTTCTTGACTTTCAATAGTAACGAACGTTTGCACAGTAGAAAAGTGAGTGAGTATCAGAACCATGATTCGTACCTTTTTATAGCAATGAACGACGTGACAAGGGGAAAAGATTCTTAGAAGTCTGATGAAATGCATCGCAATTGTTTTGTAATGAGAGTTCTGATTACAGTATAGTTAACATCTGAGTATTATTTTACTAATTGGTCGAATTCATGAGAAATATGACGATGGGTGGCCGATTCTTTGATAAATATTTGAGGCTCTGGTAACATATTTATTACAAGAACTGTAACTCAAGTTTTGAGATAAGGTTATAAAAGGGTGCACTATCTGAACTGTGAAATCATTGACTCGTTCGTCGGCAGAGTGTTAACGTCTGAAAATATGGATGCTGCAACGTGTTTGAAATTGATTAGTATTGTCGAAAATGGTTACAAGTCATTATTGAACAATACTTCTGTACCCTGGATCGCACGATGGAAGAAATTGTGTACTCGGAACATTCGACTCCTAAATAAGATCTTAAGGACAAGGACGCTTTCTATCGGCGAGCGAACCAGAATTCTCACAACGATTTCTATTCTCCAATCATCGGGTGAAAAATTCAAACTTCAACACCGCGGTGGAGGTGTATCAAAGAAAAGGATGACTGATAGAGTTATATGGAAAGACTTAGAGTCCGTATTCCAGAGTCGAATCCGTACGGGTACTATCGTGAATCTTCGACATAAGGACCTCAGATCTTTCTTGCAAGATTCAAAGACCTTAACCGTGACACGATTGAAGAATTCGTTGCAGAGAGAGGGGAACTTGAAGGTGAATGGTGTACTAGCATGTAAATTTTCTGTGATGAAAAATGTTGAGAATGTGGAAGAAACGAAATTCTTCAACACCAAGAACGAAGTGATTCTTCCGGGAACCAACATCAAAAGGTGGTTCGACGAAAACATGACCGATCGATTGATGACGAAAGTTGAAGATTTTCAAGAGCGAGACTCAGGGTGGACTTTAGTAGAAATCATCAACCTAATGATCAACGTCAACAGTTACGAGCCACTGCGTGGAGCTGCAACTACCTACATGCAACTACCTGCGAGTATCCGGAAGAAGAAAGCTGTGGTGAATATCAAGAACGAAGATGAATTCTGCTTTCTGTGGGCTATCACAGCGGCACTTCATCCTGCGACTGCTAACAGTGATCGAACAAGTTCCTACCCTCATTATAGCTCCGTGCTTCATTACGAAGGTATCAATTTTCCTATAGCCTTCAAATATATTTCGAAATTTGAAAAAAAGAATAGTTTAACGATTAATGTTTACGGTATAGATAGTGTTAAGGACAAATCTCAGGAAATAGTACCTCTCTACTTAAGCAAAAATAAATCGGATAAGCCTACGATTCACCTTCTCATGGTGAAATCTTGTAGTACGAATGAGAACGATCAAGGTGTCTACCATTTTGCGTGGATTAAGAATCTCTCGAGGCTGCTAAGTTCGCAGGTTTCAAAACATAAAAATCCCAAATTTTTTTGCGATAGATGCTTATGCCACTTCCAAATTCAATCTTCATTTGACAAGCATAGACAAGACTGTCTAATTATGAACAAATGTAGAATGATTCTACCGGAAGAAAAAGATAAACTATTGAGTTTTAAAAATCATAGATTCAAAGAATCCGTACCATTCGTCGTGTACGCCGATCTCGAATGCATCCTTGAGCCAACGGGAAACGAGACATTATGTGAAAAGCATATTCCACAAAGTGCTGCGTATTACGTTCATTGTACCTTCGATGATACTCTCTCCAAATTCGAAATGAATCGAGATCCCGATTGCGTTCACTGGTTCATAAAAAAATTACAAGAATCGGCTCGATTGGTTGATTCTTATTTGAATAAAATTGAACCAATGGATGAGCTCACTAGCGAACAGAAGCGAGATTTCTACAATGCGCAAGTATGTCACATTTGCGAAAAATCGTTCACACAGACCGATGAGAAACATCGTGATCATTGTCATTTTACAGGCAGATATCGCGGCGCGGCTCATCCAGGGTGCAATTTGAATTACACCAAATCGCACAGTATCCCGATAGTTTTTCATAATCTTTCCGGTTATGACTCACACTTTTTGATTAGAGCTTTAGCCACGGTATTCGAAGGTGAATTGAAAATCTTCCCGCTGAACAAAGAACGCTATATTTCATTTACAAAACAAGTGCACGAGACTAAGGTTAACTTGAGGTTTATCGATTCATTTCGATTTATGGCGAGCAGTTTGGAAAAACTAGCATCATATCTGGATGACGGTGATATGTTAATTACACGCAGATACTGTAATAGTACTGAGGAGTTCAGTTCGCTCAGGAGAAAGGGAGTATTCCCCTACGAATATATAGATAGTTGGGTGAAGTTGGATGAAAAACAGTTACCTCCGAAAGAAAATTTTTATTCAAAGTTGAACAACGCAAATGTTTCGCAGGAAGATTACCTGCACGCGGAGAAAGTCTGGGAGACATTTCATATCAAGACTCTGGGGGAATACTCAGATTTATATTTGAAAACAGACGTTTTACTCCTAGCTGATATTGTTGAAAATTTTCGTCGGAGCTGTTCCTCTACATACAATTTGGATCCTTTACACTATTACACCGCACCGGGTCTCGCCTTCGATGCTATGCTGAAGTGCACAGGTGTCGAGCTCGAGCTCCTGACTGACGTGGAGATGCTTCTGTTTATTGAAAAAGGTATTCGTGGTGGCGTAGCTCAATGTTCAAACCGACACGCCAGAAGTAACAATAGATATATGGGTAACGATTTCGATCCAAACCAAGAAGAATCCTACCTCATGTACTTTGATGTAAATAATTTGTACGGTGCGGCGATGAATCAATATCTACCGTGTGGATCTTTCGAGTGGGAACACGAGTTGATCGATGTTTCCAATGTCTCCAATGAATCTTCTACAGGATATATACTCGAAGTGGACTTGGAGTATCCTATAGAGCTTCACGAGACACACAAAGATTTACCCTTGTGCCCTGGGCACTACGTACCTCCGAATGGTAAAAATTCCAAATCAATGACGACTCTTCTTCCGAAGAACAAGTACGTTGTTCACTATCAGAATTTGAAACAATATTTAAGTCTCGGTATGAAATTAGTGAAAATTCACAGAATCTTAAAATTTAAACAAGCACCGTGGTTGAAGTCGTACATTAACCTGAACACCGATATGAGAAAAAAGTCACGTAACGAGTTTGAGAAAAATTTGTTCAAATTAATGAATAATGCAGTTTTCGGTAAAACGATGGAAAATGTTAGAAAACAGAAGGATGTGAAATTAGTAACAAAGTGGGAAGGGCGGTACGGAGCGAAGGCACTCATCGCGCAGCCAAATTTTCACAGTTGTAACATATTTGACAATGATATGGTGATTATTGAAATGAATCGTACTAGAGTACGATTCAACAAACCAATATACGCTGGATTTTCTATACTCGATTTATCAAAAATTTTTATATACGAATTTCATTACAATTATGTGAAAAAAACATTCGGTGGTCGAGCAAAATTGTTGTACACTGACACGGATAGTCTTTTGTATCAGTTCACAGTCCCTGACATATATGAATACATTAAACGTGACTTGCACAAGTTCGATACGTCTGATTATCCAGCCGATAACGTGTACGGGATACCATTAGCTAATAAGAAAGTGTTAGGTCTAATGAAAGATGAATGTAACGGTAAGATTTTGCTAGAATTTATTGGATTACGAGCTAAGCTGTACGCTTTCTTAGTATGGGGTGATGATATAGCGAAAAAGCGTGCCAAAGGAATCAAAGGATCTACCTTGCGAACAATCACGTTCGATGATTATAAAAATTGTCTTTTGCAGCTTCTAGATTTAGTGAAATCCCAATATTTGATTCAAAGTAAAAAACATGAAGTTCATACGATTTTACAAAAAAAAGTTGCACTCAGTTGGCATGATGACAAGAGGGTCATTCTTCCCAATACGACTGATACTTTACCTTGGGGTTATTGTAAACAGTAATGATAAGGATCGGAATAAGAATATATATGTATATATGTATTGTGTACATTATTTTTTATTGAATATAATAAAGATTATACATCTGATTCAGTGATCCAGCTATTATGTGATTTATCGAAACCTAACCACTTTACAAATAGTTTATTTCCTCGCTTAAGCAACACTTTTTCCACAAGATAAATATCAGGGTGCTTGACTCTGGAGAGTTCCTCCTGATAGAAGCCGCCCTCGATCGGTTGATCCTGATAGTCCGCCAGTTTATAGGTGACAGGGTCGGTGTTTTTCACCTCAGTTATCGTAAATATTTCCGTCGTCCAATTGGGAGTATAACCTTTTTCAAAAATGTGTTTACTCTTGCTGACTCGAACACTGTCACCGATTTTGAACTTTTTCTGTAGCGTTCGATTAACTCGAAGTTTCCCGTAAACGTTCCGGAGGAGAGACTTTTCGTGTTGGATGGTGACATCTTTCGGTTTCATTCGAATGGTTTGATGTTTAGTGTTGTTATAGGTTAAAACCAAATCGGATAGAATATGTAACCACTTGTAGTTTCCCTGGAGCGAAAACCGTTTCCACATCTTACCCTTCAGCGTGCGATTGAAACGCTCGCAGATCGACGCTTTCAGATTGCTGAAAGTCGAGTACATGGCGATGCCGTAGCGCTGCATTAGAGTTTCAAATTCACTGTTGTAAAATTCCTTACCGCGATCAACGTGCAATTTTTTTGGCACGCGACTCTGGTTCAGAACCAAATTCATTGCAGCCGTCACATCCTTGCCACTCTTGGTCTTTATGGGAACTGCCCAGGCAAATTTAGAGAAAATATCTATGATTGTCAACAGGAATTTGTGATCCTTGTTATACTTCGCGTAAGCCGACATATCCACGAGATCAGCCTGCCAGGTATCGTCAACTCCTCGCATTTCCACGTGACGACGCGGGTAATTTCTCCTCGCGGGCTTGTGGAGCTCGTCCACCAGCGCTGCTTTCTTATCGTTCATTCTCCAGTGCGATCAATCGTTTGTCCAATTGTGAAATTATTTCGGAATGGCGCAATTTTAAGTCTTGATTGGTTTTTTGATCCGTTGCCGTACGTTTTAAGGTTTCCTTCAGATTCGATTCGAGACTCCGTATCATGAAATTGTTTTCAACCGTGTCCAGTTTCTCGATACGATTCATAAGATTCTCGCTGCTCACACGCTGCGTGTTAACGTTATCCTCAAACTGCGTCTCAAGATGTTGGATCCTCACGCTGAGATCATCCAAGTCGTTCCGCAAAGACGCTGTAACCTGATATACGAGACGAACTTCTTGCTTCACAGCACTTTGTACAACTGCTAGGGAAACCGCATCACTCCCCTTGACGGGATTCGCAATATTGGTAAGTCTCTTGTTATCTATATCCTATTGTCCATCGGAGGTTATTTTAAATCCATCGCCGGGGGGTCCCCGGCTGCCTTGAACACTACCACTCAGCGTCAGTTGTCGACCGAACACATCGACGCTCATCTTAAGACTGAGGAGAGACGTCCAGGAACTGGATTAATAAATGATTTCAGCCTCACGCAATTCCTCAACAATGGCAATAATCTCATTCGAGTGGCTAACGTTGCCAGCTGCTTGAGAAGCGTAGACTAAGCGAAGCCGATCCACGAGTTCGTTGATATCATCCCAGTAGACGTAGTCCATTTTACTTCCAGACCTGGCGGTCAGGTAGCGAGGCAAAGCCTTGCCCGTTTTTTGTCTCGCAGAAATTTTAGCGATGATATTTTTGTATTTATCGGTACTATCTTTACGAACCGGTTTATTGCGCTGAAAATACTTTCGGTGAGCGTTTGTCGTGGTAACAATCTCACGATATTTATCCAAATCAGTAGGGCTTACGATCGTATTGTTGGGTGTCTTCTTGAACAGTAATTCGAGCAAACCGGAGGTTTGAGGATATTCGGTATCTACAACACGAATTACATCTTTGTCAAAGGTTACTGTCGAATCGCCAATCTTGAGAACGTTTCCTTTAAGCTTACGAACACCATAAGAAGTATCCAGATCTTTACCACCTTTTGCCAATATTCTGAGATATTGTTGAGATAAATTATTGTCGTCGTCGCTTGGAAGAAGTTCTACGATAGAGGATTCTCCCGAAGGTTGAAAACTGTGTTCAGCAGCAGCAGCTGATCCATCTTCCTCCTCGGAAGAGTCTTCGTACGCTGTTGCAAACGAATCGTTGTCCTGGTTTGTTTGCGGAAGTTCTTCTTTGATGGGAATTTTTTCCTCTTTCATAGGTGGCTCTTCGATTTCTGTCTTGATAGCTGGTTCACGTTTTATCGTTCGATTCACCAGTGTCTGAAGGGGGGTTACCACAGGTTTAAAAACTTCACTCATAGCTTTTTCAGCTGTATCTCTACCTAACTTGATTATTTTATGCTTTCGACGAATCGCATCGCTCGCTTTTGCGATTTGCTTCAACACTTCTTTCTGTTGTCGAAAAGCGGCACTCTGCATGTTGAAGATTTTGAGCCAACTGATGTCATATCGACATCTGTCACATATTTATAGCCACGAAACAGTCGAATCCCTTCCGGTATCCACCTTCGTTCAGTTCACTATCCTTGTCGATAACAACGAAACCATGTTTATCATCATTCCAACACGCCGCACACAAGTCTTTGAACTGGTTGAAGGACATATCCGTGTTCACGTGATCATCGTATACATGCTTGAGATTCATTTCATCTTGTTTAAACAGCACCAACAGATTGGTATTGTCACGTACCAGATGTTTAGGAATGCGAGCGTACGTCTGACAGAGATAAAAAGAGTCAACGTCTCTGTGTCGCCCCATGCAAAAGAAGGCTCTGATATTGTCCTGTTTTTCGCACGCCACGTCATCGAAAATCATAAGAGAATTTGATCGCGCGTCCTGCGGTCCGATGACTTGCTCGTGTTCGTTGAAAGGAAAATATCCCACATCCTTGACAGACTCGAGCAATCCTTTGAGAAACTTGTACTTCGGTTGATCGAGAGATTTCGAGTAAGCGTAAACGTTTTCAAATCTCAGGCCGTTGGGATGCGTTATAAGAGATAACAGAGCGTTGGTCTTTCCGCAATTCGATGGACCGCAAATCACGGCGCGCACGCTGTTTGGAAGCAATGCACCGTGACGTTTCCCCCGCTTCTTTACATTGCGTTGCGCAAGATGATCGAAATTTATCACAGGTAACTTGATACTTTGTTTCTTGAACTTCATCTTTAGGATAGAACACGTACGGAAAGCAGCGCTGTCCGTTTCCAACTGGCTGAAAAACCTATAAATGGGCGCTTTATATGTGATTTGAATCAGTTGTTGCGAGACCATGGTCGTGCGCAAACGTGGTAAGGGTCTAGTGAACAGTATTATCAATAAACTTCCTGTCGAACTGCACGTTCCCGGCTACCAATTCTGCGGTCCCGGTACAAAGTTAGAGAAACGGCTCGCGCGTGGTGATCCAGGCATCAATCCACTTGACGCTGCGTGTAAGCAACACGATATCGCGTACTCGGAGAATCGAGATAACATAAGCGCGAGACACGAGGCGGACAAGATACTCACCGAGAGAGCGTGGCAACGTGTTCTCGCTAAGGACGCGAGTGTTGGTGAAAAGGCTACCGCCTGGGCTGTAGCTAACACTATGAAGGCGAAAACGAAACTTGGTATGGGTATGGAGAAGAAGAAGAAGAAAAGAACGGTGAAGAAACTTGAGAAGAAAAGGGCATCGTTGAGGGAAATCGTTAGGGCGGCGAAAGCATCCATGACTCCGGGTGCAGATGCTGTCAAATCGGCTCTCAAGGGGGCGCGTGCAGCTGTGAAGACCGTGGGTGGTAAAAAGAGGGTACAATCTCCACGCGTACTACCCGTACCGAAGAAAATTGGTGGTTTTCTACCCTTTCTCATACCGATCCTCGCTGGGTTGAGCGCCACTGGGGCACTGGCTGGAGGAGCGGCCGGTGTGGCGAAAGCTGTAAACGATGCAAAGGCTGCTAATCGTGAATTGGAAGAGAGCAAACGTCATAATCGGACGATAGAGGCGATCGCTCTGGGAAAGGGACTGTATCTGAAACCCTACAAGACGGGGTTGGGTCTCCATTTGAGGCCAAAAAACGTATAAAGCTACCGCATCGAGCACTCACTGACTTGGATCTTTTGAAGTACGCTAAAGCCATGAATATTCGATATTTCCGCGGAGTCTATATGAGAAATGAATTACCCGAAGGTGGACCTAGAAGGTTCGAATCTGCTATTGTGAATCTTGACGATAAAGATGGTCCCGGAACACACTGGGTTGCGTACAAGAAAAGAAATAATAAAGTCATCTACTTCGACAGCTTTGGTAATCTACAGCCTCCTGAAGATCTGATGAAATATCTCGGTGTTGGTAGCACTGTAATGTATAATCATGAACGATATCAAGACTATCCCGCACGGAAAAAAATACATCACAGTATATATGCCAATGTGTATCCCAAAAACTTATATATGAAACATACATTCGTTATGTATCACAATATATCGAATTTGCATGCCATATATATCCAATTGATATATGTGGATGATATATGCTATGGATATATACAACATACATCCAAATTTATATCCTTTTTAAATGTTCGATATACAAGGTGGATACTTCGTTACGCATATAAAATAAATACATGGAGTTCACATATTGTTTATTCGTTCAAATATATCTTTCATACATGCACAAAATACTTTATCTCAAGTATGTTTGCTTATATTTGACATATACGCGGAACAGATTTGTCATATATTCCGGATACATAACTAAAATATCTGGAAATACATCATCACAAAATTCGCGATAGATCGATGCAAGTATTTTTTATACTCAAGAGATACTTTTTTATTATATCTACCTCTATATTTCTGGTATATCTGCCAAATACAATCATCCTACTATTTGATGAATGCATGGAACTTATATTTTGTTTACTTATCTAAATGCATTTTCAACATATATACATATCTATTGATTCGAAACTCTATCAGATCTTTGGATACATATTTTAGAGATAATTTCAGAGATAAAATATGCATGAAATATGTATTACAACATATATGTATCGTACATACATAGAATACATAAAATATACATCCCTGTATATATATTTTATAGACTAATAGCGGCAAAAATGGAAGAATTTTAAATATATATGAAATATATGCAGTATATAAAACATATACTCTGTCTTGATATATTTTAAATGTATAAATTTCCGTGCGGATGACACGGTGGTGTGCGGGCACCTGTGTCTCAAGTTCCTCCGCAATCAGTTATAAAACGTTTTCCCGCGGGACTGAGAGCATCAGTCAATCATCAACTATCATGGGTGATTCCTTCACGTTAACCTTATCTGGCACGTCCTCTGTACTGGAGGCTCACTACTTTCCTCCGATTGAACTATCCTCGTCCAGAAATTACATGTTGGGACTCGTCGAGCTGCTCACTTTCAACGCGATTCCCAATATTGATGAGGGGAACAACAAGTTCTACACGGAACAGAACGAAGTCGTCACTATACCCACCGGAAGTTACGAAATTGAGGACATCGAGGCTTATCTGCATAAAATATTATCCGAGCGTGATATCTCCATCAGTTTACGAGCTAACAATAATACGTTGTGCAGCGAACTCAAGTGCAATCGACAGATCGATTTCAGACCAGCTGATTCGATCGGTCGACTGTTGGGCTTCACGCCGCGTTTATTAGAGGCTCATATGACTCATACGTCTGACTTGCCGGTAGCTATTCTCAAGGTTAACTCTCTACGTGTTGAGTGTAACATCACTACGGGTGCATACATGAACGGACGACAAGTGCACACCATTCACGAATTCTTTCCCATCGTTCCACCAGGATATAAGATCGTGGAAGTGCCGTCAAATGTCATTTACCTTCCAATCACCGTGCGTGCAATAGATCATCTTCAACTGAAACTGGTGGATCAAGACGGACAATTAGTGAATTTTCAAGGCGAAGTGATAACCATAAGACTCCACGTGAAGTCGTAATGGGCATTGTTTTTGAGACTAAAGTTGGGGGAAGTTATAAAAGAGAACTGCCATGCCACGAAAGAATCAGTCGTCGTGCACATCTCAAGGAGCTAACACATCAAAACCTTCAGTTTTTGAAGAGTCTGGGTCTCAGAATTCGTGGAAGAGGACTTTCCGGAAAGTAAAAGTGGAATTTTACTGTGTCGTAATCGCCTGCTTTGTACCATGGAAGAAATCCTAACCATCAAGAAAGCGGTCGTCTTCGACGAATCCATCGCACATTATGAAACGCATGCGCATCAGCCGTTCGCATCGACAACCTTCGAGAATAATGATGAAATTCGGATCGCTGTTCAACACCAGGACTTGTGTCTGCTGCCAAGCAGGAGCTCTCTGCACGTGTACGGAAGATTAACCAAGATCGATGGACGCACTCCGGTTACCGCTACCAAACTCGTCAACAATACCATATGCCATTTATTTGAAGATATACGCTACGAGTTGAATGCCATCGAAATCGATCGTAGTAAGAACGTTGGTCTCACAACTCTCATGAAAAACTATATATCTCAAAGTCCTGGACAAACATCTCTGCTGGAGAATGCTGGTTGGCTCACTAACGACGGGGATATATCCGATGAGAATGGATACTTCGATATCTCTGTACCGCTGAGTTTGCTGCTGGGTTTTGCGGAGGACTATCGTCGAATCGTTGTTAACGCCAAACATGAGTTAATTCTTACGAGATCCAACACCGATACGAATGCAGTTGTACAAACAGCAACGGAACCCTATAAAATTACGCTTACGAAGATTGAATGGATGATCCCATACGTGAAGGTCTCGGACGAACGGAAAATTCAGTTGCTCAGCTATATTTCCACGGATACACCTATTCCTATCAGCTTTCGCACCTGGGAACTCTACGAGTATCCGCTATTGCCCGCTACCACGAAACACGTCTGGGTCGTCAAAACTTCTACTCAACTGGAAAAACCTCGATACGTCGTAGTGGGCTTCCAAACTGCTAAAAAAATAGTCTCACCAGTAACGCGAGTCACTTTAATCACTGTAACATTCGAGACATTAAGCTCTTTCTCAACTCGCAAAGTTATCCTTACGGTAATCTGAATCTCGATGTTGCTAAAAACCAGTATGCTTTGCTTTACGATATGTACGCTAATTTCCAAACATCATATTATGGAAAGGAGTCTGAACCGCTTTTGAGCAAGGCTGACTTTCTGAAATACGCACCACTCATGGTTATAGATTGTTCAAAGCAGAACGAGTCTCTGAAATCAGGTCCTGTGGATGTTCGTCTCGAATTCGAATCTACAAGACCCTTTCCTCCGTTAACATCGGCTTATTGTTTGATTTTACATGATCGAATTGTTGAGTATAACCCGATCAGTGGTGGTGTGACAAAATTAACCTAATGAATTTTATAACTTTAGGATTAAGAATTGAGTCGACTCATCATTTTAAGCTTGTAATCGTTGTATTTTTAATGATTTTTGAAAAATAAAAAATAATATAATCTCAACCTTTACCATTCATTTTATTCTTAAGAGTTATACAGGGTGATCCGTTAGGTTCATATTTTGAGTACGCTGGCGGATTCCTTGGATCATTTTAAGACGAAACTTGTTCTTGCTAATTTTTTTTTAAAGCAACGGTTAACGAGTGAGAGTCAATTAAAGTAGGCCAATCCTGGCACAGATAAGCCACCGTCACAGGGGCGCCGCGTTTCAGTGGGGCTCGCGGGCAGCGCCCCAGCGTGCGCGAGCGTTCGCGCAGAGTCAATGAAACAAAACGACGATCGGAGTCAAACAATTGGATACAGTTCGCCGATGTGAATGAAACACATGATAAAAGCCGGAGTTTTTTCTTCCTTCATGACACTAAAGCTAACCGCCGCACAGTGGTCCGAAATCCCGAAAAAGCGGACATAATTCGGAATTCGGGTGAAAGTCTGTACTCGGGGGTTTTTGGGGTCGCTGAATACGAATCCGAAGTCAGAATTTTCAAAAACAAAATGGCGTATCGAGAAGGGTGAAAAATTTCTTCAAAACTCTGTTCAATTCGGGTGAAAGTCTGTACTCGGGGGTTTTTGGGGTCGCTGAATACGAATCCGAAGTCAGAGTTTCCAAAAACAAAATGGCGTATCGAGAACGGTAAAAAATTCCTTAAAAGCCCTGTTCGATTCGGGTGAAAGTCTGTACTCGGGGGGGGTTTGGGGTCGCTGAATACGAATATGCAACTGAAATTTCGAAAAACAAAATGGCGGACTCAATATGGACAGCTACTTTTTGGAGAGTCAATTTGATTTGCGGGGAATACATTTTTTAGGAGTCTTCAAGGCTGCTGATCATAAATATGGAGTCGATTTTTGGAAATCATGATTGAGAATGAATTGAATAGGACTACTACTACAACATGTCGCTCGAATCGTTCCGGCTTCTCGGAAGAAGCCCGGGCCTCGCTGTGCTTTCCGTAAAAGTCGTCAAACCTTCAATTTCAGTTGTGAAAAATACAGAAACGTTGAGCCAAGTGTAGGATTTTTCTGAAAATCTCTTTTCTATCCTGTTCGCTTGTTGCCACTTTTTCCTGAATTCGGATACCAATGTTTTCCGGGCATCTTTCTGATTTGGCGGCAAAATTGTATGGATGCTCCTGTTTTTCTTAAATCTGGGCTTGAATAATTTTCGAGGGTTTTCGATCCGCCATTTTGTTTTTGTGAATTTTGCCGCTCACAGTTCCCGCCGGCGGCGATTTTCGGTGATGAACCGTAAAATACTGAAAATAGACTATTGAAACGTCGTATTTTTGTTAAATTAACCATTTTCGGAAATAATTGAATAGTTTGTATTTTTTTATTAATTAATTTCGACCACTTTATTCTTGCACTTCGAATACGCGGCTTTGACTGAAAATCAACCTTAATTGTGAAATAATAACAATGCTACATTGAAACTTGATATTTCGCTTCAATTCGCCGATTACAACGACGATTTCGTATTTTTTATTTTTTAAATAATTTATTTCGACCACTTTACTCTTGAGGACTGAAAATCTACCTTAATTGTGGAATAATAAAGACGCTACATTAAAACTCGGTATTTCGGTTCAATTCGCCATTTCTAACGACGATTCAGTATTTTTTATTTTTTTTATAATTTATTTCGACCACTTTACTCTTGAGTCTCGAACCCGCGGGTTGAAAATCTACCTTGCTTGTGAAATAATAAGAATGCTACATCAAAACTCGGTATTTCGGTTCAATTCGCCATTTCCAACGACGATTCAGTATTTTTTATTTTTTAAATAATTTATTTCGACCACCTTACTCTTGTGCTTCGAACCCGCGGGTTAAAAATCTACCTTTTTCGAGAAATAATAACAATGCTACATTAAAACTTGATATTTCGGTTCAATTCGCCATTTCCAACGACGATTCAGTATTTTTTATTTTTTAAATAATTTATCTCTACCACTTTACTCTTGAGGACTGAAAACCTTAATTGTGGAATAATAACAATGCTACATTAAAACTCGGTATTTCGGTTCAATTCGCCATTTCCAACGACGATTCAGTATTTTTGATTTTTTAAATGATTTATCTCTACCACTTTACTCTTGAGGACTGAAAACCTTAATTGTGGAATAATAACAATGCTACATATAAAGTACGAAAATGCGGATGTCTGCAGTTCCCAATTCTACCGCCAGGGGCTGCCACATGCGGCTACGAGCCTCAGCACGCAACACGCGGGCCACGCGCCCCAGGTCGACTCCTCCGCGAATTCCTGACCCCTGAAGGTCGCGATACGCGGTTCACGCGCCTCAGGCCGACTCCTCCGCGAATTCCTGACCCCTGAAGGTCGCGATACGCGGTTCACGCGCCTCAGGCCGACTCCTCCGCGAATTCCTGACCCCTGAAGGTCGCGATACGCGGTTCACGCGCCTCAGGCCGACTCCTCCGCAAATTCCTGACCCCTGAAGGTCGCGATACGCGGTTCATGCGCCCTAGGTCGACTCCTCCGCGAATTCCTGACCCCTGAAGGTCGCGATACGCGGTTCACGCGCCTCAGGCCGACTCCTCCGCGAATTCCCGACCCCTGAAGGTCGCGATACGCGGTTCATGCGCCCTAGGCCGACTCCTCCGCGAATTCCTGACCCCTGAAGGTCGCGATACGCGGTTCACGCGCCCTAGGTCGACTCTCCGCTCCTGACCCCTGAAGGTCGCGATACGCGGTTCGGCGCGCCTAGGTCCCTCCGCAAATTCCGACCTCTGAAGGTCGCGATACGCGGTTTACGCGCCTCAGGCCGACTCCTCCGCGAATTCCTGACCCCTGAAGGTCGCGATACGCGGTTCACGCGCCTCAGGCCGACTCCTCCGCGAATTCCTGACCCCTGAAGGTCGCGATACGCGGTTCATGCGCCCTAGGTCGACTCCTCCGCAAATTCCCGACCTTTGAAGGTCGCAATACGCGGTTCACGCGCCTCAGGCCGACGCCTCCCCGAATTCCTGACCCCTGAAGGTCGCGATTCGCGGTTCACGCGCCTCAGGCCGACTTCTCCGCGAATTCCTGACCCCTGAAGGTCGCGATACGCGGTTCACGCGCCCTAGGTCGACTCCTCCGCAAATTCCCGACCTCTGAAGGTCGCGATACGCGGTTCACGCGCCTCAGGCCGACTCCTCCGCGAATTCCTGACCCCTGAAGGTCGCGATACGCGGTTCATGCGCCCTAGGTCGACTCCTCCGCGAATTCCTGACCCCTGAAGGTCGCGATACGCGGTTCACGCGCCTCAGGCCGACTCCTCCGCGAATTCCCGACCTCTGAAGGTCGCGATACGCGGTTCATGCACCCTAGGTCGACTCCTCCGCGAATTCCTGACCCCTGAAGGTCGCGATACGCGGTTCATGCGCCCTAGGTCGACTCCTCCGCGAATTCCTGACCCCTGAAGGTCGCGATACGCGGTTGACGCGCCTCAGGCCGACTCCTCCGCGAATTCCCGACCTCTGAAGGTCGCGATACGCGGTTCACGCGCCTCAGGCCGACTCTTCCGCGAATTCCTGACCCCTGAAGGTCGCGATACGCGGTTCATGCGCCCTAGGTCGACTCCTTCGCGAATTCCTGACCCCTGAAGGTCGCGATACGCGGTTCATGCGCCCTAGGTCGACTCCTCCGCAAATTCCCGACCTCTGAAGGTCGCATACGCGGTTTACGCGCCTCAGGCCGACTCCTCCGCGAATTCCTGACCCCTGAAGGTCGCGATACGCGGTTCACGCGCCTCAGGCCGACTCCTCCGCGAATTCCTGACCCCTGAAGGTCGCGATACGCGGTTCATGCGCCTAGGCGACTCCTCCGCAAATTCCCGACCTCTGAAGGTCGCAATACGCGGTTCACGCGCCTCAGGCCGACGCCTCCCCGAATTCCTGACCCCTGAAGGTCGCGATTCGCGGTTCACGCGCCTCAGGCCGACTTCTCCGCGAATTCCTGACCCCTGAAGGTCGCGATACGCGGTTCATGCGCCCTAGGTCGACTCCTCCGCAAATTCCCGACCTCTGAAGGTCGCGATACGCGGTTCACGCGCCTCAGGCCGACTCCTCCGCGAATTCCTGACCCCTGAAGGTTGCGATACGCGGTTCATGCGCCCTAGGTCGACTCCTCCGCAAATTCCCGACCTCTGAAGGTCGCGATACGCGGTTCACGCGCCTCAGGCCGACTCCTCCGCGAATTCCTGACCCCTGAAGGTTGCGATACGCGGTTCACGCGCCTCAGGCTGACTCCTCCGCGAATTCCTGACCCCTGAAGGTCGCGACACGCGGATCACGCGCCTCAGGCCGACTCCTCCGCTAATTCCCGACCCCTGGACGTCGTGCCACGCGGTTTCAGAGTCGTACCATGCGCACTGGTTGCCAAATATACTGACTCAATACGCACATCAGTGATCGGTAAGCCGAAATAATCCGAAATAATAATGAATAGATTTGATGTAGTGGGCATTAAATGCGCAGAATTGTCTAAACTTCAGAAAGGTTCTCATATCTATTCTGACCAGCAGGCACCATGGGCAGAACCAAGAACGAGCACCGCGGTGAGTTAATCTTATCAATTCGTTCCCGAAATATTTGAAATACCAATGACAACCGAGCGAGCGAAGCGAGCGAGGAACAACGCCTCCCCTTAACCGAGTGAGCGAGCGAAGCGAGCGAATGAGGAACAACCCCTTCTAGTGCTACATTAAAACTTGATATTTCGGTTCAATTCGCCATTTCCAACGACGATTCAGTATTTTTGATTTTTTTTTATAATTTATTTCGACCACCTTACTCTTGTGCTTCGAACCCGCGGGTTAAAAATCTACCTTTTTCGAGAAATAATAACAATGCTCCATTAAAACTCGGTATTTTGGTTCAATTCGCCATTTCCAACGACGATTCAGTATTTTTGATTTTTTAAATAATTTATCTCTACCACTTTACTCTTGAGGACTGAAAACCTTAATTGTGGAATAATAACAATGCTACGTTAAAACTTGATATTTCGGTTCAATTCGCCATTTCCAACGACGATTCAGTATTTTTGATTTTTTTTTATAATTTATTTCGACCACCTTACTCTTGTGCTTCGAACCCGCGGGTTAAAAATCTTACCTTTCGAGTAAATATTGTCATCGCCCATTAAATTTATTTTTAGTCTATTCATTTCCAACGACGATTCAGTATTTTTTATTTTTTAAATAATTTATCTCTACCACTTTACTCTTGAGGACTGAAAACCTTAATTGTGGAATAATAACAATGCTCCATTAAAACTCGGTATTTCGGTTCAATTCGCCATTTCCAACGACGATTCAGTATTTTTTATTTTTTTTTTAATAATTTATTTCGACCACCTTACTCTTGTGCTTCGAACCCGCGGGTTAAAAATCTACCTTTTTCGAGAAATAATAACGATGCTACATTAAAACTCGGTATTTCGGTTCAATTCGCCATTTCCAACGACGATTCAGTATTTTTTATTTTTTTATGGGTTTGTTTTCGACCACCTAGTTTGTAGCTCGAACCCGCGGGTTGAGAATCTGCCTTCTTCGTGAAATAATATCAATGTTAAGATAAAACTCGATATTTTCGGTCTAATTCGTCATTGGCCCATTTCATTCAGTATTTTTATTTTTTATAGTTTACTCGACCACCTAGTTTGTAGTTTCGAATGGCGGGCTCAAAAAATCAACCTTTTCGAGAAATATTGTCACGTTCATTAAAACTGAAAAGCACTGCCATCTACGATTCAGTATTTTTGATTTTTTCAATGATTTATCTCTACCACTTTACTCTTGAGGACTGATAAATTATAAAAAAAAATAAAAAATACTGAATCGTCGTTGGAAATGGCGAATTGAACCGAAATATCGAGTTTTAATGTAGCATTGTTATTATTTCTCGAAAAAGGTTGATTTTTGGCCCGCGGGTTCGAAGCACAAGAGTAAGGTGGTCGAAATAAATTATAAAAAAAAAAAATAAAAAATACTGAATCGTCGTTGGAAATGGCGAATTGAACCAAAATACCGAGTTTTAATGGAGCATTGTTATTATTTCTCGAAAAAGGTTGATTTTTGGCCCGCGGGTTCGAAGCACAAGAGTAACGTGGTCGAAATAAATTATTTAAAAAATAAAAAATACTGAATCGTCGTTGGAAATGGCGAATTGAACTAAAATACCGAGTTTTAATGGAGCATTGTTATTTATTTCTCGAAAAAGGTTGATTTTTGGCCCGCGGGTTCGAAGCACAAGAGTAAGGTGGTCGAAATAAATTATAAAAAAAAATAAAAAATACTGAATCGTCGTTGGAAATGGCGAATTGAACCGAAATATCAAGTTTTAATGTAGCATTGTTATTATTCCACAATTAAGGTTTTCAGTCCTCAAGAGTCAAGTGGTAGAGATAAATTATTTAAAAAATCAAAAATACTGAATCGTCGTTGGAAATGGCGAATTGAACCAAAATACCGAGTTTTAATGGAGCATTGTTATTATTTCTCGAAAAAGGTTGATTTTTAGCCCGCGGGTTCGAAGCACAAGAGTAAGGTGGTCGAAATAAATTATAAAAAAAAATAAAAAATACTGAATCGTCGTTGAAAATGGCGAATTGAACCGAAATATCGAGTTTTAATGTAGCATTGTTATTATTTCACGAAGAAGGTAGATTTTCAACCCGCGGGTTCGAAGCACAAGAGTAAGGTGGTCGAAATAAATTATAAAAAAAATAAAAAATACTGAATCGTCGTTGGAAATGGCGAATTGAACCGAAATATCAAGTTTTAATGTAGCATTGTTATTATTTCACGAAGAAGGTAGATTTTTAACCCGCGGGTTCGAAGCACAAGAGTAAGGTGGTCGAAATAAATTATTTAAAAAATAAAAAATACTGAATCGTCGTTGGAAATGGCGAATTGAACCGAAATACCGAGTTTTGATGTAGCATTCTTATTATTTCACAAGCAAGGTAGATTTTCAACCCGCGGGTTCGAGACTCAAGAGTAAAGTGGTCGAAATAAATTATAAAAAAAATAAAAAATACTGAATCGTCGTTAGAAATGGCGAATTGAACCGAAATACCGAGCTTTAATGTAGCGTCTTTATTATTCCACAATTAAGGTAGATTTTCAGTCCTCAAGAGTAAAGTGGTCGAAATAAATTATTTAAAAAATAAAAAATACGAAATCGTCGTTGCAATCGGCGAATTGAAGCGAAATATCAAGTTTCAATGTAGCATTGTTATTATTTCACAATTAAGGTTGATTTTCAGTCAAAGCCGCGTATTCGAAGTGCAAGAATAAAGTGGTCGAAATTAATTAATAAAAAAATACAAACTATTCAATTATTTCCGAAAATGGTTAATTTAACAAAAATACGACGTTTCAATAGTCTATTTCCAGTATTTTACGGTTCATCACCGAAAATCGCCGCCGGCGGGAACTGTGAGCGGCAAAATTCACAAAAATAAAATGGCGGATCGAAAACCCTCGAAAATTATTCAAGCCCAGATTTAAGAAAAACAGGAGCATCCATACAATTTTGCCGCCAAATCAGAAAGATGCCCGGAAAACATTGGTATCCGAATTCAGGAAAAAGTGGCAACAAGCGAACAGGATAGAAAAGAGATTTTCAGAAAAATCCTACACTTGGCTCAACGTTTCTGTATTTTTCACAACTGAAATTGAAGGTTTGACGACTTTTACGGAAAGCACAGCGAGGCCCGGGCTTCTTCCGAGAAGCCGGAACGATTCGAGCGACATGTTGTAGTAGTAGTCCTATTCAATTCATTCTCAATCATGATTTCCAAAAATCGACTCCATATTTATGATCAGCAGCCTTGAAGACTCCTAAAAAATGTATTCCCCGCAAATCAAATTGACACTCCAAAAAGTAGCTGTCCATATTGAGTCCGCCATTTTGTTTTTCGAAATTTCAGTTGCATATTCGTATTCAGCGACCCCAAACCCCCCCCCCCCGAGTACAGACTTTCACCCGAATCGAACAGGGCTTTTAAGGAATTTTTTACCGTTCTCGATACGCCATTTTGTTTTTGGAAACTCTGACTTCGGATTCGTATTCAGCGACCCCAAAAACCCCCGAGTACAGACTTTCACCCGAATTGAACATAGTTTTGAAGAAATTTTTCACCCTTCTCGATACGCCATTTTGTTTTTGAAAATTCTGACTTCGGATTCGTATTCAGCGACCCCAAAAACCCTCCGAGTACAGACTTTCACCCGAATTCCGAATTATGTCCGCTTTTTCGGGATTTCGGACCACTGTGCGGCGGTTAGCTTTAGTGTCATGAAGGAAGAAAAAACTCCGGCTTTTATCATGTGTTTCTGCATTCACATCGGCGAACTGTATCCAATTGTTTGACTCCGATCGTCGTTTTGTTTCATTGACTCTGCGCGAACGCTCGCGCACGCTGGGGCGCTGTCCGCGAGCCCCACTGAAACGCGGCGCCCCTGTGACGGTGGCTTATCTGTGCCAGGATTGGCCTACTTTAATTGACTCTCACTCGTTAACCGTTGCTTTAAAAAAAAATTAGCACGAACAAGTTTCGTCTTAAAATGATCCAAGGAATCCGCCAGCGTACTCAAAATATGAACCTAAGGGATCACCCTGTATACACCTTTACATTTCCATTTCTTTCTTAGTCCTATTTATAATCTACTATTATATATATATATACACCTCCTCATCTAGTACCCTCATTTCATTACTTCATTCCATGCCTCATTCCATACTTTATTCCTAACTCCTTCCCTGCCCCTGTGCCCCCTAACTTATTACGTCTCGGATTTTCTTCTCTTCCTCTTCCAATTCTTCTTCCTCTTTCCTTAATTCTGCTTTCCTTCGCTCCAGATCTTTCCTCCATCTCTCCACTTCCTCCGTTCTCCTTTCCATTTGTCCTCCCTCACTTATGTTTTGGTTCTCATCGGTTGCTTTCTCTTTTCCGCCCGGCTTCTCTTCGCTCTGTTTTTCTTTTGCCTCTGGCTTTCTCTCGTTCCTCTCCCGTTCGTTGCTCGCTTCGCTCTCCTTTCTTCTGCCTTTTTTCTTCTCTGACTCCTTAGCTTTCTTTTCCGCTTTCTTCCCCGCTTTCCCCTCCATCTCTCCTGTCTTCTCTGCTTTCTCCCCGGTTTCCTTGTCTTTCTCCTCGGCTATATTGTCTTTCTCCGCGCCTCGCTTTACCATTCTCTCTCCGGTGCTCGCCGCTGCTGTTGTAGCTAGCCTGACTCTCACCTCTTCCGCTGCCAGTTCCTCCTCTTCCTTCCTAATCTCTTCCTTTCTCCGTTCCAGGTTCTCTCTCCATTTTACCACTTCTTCTCGGGTTTTTTCCGTTTTTCCACGCTCCGTTTCTTCCCCCGCTTGCGTCTCGTTCTTTTCTTCCATCTCTTGCACGTGCCATTCCTCCTCCTTCTCTTTCCACGTCCACCAGGTTCCGTCGATGCACACTCTTTCTTCCTCCTCTGTGACTTTCTTTCCCTCCCGTCTCGCGTTCCTTGCTCGATTGTTCACCAGCCATCTGGTCCTTCTCTCTCTGAACGTGCTATCTCTTTCTACCCACAGTTCCCATCGCTCCCAGATTTCCTCTCTTCGCTTTACTATTTCGCTGATGTCCTCCATTCTTCCGAGGCGCACTACCACCAGATTCTCTTTCGTCATCCAGATCTGTTCCACCTCTACCTTCTTTCCTAGTTCTTTCTCCAGCCACTTTTTTATCCTCTCTTCGACTTCCTCTTTCTCTACTTCCATTCCTTTAATTACCAGGTTTCTGGCCTTTCTTCTTCTTTCCCTCATCTCCCACTGCCACGTTTCGTCGTTTTCCCTTATCTCAGCCACCCTGGTTCTTCCGTTCTCTTTTACTTCCTTTTTTCCTTCTTTCTCTCTTGCTGTCTCTCTTTCATCGGTTCTGTCAAGTTCGTCCGCCCACGACCTGCTCTTCGTACCTCCCCCTGCCACCTTACTCGCGTACGATACGCTTCCGGAGGGGGTCAGCCCCTCGGCCTCCTTAGCGTCCCGATCCCCCTCTGCCTCCCTTTCCTCTCTTTCATCCTCCCTTGATTCCTCTTCGTCTTCGTCTCTATACTCCAGTGCTATTTTCTTCCTTTCCTCCTTCGCTGCTAACTGCTCGAAGCCTCTACTCATACTTGCGATCAGCTCGAGAACCCTGTCCTTCCCCATCGCCTCGCTCATCTCGCTCGTGCGCTCCACCTGACTCTTCCTTCCTTACTGGTTGAGCTCGTTTCTCTCGCTGTCGGTGCTCAGTCTCTCCGCTAGACTCCTTGTTCCCTCTCTCCTCCCTTCAGCTCCGGTGTCCCCTTGTCCACGAGATCGTTCCTAACCTCTAATGCCTTCTCTCTTTACCTCCTTTTCCTTCCTCTAATTCCCAATCTCGGCTGCTTCTTTTCTCTTCTATGCCTTCTATGCCTTTATCTCTTCCGACGTACCAAATGTCTCCTCTCCTGTTTCTCCCTGTCTCTCACACATGCCACAAAACTCACGCTCCACTTTCAGAGGCTCTTTACCCATTCACATCCAAGATGGTTCTCTATTATTATTATTACTATTATTATCATTATAATTACAATTTCCGAAATAATAATCATAACAATTATTATAATAATTATTATTTTTATTATCATTGAAAAAAATTTACTCGAAAGTGGTGTGAATGAAAATGAAAACGTATGCGCCATTTTTTTTTTTTTTTACTAACACTGTAATCCTGTGAAACGCACAGAATAATCAAAATTCCGATTCTTTTGAGAGATTTTCAAGTTTCAGCATAAAAAAAACTAGATAAGGCAAAGGTGTAAAGTCGTATACGCCCTTTATTTTAATTTTTTTTTATCTTGAAAATGTTGTGAAAATCGGAATTTCAATTCTTCTGTGCGTTGCACAGGACAGGAGTATTTGTGAAAAAAATGGCGTACTACGACTATACGACTTTATACCGTTGCCCTGTCAATGTTTTTTTTTTTTTTTTTGAATTTTGAATTTTGAAAATTTCACATAAAGAACTCTGAAATCAGACTTTTTTATGCGTTTCACAGGATTTTAGAGTTTTTGTAGAAAAAGAAAAAAAAATGGCTCATAGTTTTCATTTCCATTTACAAATTTCACCACTTTCGAGTAAATTTTTTGCAATGATAATAATAATAATATTATCATATTGTTATTATCATAATAATAATTATTATTATCATAATATTATGATAATAATTGTTATTATTATTATTATTATTATTATTATCGTCATCATCATCATTATCGTCGTCATCATCATCATCATCATCATCATCATCATCATTATTATTACGGAAAAAATTGAAATTCCGATTTTCACAACATTTTCAAGATAAAAAAAATCGAATAATAAATGGCGTTTACGACTCTATACCTCTGCCTTGTCCAGTTTTTTTATGCTGAAACTTGAAAATCTCTCAAAAGAATCGGAATTTTGATTATTCTGTGCGTTTCATAGGATTTCAGTGTTGGTAGAAAAAAAAATGGCGCCTACGTTTTCATTTTCATTCACAAATTTCACCACTTTCGAGTAAATTTTTTGCAATGATAATAATAATAATTATATCATATTGTTATTATCATAATAATAATTATTATTATCATAATATATATATATATTTTTATATATATAATATATAATATATTTATATATATATATATAAATGAAACTATCGAGTATATTGATGACGCACCCTATTTGGGCACCTAGGCACGATATTTTTTTTGCAAATTGAAAATTTTTTCCTGTTGTGCGCGGCCTCGTGCGCTTCGCGCACTCCCCGGGGTTACTAAAAACTCTCCACCTAGCCAAAACTATGCAGCTACAAGTCTGCAACTGTACACTTGGCTGCCACAAAATTTGAAATTTCGTAAATTTCAGGTTCGGGTCAATGAACCCGAGTCACCAAAATGACCGATTGATTCAATTTCACATTAATGACAGTCATCGTAATGACCAGGTGTCATCAAAGTGTGCGATTCATACTCTAATAACATGGCGGTCCGTCACGGAAATAGCCGATAGATGTAGATATATATATATATATATATATATATATATATAATATATTGTTGATTAAGTGTTTGAATAAACCACGCAGGATGTACATATATAACAATGATATTTATTCAGGAGATATCAATACAGCGGTTCGGCAATATAATAGACCATGCGTGAAGCGCTTGAGATTCACACTGGAGACAAAGGGAAGAGCACCAGCTAGTTTTCCCCGAAAGTCAGTCTAGCAGCGCCTTGAGTCACATGACTCTAGGATATAAGGCGTGAGTTCAAAACACTTCGCTATCATAACACCTCCCCTCGAAGTTGTGAGCTCGACACCTCAATGATCGTAAACATTGATCATGCCTATATTGATGAGGCATTCGCGATGTTTTATTCCGCCGAGTCCCTTAGTCAACATGTCCGCTGGCATCTCCTCCGTGGGTAGGTACTGGAGGTCAACTTTGCCCTTCTCGACGACATCTTGGACAAAACGGTATCGCACGTCAATGTGCTTAGTCCGCGGGTGGTAGCCATCATTCTCTGCCAGTGACTGAGCGCCTAGGTTGTCGTTAAACAATGTGACGTAATCAATCGACATATTTAAGGTGCTCAAAATTCCTCGGAGATACATGGCTTCCCTAGATGCTTCTGATAAAGCCATGTACTCAGCTTCTGTGCTCGAGAGGGCCACGGTTCGCTGTTTACGAGCCTCCCAACATATCGCGGCACCGGCTAATATAAATGCGTAGCCAGAATATGATCGGCGATCGAGAGTGTTCGAACCCCAATCCGCGTCAACAACACCAAACAACGGTAACCTAGTCTTTTTGTATACTAGTCCGTACTCTAGAGTACCTTTTAAGTAACGAAGCACTCTTTTTGCGGCTTTCCAATGTTCAGCGTTGTAGTTATTGTTAAACTGGCTCAAAAAATTCACCGTGAACGCGATATCCGGTCTGGTCGTCACTGACAAGTACATTAACGCACCGATTAAACTTTGATACGGATACTGTCTCATTTCGGTTTCACTCGCGTTTACCGGTTTCGATAGTTTGCAGCCCGATTCAATTGGTGTCGATACCGGCTTACTGTCTTGCATCCCGAACCGTTCTAAAATCGCCTCGGTATAGCGGCGTTGTTTAAGGTAAACTTTCAACTCTTGGTCGCGTGAAAATTCGATCCCGAGACACTGGCTGACCTTCCCGAGATCTTTCATTTCAAATGATTCCGACAACGACTGTTTTATTTCGCGTAACCATTTCGGGTCGTTTGTCGCAATCAGCATATCGTCCACGTAGACCGCGATTAACATTATGCGATTTTTGTCTCGCGACACGAACATGCATGGGTCTTGCGACGTTGCCACTAACCCCAGCTTACGGAGTTTATCCACCAACTTACGATGCCACTGTAAGCCTGATTGACGTAACCCGTACAGCGATTTCTTGAGCAGGCACACACTATCATTGTTCGCGTTAAGTCCACTGTGCCAGCGATCAGCTGTTTTTCTCACAATAGTTTCTCGCACGATTTTCTCACTCGAACCGACTTGTTTACCCGATTTTAGTTTATTTATCACTTCCCGTAACTGTTCCGGCACTTCCATGTACACGTCTTCCTCGAGTTCGCCGTTCAGATACGCGGCGATAACATCCATCTGGTGAATTTCCAACTCGAGTTCTGCAGCCAGTGCAGCCATGAGACGAATTGAAGTTGACCTTACCACAGGTGAGTAGGTTTCGTGGAAGTCCTCCCCTGGACGTTGGGAGCAGCCCTTGGCAACGAGTCGCACCTTTTTCTTTCCGGTGATTCCGTTGCTTTTTGTGCAAAACACAAATCTGCTACGAATCACTTTGCGGTCCTTTGGTCGCGGGACTATCTGCCACGTACCGTTCCGAATCTGCGCTAGGAACTCGTCTTCCAAAGCGATTCTCCAGGCTTCCACGTCTTCTGTTTCTATGGCTTGCTGCCACGTGGCTGGATCCTGTGTCACCGTTAAATTTGCGTATTCTGCAAAAACTTCATCTTCTTCTTCTTCAGATCCTCGTTGTCCTCCGCGTGTGTCCGCTTCGTCGCTGCTACTCTCGTTGTCCTGGATTTCGACGCTCGCAGGTTGGTAGACCTTACGTGGTCTTCCAGCCGATCCAGTACGCACCATCCTCGGACGTCCTCTGCCACGCTTGGAAGGTTGAAGCAGCGATTCCCACGAAATTGGCGCTTTTCGTTTATTTGGACGCTCAGGTTCGATCTGAATTTCCTCGGGTATCTCGGGACGAATCTCGGGGTTTTCGCGATTAGTTATTTCCACCGATATTTGACTATTATCTTCGACGTCATCGAATATTTCTTGATACTCGTTGTCAAACGCGGATTCACCCAAGAACTTGACATCCCGAGTCACGATAATCTTCTTGGTTTTCGGCGAATAGACGCGATAGGCTTTTGACTCTGTTGAATAACCCATAAAGATGCACTGTTCCGCTCGTGAGTCAAATTTGCCCTTGTTTGGGCGTTTATCTAACGCGTAGACCTTCGATCCGAATACTTGCATGTAGAGCAATGTGGGAGTTTTCCCCGTCCACATTTTGTACGGTATTTGCCCTTTCAACGCAGACGTTGGGCAACGATTCCGCACGTAACACGCGGTGTTGATCGCTTCGGCCCAAAAAGCTGGAGGAACCCCTGACTGACGCATCATGCATCTAGCCATCTCAAGTAATGTCCTATTTTTCCTCTCAGCTACACCGTTCTGTTGCGGTGTATACGGCACCGTGAAACGTCTTTGTATGCCGTGAGTCTTGAGAAAATCATCAAACTCGCCATTGAAATATTCTTTTCCATTGTCCGATTGGAGAGCTTTTATTTGTTTACCCGTGAATTTCTCAACTGCGGCTTTAAACTCCTTGAAAACACTCAAGGCCTCAGATTTATGTTTCACAAAATACACTTGACACCAGCGCGATTTATCGTCAATAAATGTCACAAAAAATCTAGAACCTTTATGAGATGCACTTCTCATTGGTCCACATACATCAGTGTGGATGATTTCTAGCAGATCTTCCGTGCGTTCTTCATCACTTTTCGGGAATGGAGCACGTGTTAGTTTTTCACTGATGCACACTTCACACACTGACAGCTTTGCGTCACTTTTGAAGTTAAGTCCGTGCACTAGGCCCTTTCTGGCCATTTCTTTCAAGTCATGTTCATTCAAATGGCCTAACTTTTCATGCCATTTGTCTATTTCACTTTTGTCTTTGTTTTCCACAACATTCACGCACTCTTTGCTCTTCCTCACATAGTATAAGTTTCCTACGCGGTCCGCGCGGATTAACACGTTGTCGTGTTTATCAATAACGATCGCGTCTCTCTCTCGGAACCGCACTTCAAGACCACGATATCTGTCATTTTTGACACTGACAGTAAGTTCGTACGTAGGTCCGCTACGTAAAATACCTTTTCGATATTTATGACTCTCTCGCGATCACCCGTGTCTACCGGTAGACGTACACTTCCCGATCCAGTTATCCTGGTACTCTCACTGTTAGCTAAGTTCAATTCGGTATCAAGCGGTTTGAAATTCGCGAACATTTCTTTTACGTTACACATATGCCCGGTAGATCCACTGTCAATACACCACTCGGTACCGTTTCCGCGACTGTACATTACCTCTTCGGTAGTACTCAACATTACGTCTTCTTCGGGCACTCGCGAAGAACACACCGATCTATTGTCTTTGTCCTCAACTTGTCGCGCACTCTGTTTTGGTTTTGACGGATACCTCGAACGACAGTATCGCGCTATGTGACCGATTCCATGACAACGGAAACACTCGGATTTACTTTGCTGTCCTTCAGGTCTCCCGTTCTTCTCACTTTGAGGAGCCCGTGTGTATTGGTGTCTGTTGTTTTTCACATACATGGCACCTTGACCAGTATTGGTCTCTCTCGACTTGCGTGCCTCATATTCTTCAACGATTTTCACTTTCAAAATTTCAGGGTTGGGTAAATCGTCACGTGATTCAACCGCGATGCGAAACGTGTCGTACGACTCCGGCAAACTGTACAGCAGTAGGATTGACAGTAACTCGTCAATTACTATCAAGCCAATCTCTCTTAACTTCTTCACTGCGTCGAAGAATTCTGCGATATGTTTTCTCAAGTCGTCACCTTCCTGCATCCGGGTCAGAACGAGCTTCTTCAGCAACGTTGCTTTGCGCGCCGGTCCACTTGATTGATATAACGATTCGAGTTTTCGCCATATTGCTGCCGATGTTTCCATACCGTCAACGGCAGTCACCTCTGACGCGCTTATCGCTAATATAATGTCTGCCTGTGCTTTATTGTCATTTTTCACCCACTGCGCAATTAGTGTCTGATCACTTCTCGGCTCCGCTTCGGTGCCGTTAACATACCCCCACAAATCGTTTTTGATGAGTATCGCTCTCATGTGGATTTTCCACGTATCATAATTGTCCGCGGTTAGCGGGTCAATTCGTATCGACACACTGGACATTTTCACTTTGTTTTCTCGAAAATAATGTCTCTGGAAATACTTGCTTTACACACACGCTTTTCGCGTTCAAACTTCGATACAGTTCTCTAATGGCGGTCTTCCCACCGGTTCGCTCATCACGCGGTCACTTTCGCACAAGTTTTTTTTTTTTTTTTACTCGTTATTTCTACCGATACCGATACGCGATCCTGGGCCCATAACCTGTTGATTAAGTGTTTGAATAAACCACGCAGGATGTACATATATAACAATGATATTTATTCAGGAGATATCAATACAGCGGTTCGGCAATATAATAGACCATGCGTGAAGCGCTTGAGATTCACACTGGAGACAAAGGGAAGAGCACCAGCTAGTTTTCCCCGAAAGTCAGTCTAGCAGCGCCTTGAGTCACATGACTCTAGGATATAAGGCGCGAGTTCAAAACACTTCGCTATCATAACATATATATATATATATATATTTTTTTATTCAGCTTGTACTGCCTTTCGGCGTTTACAAAATTCCTTAACTTATTTCAGTCATATTTCAGTACTTTATTTATTATTTAGTTCTCTAACCTATCCCTTATAAACCAATTATTCTCCTCTCCAACCAAACAAAAACAAAACCAAACTATCCCCTAACAAAAATAAACTCAAAACTAGGTATTCTTATTCCAAACAAACAAAACAATAACATCTTTTCTTTCCTATCCCCCTCATTTCTCCCTACTTTCCTGTTTACAACCGACTTCCGTCACAACATCGCTTCCCGCGTCCCACCGCCTCTTATCCGTCCTCCTGCTGACCGTCACGTTCCCGCTCCTCTCCGCCCCCTCTCGCTTCCTCCTGTCCTTCCTCACCTTCCCCCTCGTCTATCGTCTGCTTCTTCAGCTCACTCTCCAGTCTCCCTTACTTTTCCTCCAGCTTTTTCTTCTCTCTCTCCACTTCTCTTTTTCTCCAGACCTTTTCGGGTACCCATCTCGCCTCCATCTCGTCCCAGATATTCCACACTCCCTCCACACAGATTTTATTATTGTTGTAACACGCTTTCGGGGTTGTTTGGAAACCAACCCCGTCCACAATGCTAGCAAAAGAAGCCGAAACCCAACGTGGATAACGGGACCAAAATTACGCAAAGAGAGATTTGGGCGCCAAGTTCCTTACGGGAACTAATCGCCGCGTTTCCGCGGGGATGGGGGTAGGAAATAGGGGTAGGTAGGAGAAGGGGGTGGCTAGCTTCAGTATTTGGTAGGTGGGAACGTGGGGGCGAAGACAGTAGACACTCGTATAAGTTGGTGAACAATAAAAAGAACGTGTTTATTCAAGAAAACGTGGAAGTTAACAATCCCTCCGAGATACTAGGCGATCTCGGGGGTGAAAAACGGATCGGGCTAGAAGAGCCAATACAGATTATATTCTACTATTTACAAGTCGGCCGCTCGACTCGACTGGGCACGGGCCAGGAGGAGGGCGAGGGGCGGTGGGGGAACGGTACAGGGTACGTCAGCCGGATCGCACAGCGGACTGTGGATTCACGGCAGCTGACTCGCAGCGGTGAGTGCGCGCGATCCTTGCGCAGACCGCGTAGCGCACTCGTCTCAACGGGGACGAGGGCTACCGCGCTAGATCGACGCTCAACTCACCCGGTCGGATAATACGGACGGTAACGTAGAGCGGGATGATATCGGACGGACCCAAGAAATAGTCAGGATTCCAACCACGGCGTACGGCGAGCCGTAGCTCGGCGACGGTTGAAATGACGCGGCGTGCGCGGTGATTCTGCGCACCCTACGTACAGCGTGAGTCTCAACAGGGATCACCTCTACAGGCGCGAATCACACGGACACGCACACAGGAACACACACGAGCAAAATTCAAATAGAAATGAGAGAAACAACGCTAAAACACGGTATCGGGACTCGACCGTTCGCGGAGGCGCGTACAGGTCGGGATTCCGGTAGTAGGGGGTAAAGATGCCGAAAATACAAGCGATGCGAGAGATAGAAAGCAGGCAGAAACGATCCTAGCGGATCTAGGATACTTTCCGTATCGATGAGATCCTCGTCTCAGGCTCCAACGGCTTCGGCGATGGCCGATCCCACCTAGACGAAGTTATTACAGATGTCTCGCAGCGCAGGGGACGAAAATAGGGACGTAAAAGATCCTACCTGGGATCGAAGGTCTCGGGTATATCCAACAAGTGGCGTGGCAATGTCTTTTTGGGGCCACAACACACTTGGGGCACTACGATGGGCTCGGGGGCCGGTCGCGGCGTGGCCTGCGGGCCGGCGAATTCGTGGTGCGGGGCTCACGGGTTCACAGGAGGGCAGGTTCACATCACGGACTTATGGACGGAGCGATACCTGAGTTTATGGGCGAGGGGAGGTGATTATCCGGGGAGTACATATCGGCCATATTGATAGGTGACGTTTATGCGCCATATTCAAACCAGTCGCTCCAAATAATACTTCCTACCGGTGAATTATGGCATTTAACTTGCTTTTTGCGCTGGATTTGGTCGTGCAACCGACTGCCGCACGGTGAGACATGTTGGTTACAAGACTACAAACGAAAGATAATAAACAATCTAGTTGAGTATGAATTTATCGTACATTCTAACCTCTAAAATTATCGAAACATATTTGTGAGCACGTGGTTCGATTGATATCACTTTTCAATTCTACTGAAAAGATTTATTACAACCCTTGTCACTTATGATTGCTGTTTGTTTCGGAATATCCACCCGAGCCTGAAAACAAACAGTGTGTATACGGTGTACACGCCGTGCCGTGGTATACGCGTACTATATCTATATAGATGTCACCTATCAAAATGGCTGACCGACGGATTCCCCTTCCGTCTTTTGGCACAGGCCCCGCAAGCTATCGCTCCGTCCATAAGTCCGTGGTTCACAATTTATGGTGCACGGAATGCCCCAAACAATTCGCAAGCGTTTGCGAGGAGTTGAAGACTCGGAAGACTCTGACAAGGCCGCAAAGCTGGGATTCGGAAGCACGGTGCTACAAGTGGCTTGTAGCTAGCTTGAAAACCAATATGGAAGCTCTCGTATGCAAAATCGCAAGATGGCTAGGCGCTTCTTCCCCGCGCTCGCTCGTGGGTGCGCGGGGGAGCGGGGTAGGGTCGCTCCTTGCTCCAGTGAACCACGTGACCTCTCGTTACCTGTCTTAAATCTAGGCGCGTTACCGAGAGTCGCGCGAGGATATTTGCAATCCTTCCGCTGCGTTGACGGGTGCCATAACGGGCAAACTATTTGCCACGTTACATTGTTTACTCTTATCCTTGCCGCTTTGTTTCTGATTCTTTCCACATCTGCCCTCCTGTCCATAATCTGCCTTACTTTTCTCTCTCTGTATGTCTTGTCGCTGCTCACCCTCATATTCCATTTCGTCCTTATCTCCCCGGTTTTTTCTTCTATAATCCTTTCCGTCTCTTCTTTGTTCTCCATCTCATAAAACCACCTCCTGTATCCGTCTCTCCCCTTCTTCTCCGTCAGTTTCTCCTCTATATACCTCCTTCCCAGTAGTTTTTGCAGTAGCGCCGCCACTTTATCTTTTGTATCCCCCATGTCCAGCCCCGTCAATACCAGTCTTTTTGCACCCGATTTCCTTTCCTCCATTTCCTTCTCCCATTCTTCCTGTCCCATCGGTACCGCCCCTTTCACCTCTTCTTCCAGCTTCCTCTCCGCCTCCCTTGCCCTCCGTTCATCCAGCTCCCCCCCTGTCTCCTCCAGCTGTCTTACTTTTTCTTCCAAATCTGCTACCTTCCTCTCCAGCTCCTCGATCTTCTTCTCTGTTTCCTTGCAGCAGTCTCTTTTTTCCTCCCTTTCCTCCCTGTCCATTCTCCTCAACGTATCCAGATTCTCCACCGCCTTCTTGAGAGCCACCCCCATGATCGTCAACTCGCCTGCCAGTTTTCCCCTCGCTATGTCCCTTTCCATCTTTCAGCTCTCTCCACGAAACTTCTTACTGCTTTCGTTAACCGGCACGCACTGGCCACTGCTTGCGTTCTGTGTTGCTAGCGTTCCCGTCTCCCCACCCTCTCCCCCTTTGCTGCGCGCGACGCCGGGTGCCTGAGGAGTCAACCTCTCGGCTCACGCACCCGGCTGCCCATCCCCCCTACCCGTTCCCTTCTCTCCACTTCCCGGCGCCTTGCTCTCGCTAGCTTCTCGCCCCACTCCCTTCCCGCACCCGCCTCGCCTACCAGGTCTCCCACCGTAACTCACCGACGCAGCTCTCTGTTAAATGTTCCAGCGTTTCGTCTTCCTCCCCACATATCCTGCATTTCCTTTCCTCTTCTTCCAGCCAGTATTTGTTTCCTCCCTCTTCGTTCCCACATCTCAGTCTTGCTATTGTTCTGACCCCTTTATCTCTCCTATTTCTGCTTTTTAACAAGTATTCCGGTATCCCCTCCGTTTGTATCCGTTTATACCTCGCTACACTCCTTGAATCGTTAATTTTTTCCTGTCTCTCTTGCCACTGTACTACTTTAGCTCTATGTGCCAACCTCTCGCTCACCTCTTCTTCCCTCCGCCTTGTCTGTGCCACCCACTCCGAACTTACTCCACATCTGTTCAGGTAAGCCTCCCGTTCTTCTTGCCACCTCGATTTCTCTCCCCTCTCCCCGTCTCTCGCAGCCTTTCTCATACATTCCCTTAATAACTGCTTCATCGGGTCCCTCTTTATCCTTTCCTCGAAGCGCATTGCCCGTTCTCCCATCTTCACTCTCAGCTTGTCCCTTTTTGTCTCCTCTCTTATTATATACCCCGGCGTTGCCCTTTCCAGCCCTAATACCCACTTCAGGTACTTTTCCTGCACTCTTTCCACCTCCGCTCTCTCTGCCCAGCCCCATATCTCCACCCCGTACATCATTATGCTTTTTATTATTGAGTCGAAGAGCTTCAGCCTCCACCTCACGTCCCCTGCAAAACTCCTTTCTCCTATGCTCCATATTCTCCCCATCGCCATATTTGCTTTCCTCACTCTCTCTCTCACATGCTCCTCCTGCCTTCCGTTTCTAGTGAACCTGTACCCCAGGTAATCCATCGTCTTCGTCTCCTCCAGATTCTTCCCGTTCCACATCCATTTCACTTCCTTTCTTTTTTCTCCCCCTTTTCCGCATACCATGACCTTTGTTTTCTCCGCGTTCACTATTAGCTTCTTTCTTTTAAAGTACCTTTCTCCTCTCTTCATCATTTCTTCCAATTCCTCCTGCGTTTCCGCCATCAGTACTATATCGTCCGCGTACCCCAGTGTCCACACCTTTTCCCTTTCTATTACCACCCCCCCCGTCTTGTCCTTTTTTCATTACTTCCTCCAGGTCCGATATGTATATGTTGAAGAGTGTAGGGCTGAGTGGACATCCCTGCCTCACCCCTTCCTCTACCCAGAAACTTTCCGACAGCACGTCTCCTGTTCTCACCCTGCACCTCGTTTCCGCGTATACCTCCTTCACTTTCTCTATCAGTTCTTCACTCACCCCCCTCTCCTCCATCGCCTTCCACATCACCTTCCTGTCTAGCTTGTCGAATGCAGCCTTCAGATCAATGAATGCTAGGAGCACTTTTCCCTTCGGCTTCGCAATCCTTCTCTGTATAACATTGTAACGTATTGGTCCATGACCAATTCCTTGACATCCTCATTTCCTATCCAATGAGTTATACACGCACACAAAACCATCTTTTCATGTACAATAAATTTTTTTGGCAAGGATAATATTTTTATATTTTTTTTTGTGTGCACATTTTTCTTTTGTTGGTTTCTTATAGAACATACGATCACATTGAATCCGTAAACGCAACATGGACAGTGGTACACAAACAGAAACGAACTATAAGATGACTGACGTGGAGACACAGACAGGAATGTGTTTGGAGGTGCGAGTCGTCAAAAAGCGACCGGTCTGGTTGAAGGAAGCGAATCCATGGATGGGATGTGACGAACTCGAATGGCACGTGGGGAAGGTGGCTGTGGTACAAACACCCCAGTCAATGTATCGAACGGTGTCACACGGCACACAAACACCTTTTGACCCCTATTTTCAAACAGCATTGCTTGAAAGTACAAAAATTTCACCGCTAAATCAATATACCGTCAAATATTCTAAAATTAAGATAAATCAAGCAGCTTTCGTCACTGACACCCAATATCAACCCTCCACCAGTACAGACAATAGCTTGAAACGAAAACGTTCATGGAAATACGAAAGAAATTATGTAGCAAACAGCCTAGAGACATCAGACAGTAGCGACAGTGATTAGAGTAAATAAAATTCAAATTCAAATTCAAATTCTGGAAACCACACAAATCAAATTTCAACAGACAATAGAAACAAACACATATAAATTCAATTTAATGTAACCAACACAATTAACTACACCGTCATTTGGACAACAACACATCACACATTTAATCATGTTTAACAATTACACGTAAATTCACCAAATTATATTGTAAAACTTAAGGATATATTCCTGTCATACAGACAAACACACATGTACATATTCAAACGATTATACTTACACAATAAACGGGGATTAACACGTATGAAAGTGAACTGAATCTTGTAAATAGTATCAATACGCGATCAGTAGGGAAGTTGAGGAGTTCTTGGGTCAGTCCCCACTCCTTAAAAGTAAAGAAATGTGCCTACGCCATACGAAAGGTAGTTCCTAAACCGAGGTAACGAGGAAAATCAAGGAACACAGAGCGGCACTTCGGTCAGTCCTCCTGGACAAATAGGTACGTTGCTGCAGAGCCTTCCTGCAGCAGTCGAATTTAAAGTCAATTTTGGACTTAGAAAATTTTATTTTTCGTGAATTTTCGACTTAGAAAATTTCACGAGTCATACATTTAAGACTACGGTCTCTAAAGATACAAAGCATCGCTTGAGAATTATAGTAAATCAATTCAAATAAAACTTTTGATAAATATTTGAAGAATTAGACAAGCAGAATTCAGTTCAAAGTCATATTAATCTTCACTATCAATATTAAATCGGTTTTAACTTAATTATTTCAAAACCTTCACATATCACATCACACTACACGCATCCACAGACGATTCTTCCGATCCTATAATATCCTACCACAACTGGTTGGTCCTCGGATAGATTGCTATTAGTAGAAACCCCCTGCTCTTCGGAAAAGGGACTAAACGAAAGTAGTATATCGATTCTGAGTCTTCTCGATTAGCGTAGGTAGAAGAATCCCTCCTGGTAACAAGAAATTGTTACATTGCACAAACTTCCACAGTCTAGATGATTATTTCGATTTAGGTGTCCTTTTCGAAGCCCTGATGAGTCTCATACTCAACAAAAAGTTAAAATTCATATCAGAACGAGCACTATCAAACGAAATTTCGTGTAATGAACAAGAAGTGGTAATATCTCTGGTGATAGTGAGTTAACTCGTATAATATCAGTTTAATCTGAGTGATCGTGACGACAAACGACAGGATTACAGTGAGGATTAATGTTATATTTGGCGCCCGAACGTGAGGCTCGACAAGGATAGCTAAAAAAGGGATATAACATCAGAAATTCGTGAGTAGAGTCAAGATATTCATTTGAAATCGCGAAAAGACCCAGAAAATCGAGTAAAATGGGTGACAAAGAGAAAGGTAAAGACAAAGACAAATTAAAAGATAAAGCGGAGAAAAATGTCTCGGAAATTGACATATTAGACAGTCCGAAACATAATAGCACTAAAAGCGATGATTCTATTGCCGAAATTACACTGTTAAAAGAAGAAATAGCAAATCTAAAGGCGAATTTCAAAACAGAACAGACAAAACTAGTAGAAAAAGTCGAAGAGATTGTCAGCAAGCGATTAGAAGCGGAGAGAAAAAAGTTCGAACACGAAAAACGTCAAGTAGAAGCTAAAATCTCGGAAAATAAACGAGAAATCGACACGAGTCTAACGAAGATTATTGATAGTCGTTTAGAAATAAGCCATGACAGCGTCAAGAAAGTCGTTGAAATTGAAAACAAAACCCGAAACAATGTCAGCGAGGTACGTCGTGTCCTCGAAGAACGTATCAACAAGCTCGAACAAACACAAACCAAGGCAGTTGAAGATTCAAACAAAGCGCTTACCAACGGTTTAGCAAATTTACAACAAACGTTAGCTGATGCGAACGAAACCATAAAATTCGATTGCGAAGACATTCTGACAACTTATCACCGTGAATTAGATCGACAAGGAGCGATACTTGACAAAGAAGTCGAGAAACACGAGTTACAGAAAGCTGAGGTTAATCAGAAATTCAAATCTTTGGAAGACAAAACATCGCGTCAGGTTGTCGGTAGAGGAAACTATGTACAAAATGTTCCAAGTTGGGAGAGAGACAGTAAAATTCCAAGTTACGAAGGAACGTACAAGGAAAAACCAATGAGTTATCTACGACAATTGGAACACTTTTGTGAATCGCGACATTTGACAGAAAATGAAATCAGTCAAGTAATCAGACAGAGCCTTGGGGGTATTGCTTTAGAATGGTGGGGTATCGTCAACGATCCTGATGATACGTTCGTAGATTTCAAGAAAAAGTTTCAAATTAAATTCTGGAGCGATGAAGCTCAGCGCAAAATAAAGAAAAATCTCGAATTCGGTTCGTACAGAAATGAACAATATGAAAACCGTGTGGAGTACGCTATTCGTCGTTTTAGTAGTGCGAAAGAGCTGAGACCTAAAATGCCAGATTCGGAAATTCTCGAGTGCCTATCGAGACATTTCGACGATACTATCCAAAGTGCGGTAATTACGAGGGGTATAAACGATATACAAACGTTTATAACGCTATTAGAAAAGTTCGACAATGCGCGAAGGCCAAATCAGCCGAGAGACAACAGTAACAAGTCGAGTCAATTGCCAAATCGTTCCGAACAAGAGAGCCAGCGAAACAATAGCGATAATCGCCCTGGGAACAGATCGAATCCGAATACCTATAGCGGAAGTAATAACTATCGACATCAGCCAACTAGGCAAAACAATACACCGACACAAACATCTAACGGCACGCGGCCGAAGCCTTTCAATACCGAAGCTAATCACAACACATCCCGAACGTATCAAAATAGCCACATCCAGGTGGAAGAAGTAGAGCCAAGGCCGAGTTATAATTTTGAACTTCCAAAATTGGGAAACTAGTCGGGGGTGTGAACGAAAATCAAAATCAGAATCAAAACGTAATAAAAAGTAGAAGCATTCATGCCCCAGAAAAAGAAATAATTGAAAAAGAAAAATTAGAAGCCAAACAGTTAATTGCTAAAATCAATCAAGAAAGTAACAAGGTTATTGAGAATCAAGAAAAATATAACGTAACACAATGCGCATCAATATTTGAAACCCCAAGTGATTTTTTTCTTAGCAATGATGAAGACGGCAAGATTGCCGAAACTGAGCACACCAAAGTAAAATGCCCATTTGTGAAAATTTCAATAAATCATATTGAAGCGAGTGCTTTAATAGACACAGGAAGTGAAGTGTCCTGCTTAAATGAGCAATGGCTCGATCAGAATAAAAAATTACTAGGGAAATATGAAACTTTACCAGTAAGTAATTTAAGATTACAGGTAGCTACTGGCGCTAAGCCTATTAGAATCCAAAGACAGGTCTATTTGCAAATTTCGTTCGAAAATTATTCAGCAGACGTCACTTTGCTCGTAGTACCTAAGCTTATCCACTGTTGCATCATTGGAAATGATTTGTTGAACAGTTTAAAATCATCTATTGATTACGAAACGAAGACATTAACCATCAATAAAGATAGTCATAAAACAAAGCTCGAATTTGTAGATCAAATAAATATTACCGATTCGATCAAAAACGTACAGTTTGTACCAAAGCAGAGCAAAGAAAAAGATCAAATCGCAAACATCAATGCTATTCAGCAATCAGCTGACAGAAGGAATAAATACGACATCTCGCGAGAAGAAATTGATCAGAAGGTTACTAGAATTAATTTGCTCAACGACAACCAAAAGTCTCAGTTCAAGGACTTAATGTGGAAATATAAGGAGGTATTCCGCAGACAACCCGGTAGAATAGATGTCTACGAGCATGTGATTAAAGTTAAAGAAAACAAACCGTATTTTCGACGATCATATCCCATTCCGATACAATACTATGATGCTGTTGCGGAAGAAATACAAAGAATGCTTGAACTAGGTATCATACAGCGATCAACGAGTCCTTATATTAATCCGTTAGTTGTTATACCTAAGAAAGACAAGTCAGTGCGACTCTGCTTAGATGCAAGACAAGTAAACCGGATCATGGTACCTGATTACGAGTGCGCTCCGCCGACCGAAAGTATATTTCAGCGATGTCAAAATATTCAGTATATGTCGAGTCTCGATATGACGGCGAGTTTCTGGCAGATACCACTACACCCAGACAGCCGTAAATACACAGCGTTCCAGTATAACTCTAACTGTTATGAATTCACTGTCACACCGTTCGGTTTAAAGACCAGTCTCGCTAGCCTAGTAAGGGGGCTTGACCTAGTTCTGCAAGAGACAACAGAATTTACCTTGACATTCGTTGACGATTTATTATGTATATCAAAGTCTTTCGAGGAACACCTCGGTCATATAGAGCGATTATTAACGAAATTTAAAGAGCATAATGTGACTCTCAACTTCGAGAAATCCAATTTCTTTCAAGATGAAGTCGAATTTCTCGGATTCATCCTGACCAAGGATGGTATTCGACCAAATCCAAATAAAGTCCAAGCAATTAAAGCATTCCCGAGACCAAGAAACGTTAAACAGTTAAGGGGTTTTCTAGGATTAGTCAATTTCTACACGAGATTCACGCACAGGCATGCGCACAGTACCGTAGAATTGTTAAAACTAATCAAAAAGGGGGCACGATGGAAATGGGGAGATGTGGAAGCTGCGGCTTTTGATAAAATTAAGAAATTGTTTTGTGAATCTGTGATGTTAAAATATCCGGATTTAAACCGACCATTCTATCTCCAAACAGACGCGAGCGATTACGCTATCGGTGCGGTTTTATACCAGAAAAATGAGTTTGGGGAACATCAAATTGTATCAATGGCCAGCCGGACGTTAAAGGGGGCAGAAACCCGATATTTCACAACAGAAAAAGAATTATTGGCTATAATCTGGGCATTGCAAAAGTATAGAAGTTATATTTTAGGAACAAAAATTTACGTAATCACAGATCATAAGGCATTATCGTTTCTGCAAACCTGCAATTTGACAAATTCGAGACTTGGACGTTGGATATTATATGCACAAGAATACGATATTGAAGTACAGTACTGCAAAGGTACCGACAATGTCATTGCAGATACCCTTAGTCGGAACCCGCGCGATAATGACGAATGTGTGGACCGTTCAGAGCCGGGAACGGTACAAATCGCAACAATGCTAGCCCGCGAACCAAATCAAAATCTTATTCAACAATTAAAAGATTTAGAAAACTTACAAAAAGCTGATCCAGATATACGACGAATCTACGACGAGTTATCCAAAGTTCCGGAAAATTTAATGACGAGATTCAAGATAGCAGATAAGTTAGTCGTGAAGCGTACTTTGGGTAAATATGGATTGATTTATCTCCCAAAATCGGTGGTATGCGACATTATCTTAGAAACACATGAATTATACAGTCATATTGGTGCAAGAAAGGTCTTCTTAATACTCAGGGAACAATTCTATCACCCGAAACTTCAAAAACTAACACAGCAAGTAATACAAACGTGTGACATATGTCAGCGATGTAAAGTATCCACGCAGGGATGCTTTGCTGAGATGCAAACTATTGCACCTACGAAACCAAGGGAACTATTGTCTATTGACTTTTATGGTCCGTTACCTGCAGGTAGAGGAGGAGCTAAGCACATACTCGTTACAATCGATGCGTTCAGTAAATTTGTAAAACTATATGCCTTGCAAAGGGCTACGACTGCCACAACCATTGAGAGAATCTTTAATCGGTATATCCCAGAATACGGGAAGCCTGAGAAAATCCAGTGCGATCACGGAACACAGTTTACCGCGAAAAAATGGCAGGAGAAATTAGAAGAAGAAGGTATAAAATTGATCTTTTCCTCTATTAGACACCCACAAGGGAATATTGTTGAGCGTGTCAACCGAGAACTTGGTAGATGTTTTCGGACATTGTTGCGAAAGTCACACAGCGCCTGGGTGGGTTGGCTTGGTGTCATCGAAGACTGCATCAACGAAGTGCATCATGACACTACACAATTCACTCCGAGTGAAGTCTTTTTAGGAGAGAAACCCAAGCGTTTCTGGGAAGAAATCTTAGGTTTAGAAATTATGAAAGAAGTCCCGAAGGATGTTCAGGAACATCAAATAAGATTAGTTAAGGAAAATATTGTTAAGAAGGGTAAAGCCCGTGCCGATAAATATAATCTTGTACATAAGTTAAGTAACTTTAAGGTAGGCGACCTAGTTTTAGTAAAAGCGTTAAATGTCTCTGACAGTACAGCTAAGCAAATTGCTAAATTCTTAGCACTATATGAAGGGCCGTATGAGCTCACAGAGCAGGTGGGTGCGGCCACGTTTAGGTTAAGTCACCCAGAAACGGGAAATGAACGAGGAAAGTTCCATGTAAATATGTTTAGAAGATATTACCCGAAGGTTAATCTAGAATAAAATTAGTTCCGTAAAGCAAGTAAAAAAAAAAAAACTTACACGTCACTAATTTTAAGGGGGCAGATGTAACGTATTGGTCCATGACCAATTCCTTGACATCCTCATTTCCTATCCAATGAGTTATACACGCACACAAAACCATCTTTTCATATACAATAAATTTTTTTGGCAAGGATAATATTTTTATATTTTTTTTTGTGTGCACATTTTTCTTTTGTTGGTTTCTTATAGAACATACGATCACATTGAATCCGTAAACGCAACATGGACAGTGGTACACAAACAGAAACGAACTATAAGATGACTGACGTGGAGACACAGACAGGAATGTGTTTGGAGGTGCGAGTCGTCAAAAAGCGACCGGTCTGGTTGAAGGAAGCGAATCCATGGATGGGATGTGACGAACTCGAATGGCACGTGGGGAAGGTGGCTGTGGTACAAACACCCCAGTCAATGTATCGAACGGTGTCACACGGCACACAAACACCTTTTGACCCCTATTTTCAAACAGCATTGCTTGAAAGTACAAAAATTTCACCGCTAAATCAATATACCGTCAAATATTCTAAAATTAAGATAAATCAAGCAGCTTTCGTCACTGACACCCAATATCAACCCTCCACCAGTACAGACAATAGCTTGAAACGAAAACGTTCATGGAAATACGAAAGAAATTATGTAGCAAACAGCCTAGAGACATCAGACAGTAGCGACAGTGATTAGAGTAAATAAAATTCAAATTCAAATTCAAATTCTGGAAACCACACAAATCAAATTTCAACAGACAATAGAAACAAACACATATAAATTCAATTTAATGTAACCAACACAATTAACTACACCGTCATTTGGACAACAACACATCACACATTTAATCATGTTTAACAATTACACGTAAATTCACCAAATTATATTGTAAAACTTAAGGATATATTCCTGTCATACAGACAAACACACATGTACATATTCAAACGATTATACTTACACAATAAACGGGGATTAACACGTATGGAAGTGAACTGAATCTTGTAAATAGTATCAATACGCGATCAGTAGGGAAGTTGAGGAGTTCTTGGGTCAGTCCCCACTCCTTAAAAGTAAAGAAATGTGCCTACGCCATACGAAAGGTAGTTCCTAAACCGAGGTAACGAGGAAAATCAAGGAACACAGAGCGGCACTTCGGTCAGTCCTCCTGGACAAATAGGTACGTTGCTGCAGAGCCTTCCTGCAGCAGTCGAATTTAAAGTCAATTTTGGACTTAGAAAATTTTATTTTTCGTGAATTTTCGACTTAGAAAATTTCACGAGTCATACATTTAAGACTACGGTCTCTAAAGATACAAAGCATCGCTTGAGAATTATAGTAAATCAATTCAAATAAAACTTTTGATAAATATTTGAAGAATTAGACAAGCAGAATTCAGTTCAAAGTCATATTAATCTTCACTATCAATATTAAATCGGTTTTAACTTAATTATTTCAAAACCTTCACATATCACATCACACTACACGCATCCACAGACGATTCTTCCGATCCTATAATATCCTACCACAACTGGTTGGTCCTCGGATAGATTGCTATTAGTAGAAACCCCCTGCTCTTCGGAAAAGGGACTAAACGAAAGTAGTATATCGATTCTGAGTCTTCTCGATTAGCGTAGGTAGAAGAATCCCTCCTGGTAACAAGAAATTGTTACATTGCACAAACTTCCACAGTCTAGATGATTATTTCGATTTAGGTGTCCTTTTCGAAGCCCTGATGAGTCTCATACTCAACAAAAAGTTAAAATTCATATCAGAACGAGCACTATCAAACGAAATTTCGTGTAATGAACAAGAAGTGGTAATATCTCTGGTGATAGTGAGTTAACTCGTATAATATCAGTTTAATCTGAGTGATCGTGACGACAAACGACAGGATTACAGTGAGGATTAATGTTATATTTGGCGCCCGAACGTGAGGCTCGACAAGGATAGCTAAAAAAGGGATATAACATCAGAAATTCGTGAGTAGAGTCAAGATATTCATTTGAAATCGCGAAAAGACCCAGAAAATCGAGTAAAATGGGTGACAAAGAGAAAGGTAAAGACAAAGACAAATTAAAAGATAAAGCGGAGAAAAATGTCTCGGAAATTGACATATTAGACAGTCCGAAACATAATAGCACTAAAAGCGATGATTCTATTGCCGAAATTACACTGTTAAAAGAAGAAATAGCAAATCTAAAGGCGAATTTCAAAACAGAACAGACAAAACTAGTAGAAAAAGTCGAAGAGATTGTCAGCAAGCGATTAGAAGCGGAGAGAAAAAAGTTCGAACACGAAAAACGTCAAGTAGAAGCTAAAATCTCGGAAAATAAACGAGAAATCGACACGAGTCTAACGAAGATTATTGATAGTCGTTTAGAAATAAGCCATGACAGCGTCAAGAAAGTCGTTGAAATTGAAAACAAAACCCGAAACAATGTCAGCGAGGTACGTCGTGTCCTCGAAGAACGTATCAACAAGCTCGAACAAACACAAACCAAGGCAGTTGAAGATTCAAACAAAGCGCTTACCAACGGTTTAGCAAATTTACAACAAACGTTAGCTGATGCGAACGAAACCATAAAATTCGATTGCGAAGACATTCTGACAACTTATCACCGTGAATTAGATCGACAAGGAGCGATACTTGACAAAGAAGTCGAGAAACACGAGTTACAGAAAGCTGAGGTTAATCAGAAATTCAAATCTTTGGAAGACAAAACATCGCGTCAGGTTGTCGGTAGAGGAAACTATGTACAAAATGTTCCAAGTTGGGAGAGAGACAGTAAAATTCCAAGTTACGAAGGAACGTACAAGGAAAAACCAATGAGTTATCTACGACAATTGGAACACTTTTGTGAATCGCGACATTTGACAGAAAATGAAATCAGTCAAGTAATCAGACAGAGCCTTGGGGGTATTGCTTTAGAATGGTGGGGTATCGTCAACGATCCTGATGATACGTTCGTAGATTTCAAGAAAAAGTTTCAAATTAAATTCTGGAGCGATGAAGCTCAGCGCAAAATAAAGAAAAATCTCGAATTCGGTTCGTACAGAAATGAACAATATGAAAACCGTGTGGAGTACGCTATTCGTCGTTTTAGTAGTGCGAAAGAGCTGAGACCTAAAATGCCAGATTCGGAAATTCTCGAGTGCCTATCGAGACATTTCGACGATACTATCCAAAGTGCGGTAATTACGAGGGGTATAAACGATATACAAACGTTTATAACGCTATTAGAAAAGTTCGACAATGCGCGAAGGCCAAATCAGCCGAGAGACAACAGTAACAAGTCGAGTCAATTGCCAAATCGTTCCGAACAAGAGAGCCAGCGAAACAATAGCGATAATCGCCCTGGGAACAGATCGAATCCGAATACCTATAGCGGAAGTAATAACTATCGACATCAGCCAACTAGGCAAAACAATACACCGACACAAACATCTAACGGCACGCGGCCGAAGCCTTTCAATACCGAAGCTAATCACAACACATCCCGAACGTATCAAAATAGCCACATCCAGGTGGAAGAAGTAGAGCCAAGGCCGAGTTATAATTTTGAACTTCCAAAATTGGGAAACTAGTCGGGGGTGTGAACGAAAATCAAAATCAGAATCAAAACGTAATAAAAAGTAGAAGCATTCATGCCCCAGAAAAAGAAATAATTGAAAAAGAAAAATTAGAAGCCAAACAGTTAATTGCTAAAATCAATCAAGAAAGTAACAAGGTTATTGAGAATCAAGAAAAATATAACGTAACACAATGCGCATCAATATTTGAAACCCCAAGTGATTTTTTTCTTAGCAATGATGAAGACGGCAAGATTGCCGAAACTGAGCACACCAAAGTAAAATGCCCATTTGTGAAAATTTCAATAAATCATATTGAAGCGAGTGCTTTAATAGACACAGGAAGTGAAGTGTCCTGCTTAAATGAGCAATGGCTCGATCAGAATAAAAAATTACTAGGGAAATATGAAACTTTACCAGTAAGTAATTTAAGATTACAGGTAGCTACTGGCGCTAAGCCTATTAGAATCCAAAGACAGGTCTATTTGCAAATTTCGTTCGAAAATTATTCAGCAGACGTCACTTTGCTCGTAGTACCTAAGCTTATCCACTGTTGCATCATTGGAAATGATTTGTTGAACAGTTTAAAATCATCTATTGATTACGAAACGAAGACATTAACCATCAATAAAGATAGTCATAAAACAAAGCTCGAATTTGTAGATCAAATAAATATTACCGATTCGATCAAAAACGTACAGTTTGTACCAAAGCAGAGCAAAGAAAAAGATCAAATCGCAAACATCAATGCTATTCAGCAATCAGCTGACAGAAGGAATAAATACGACATCTCGCGAGAAGAAATTGATCAGAAGGTTACTAGAATTAATTTGCTCAACGACAACCAAAAGTCTCAGTTCAAGGACTTAATGTGGAAATATAAGGAGGTATTCCGCAGACAACCCGGTAGAATAGATGTCTACGAGCATGTGATTAAAGTTAAAGAAAACAAACCGTATTTTCGACGATCATATCCCATTCCGATACAATACTATGATGCTGTTGCGGAAGAAATACAAAGAATGCTTGAACTAGGTATCATACAGCGATCAACGAGTCCTTATATTAATCCGTTAGTTGTTATACCTAAGAAAGACAAGTCAGTGCGACTCTGCTTAGATGCAAGACAAGTAAACCGGATCATGGTACCTGATTACGAGTGCGCTCCGCCGACCGAAAGTATATTTCAGCGATGTCAAAATATTCAGTATATGTCGAGTCTCGATATGACGGCGAGTTTCTGGCAGATACCACTACACCCAGACAGCCGTAAATACACAGCGTTCCAGTATAACTCTAACTGTTATGAATTCACTGTCACACCGTTCGGTTTAAAGACCAGTCTCGCTAGCCTAGTAAGGGGGCTTGACCTAGTTCTGCAAGAGACAACAGAATTTACCTTGACATTCGTTGACGATTTATTATGTATATCAAAGTCTTTCGAGGAACACCTCGGTCATATAGAGCGATTATTAACGAAATTTAAAGAGCATAATGTGACTCTCAACTTCGAGAAATCCAATTTCTTTCAAGATGAAGTCGAATTTCTCGGATTCATCCTGACCAAGGATGGTATTCGACCAAATCCAAATAAAGTCCAAGCAATTAAAGCATTCCCGAGACCAAGAAACGTTAAACAGTTAAGGGGTTTTCTAGGATTAGTCAATTTCTACACGAGATTCACGCACAGGCATGCGCACAGTACCGTAGAATTGTTAAAACTAATCAAAAAGGGGGCACGATGGAAATGGGGAGATGTGGAAGCTGCGGCTTTTGATAAAATTAAGAAATTGTTTTGTGAATCTGTGATGTTAAAATATCCGGATTTAAACCGACCATTCTATCTCCAAACAGACGCGAGCGATTACGCTATCGGTGCGGTTTTATACCAGAAAAATGAGTTTGGGGAACATCAAATTGTATCAATGGCCAGCCGGACGTTAAAGGGGGCAGAAACCCGATATTTCACAACAGAAAAAGAATTATTGGCTATAATCTGGGCATTGCAAAAGTATAGAAGTTATATTTTAGGAACAAAAATTTACGTAATCACAGATCATAAGGCATTATCGTTTCTGCAAACCTGCAATTTGACAAATTCGAGACTTGGACGTTGGATATTATATGCACAAGAATACGATATTGAAGTACAGTACTGCAAAGGTACCGACAATGTCATTGCAGATACCCTTAGTCGGAACCCGCGCGATAATGACGAATGTGTGGACCGTTCAGAGCCGGGAACGGTACAAATCGCAACAATGCTAGCCCGCGAACCAAATCAAAATCTTATTCAACAATTAAAAGATTTAGAAAACTTACAAAAAGCTGATCCAGATATACGACGAATCTACGACGAGTTATCCAAAGTTCCGGAAAATTTAATGACGAGATTCAAGATAGCAGATAAGTTAGTCGTGAAGCGTACTTTGGGTAAATATGGATTGATTTATCTCCCAAAATCGGTGGTATGCGACATTATCTTAGAAACACATGAATTATACAGTCATATTGGTGCAAGAAAGGTCTTCTTAATACTCAGGGAACAATTCTATCACCCGAAACTTCAAAAACTAACACAGCAAGTAATACAAACGTGTGACATATGTCAGCGATGTAAAGTATCCACGCAGGGATGCTTTGCTGAGATGCAAACTATTGCACCTACGAAACCAAGGGAACTATTGTCTATTGACTTTTATGGTCCGTTACCTGCAGGTAGAGGAGGAGCTAAGCACATACTCGTTACAATCGATGCGTTCAGTAAATTTGTAAAACTATATGCCTTGCAAAGGGCTACGACTGCCACAACCATTGAGAGAATCTTTAATCGGTATATCCCAGAATACGGGAAGCCTGAGAAAATCCAGTGCGATCACGGAACACAGTTTACCGCGAAAAAATGGCAGGAGAAATTAGAAGAAGAAGGTATAAAATTGATCTTTTCCTCTATTAGACACCCACAAGGGAATATTGTTGAGCGTGTCAACCGAGAACTTGGTAGATGTTTTCGGACATTGTTGCGAAAGTCACACAGCGCCTGGGTGGGTTGGCTTGGTGTCATCGAAGACTGCATCAACGAAGTGCATCATGACACTACACAATTCACTCCGAGTGAAGTCTTTTTAGGAGAGAAACCCAAGCGTTTCTGGGAAGAAATCTTAGGTTTAGAAATTATGAAAGAAGTCCCGAAGGATGTTCAGGAACATCAAATAAGATTAGTTAAGGAAAATATTGTTAAGAAGGGTAAAGCCCGTGCCGATAAATATAATCTTGT